>ML675715.1:14857636-14895494 GCA_007922155.1 Mesoclemmys tuberculata | reverse complement strand
AGCAGAGCACAACGGGCAGGGGCGGAGGGCAATCGGCCCCACGGCGTCCTGCAGGGCTCACCACCGTTCTCTGCCCCGGCGGTCAGAGCCTCACCGAGCCGGGCGCGGCATCCTTCACGCCCGGGGCTCTCCAAGGGATCACGCCAACGCCGGGCGCCCGCACAGGGCAGGAAGAGGGGCCCTCGGCTTCCCTGCAGCTGGGGCGGGAGCCAGGGTCACAGGCCAGGAGGGCAGAGAGGAGCTAGGGAGGGATTGTGACCGCTGCACGATGGAAGGCGGAATTCCTAGCCCGGGCATGGAGCCCGTGAGCCCAGCCAACCCCTGCCTGTGTTCAGCGGCCCCAGGGCTGGCGCACGCCAGGTGTGGGCCACCCCTGGGCTGTTCCCTCGGGATCACTGTGCCCCTACTGGGAGGTCAGAACCTCATGGAGCCCGCTTCCTCCCCAAGTGACAGACTGCTCCCGTCACAGCCCCCACCTCTCTCCCCTCAGATCCCCCAGGCAGGGGCGCCCGCCTGGCACTCACCTTCGGCCCCGAGGGCTGCAGCAGCATCACGAAGTTATCAGGGAAGAGGCCCCTCCTGCCGTCACACTCCCCTTCCCACCAGCCCTCGTCCTCCGCCTCCTGCAAGAGGAGCAGGCAGTGCCCAGCTCAGGCAGGGGGACGGCCCTGCGCCGCCCCCCAGCCCGCACAGCCCAGCGCCCAGGCAGAGCTCAGACACCGCAGAGCACAGGGGGCCCACACAAGGCCAAAGGGCCCAAGTCCCACCCTGCTCCCTTGTGGCACCCAGCAAAGCCCCAAACACCGCGGACCCTTGCATTGGCGGGGCCCCTTTGGGACCCGAGGGCTGGGACCGGGACCTCCCCCCTCCCCGAAGCTCCAGCCAGCGGTGCCGGGACTAAGAGCGGCTGGGCTGGGCTCCCTGCGAATCCCGGGCAGCCAGCTGGGGGTTTCGCAGCCCCTCTGATGGTGCTGGGGGGCTGAGACCCAGAGGACCCCGGCACCAGGCTCCACCATTTGGGTTCCCCCATCGGGTGGGTGGAACAAAAGGACCAGGGTGTCCCCTGTATCATGCCCAGAGGCCACAGTGATGGGCAAGTGACACACTAGTGAGCCGCCCCAGCTGGGGGGCAGGCAGCCGCGAGGGTGCTGTGAGCTAATCAGAACATCAGCACCCAGGGGGGTTCACAGCTCGCCCCGGCAGCCCCCCACCATCCCCGGCTCCCCTGGGCTCGCCCCCCCACACTCACCTTGCGGAGAACCAGAACCACATCACCTCTCTTCAGCCGCAGCTCGTCCGGGAGCTCCGGCTCGTAGTCGAACAAGGCCTTGCAGCACTCGGACTCGCCGCCTGCGCGGGAGGAGAGGGGCTCAGAGGAAAGCCCCACAGGGTTGCCGGTGAGGGGGGGCACCGTGCTGCTCATGGGGCGAGGACCCCCCCGGGGAGCTCTACGAGCCAGCCCAGCAAACGCAGCCAGGGCCTGGCACTTTGCAGAAGCTCTGGGGGGCTGGGAAGGGGCCCCGCTCCCACCCTGCGGATGCGGCAGGAGGCAGCAGGTCTGGGGGCCCTGATGCCAGGTCCTCGCCTGGCAAGCGGCTTCCCTGGGTGGTGGTGGAGGGGTTGTGAGGGGTGGGTCCTGCCCCAGTAACAGCTGGGACTCGCTCCTGGAGGCCTCTTGGGGGCTGGGGGGGCCCTTCCCATCCAGCACAGCACAGGGTCGCAGACAGGGCCCCATGGGTGGTGGGGGACACAGCTATGCAGCAGAGGGGCAGCAGGCTCGGGGGGTCACTCACACGGCTGCAGGGGATGCCTGGGCGGGGGGCTCTGGGCCGATGGGCCAGGCTTCTCCAGCATCCTGGGGGGCTCCGGCTGCAGAGGAGACATGGGGCTTGTTAGCATTCGGGGAGCGGGGGGCTCACACTGGCTGGGGGGGGCGGGGAGGAGGGTGCCCAGAGCACTGAGCTTCCACCCCCCCCCGGAGAACACCCCAGAATGGAGACAGACACCCCCACTGTCCCCCAGAGCCGGGCCACGTTGGGCCCATGCAAGCCTGGGGTAGCCAGGAAGAGCCTGGTAGGGCCCGGGGCCCCTTCCCTTGGGCAAGCTCCCACCCGGCCACTCCTGGGTGGGCCCAGGAAACCCCAGGCAGGCCCAGGAACCCCGGGGCCAGCCGCTAGCTAGCCTGTCTCTGGGGCTGCTCCCCACGGATGGGGGGGGGACAGGGGAAGGTGAATCCCAGGACAGTCCAACCCCCCCCCTTACCTTCTCCGCCTCCTTCACAACGAAGGTCTCATCCGTCACTTTCAGCCGCTGCTTCCCAGCCCCCTTCTTCTGCAGGGGCTCGGGGGCCGTCCGCCCTGCACACAGCATGGGGGGCAGGTTATCTCGGGGCCCCTGGGACTCCACTGCCCCTCTGCGGGGGGGCACAGACGCTGACCGGACCCCAGAGCGCCCAGCAGCCTGCCAGCGCTGGGTCAGCTGCCCCCGGGCACAGGGGACCCGGGCCCACAGGCTCTGCCCCCAAGGGGGAGAAACGCGGCACGCTGGGACTGGAGCCGTTTGCACCAGCGCAAGGGGGCTGGTGCCCGGCGTGGCCGCACGAGCGTTTGCACAGCACAGCCAGCCCCTCAGCTCCCCGGCAGGCTGGACAAACCCTGGGGCCTTCCCACGGGGCACCCGCTGCGGGAGGGTCAGCGCAGTGGAAGGGAGGCAGGCCTGGCACTCCCCGGCCCCAGCTCCCCAGCCCCATGGCTGCTCCAGGCTCCCCCTACCTGGGGGCAGCCCATCCAACTCCTGGACAAAGTTGGAGGGGAAAGCACCAATCTGGCCGTCCTTCCTCCCCAGCCACCAGCCGTCCTCGATCTGCGGGGAAAGGAAAGGGCGGGGAGAAAGTCTTAGCACTGAGGCCCACCGGCCTGACCCAGCTGGGCACAGCATCTCCAGCAGCTGGACTGAGGAGGCCCCTGTGCCACGCACACACCCTGCCATCGGCGGGACAGCACGGACCAGCCCCCACGATGCCTTTCCTCCGGGGTGCTGGGAGACAGCCCTGGTGTCCCAGCCAAACCCTGAAAACACTCCCTGCAGCGCCCACTGGATACAGACCCTCTCTCCTCTCCTTGCCCGAAACCGCAGCGTTGCCATTACAGAGTGGCCAGACCCCACCCCAGACACAGCCGCACGTCAGTGCTGGGCAGCACGACCCTGGCAGCGTGAACAGGCGTCACATCTGCAAAGTGCCCTGGGTCCCGGGGGAAGGGGTGCCACAGCACCGTGACCTCGCCTTGTGCGTGCAGCACCAGCAGCGCTCGCCACGGCAAGAGTCCCCCTGTCCTCGCCCCAGCCGGCAAACCGCTCGTGCCCTGGGGCCTTGTCACCACGCCACAGCCTTTCTAAAACCGCCGGAGCTGTCCAGCTCCCGAGGGCCAGCCGCAAGTCAGCAGATACCCCCGGCCCAGGGTACCCCCCACTGCTCCTCACACGAGCATCCCAAGGGTCAGGCTGCCTCTCCTGAGGTCTCCTTTCGCCTGCCCAGCCCCACCGGCCTCGGGTCATTCCCTGCTCTGCTTCCACGCCCCTGCGCCACCTTGCCACGCAGGCAATTCCCTGAACCCTCGCCCGCCCCTGGCTCTGGGCCGCCCGGGCAGGGCGGGAGCTGTGCACACCTCTCCGGTGGAGCTGCCCCCTTGGCACCACCGCGACCCCATGGCACGTAGGGGAGGGAGGCCGTGGCGACACAGGCTGGCCTTGGCCCTCTGTCGCTGGGCTGTATCCAACAGCCGCCTGCTCCCCCTGGGCTCTGCCCCCAGTACAGCCCACCCCGCAGCGCCTGCAGACAGTGCCCGGAGCCCCACCCAGGCATCCAGCAGGTGCCAATGGCTGGAAATAACCTGCCAGCCGCAACTTACGGCTCCAGCCTCTCTGCCCCCACTGCATCCCAGCCCGCCCGCCCCGACTGCCATTCCCAGGCACGTGGGCCTTGGTCTCCGCTGCCTGGCTCTGGCAGGTGCCCCCCACCCCTGCTCACCTCCTCCAGGACCTGCACCAGCTCCCCAGCCTTCAGCTGCAGCTCATCCGCCTTCTCCGGGGCGTAGCTGAAGTTCACCCGGCACCAGCGCTGCCCTGGCACCGGCGGCTTCTTTGCTAGCGTGAGAACAGCAGGGGAGACGCGTCACTTGGGGCGGGGAGGCTGTGGGACGGGCTGTACCGGGCCTGCTGGGAGAAGAGCTCCGAGACCGGGCCCCATCCCGCAGGGCTGATGTGTGGACAGGAGCCTGACGGCAAACCCCAGCACTCGGGGTGAGCTGGGACCCCAGCGTGTAAGGGGACCTCGCCTGCACAGGGACTCCCTCTCCTCTCACTGCCCCACGGCAAACCCTGGGACCGCCCAGTGCCTTGTCCAACCAGCCCTTCTGCCCCAGAGGCTGCTGCCCCATGTACCACAATCTCAGCCCTCATTGAACAACCAGGTCTGCAGCCCTCCCAGCTGGGCGGGAAAGCTGGGAAACCTGCGCCCAGCGTGAAGCGAGGCAGGCAGTCTGCCTGAGTCTGCAGGCAGCCAGAAACATGTGCCCAGGGCAGGGCGGGGGGTTCCTGGGAATGCTCTCCATAGGGTTCAGCGTCCCCAGCCCCGATCACCGCGTCACTGCTGGACAAGGGGGGCTGGAACGACTGGGGACTGGGAGCCTCGTTTGCTGCTTCGTGTGGGTGGAGCTTGGTTTGTAGGCGGAGCTTAGGGTATACCACTAGTTCCACCCCCCAGCGCGAGCCTTCTCCTTGCCCCCCCGCCCGCCCTTCAGGAGCTGGCACTCGAGCCCCCTTACGGGAGATGGCTCCGTCCATGGCACGCTGCTTTGCCGTGTAGGGCAGGCGCCTCCCGGGCCGGGCGCGCTGGAGGGAGAGAGGGGCTGAGCGCCGGAGAAGGGGCACGGCCAGGCCCAGCTCGCTGCCCCCATGCCCCCGGCAGAGCCCTCCCTGCTCAACGGCCACGGCAGCCCAGCAGGCGAACACGGAGCCTTCGGGGTGGGCGTTGGAGGCCCATTTCCCAACTGCCCCCAGCAAGGAACCTGGCTGCCTCCCTACAGCCCCCCCCTCGGGCCACCCCACCCCTCTCGCCCCCGTGGGCTCCAGGCCAGCTCCTTCCTGCCCCCTCCCCAAACCGATTCCCAGCCCAGGAGGGGCAGAGGCCCTGCCAGCAGGAGAGCAGGGGTCCTGCGGGCCCTGGCACACGCCAAGGGTGGGGCATGAACAGGCGGTGCTTCTGCTCCCCCACGTCAGGAGCCAGCCGCACCCCCAGCACGGGGCTCCCCCTCCCCGCGGGGCCTGAGCGCAGGGCAGGAAAGCAGCAGGTGCAGTCATTGGCTCAGGCCCTTACGGGAAGGCAGCCAGCGCGCCCCACGGCTGAGGGACTGGGGGGTGGTTGCCGCCGGCCCGTGCTGGGCAGCACCGCAGAGAGCCCAGCCAGGGCGGGGGCAGCGGCCTGGTGCCCTCCCTCCCGGTCCTAGTGCAGCAGAGACGCTGCTGCCCCACCAGCCCCATTGGGAGGCTCTCATTGGCCTGAAGGAGAGGCCCATTGTGTATTTCAGCCAATCGGGGGCCGGCGTGTCAACAGCAGTGCCAGGGGTTGAGGAGTGAAGGATCCTGGGGGATGGTGCCCCCCCCATGGCACAGCGCCCTACGGCGACCACGGGGGGCAGCCGACACGGCACCAGTGAAAAGGGCAGAGCTAAGGCATGGGAGCCCCACCAGCACTGCCAACAGATCAACCGAGCCCCCCCGGGCTCCCCAACAGAAGCACCTCGAGACTCTGGAGAGCTGACAATCAAACCCAGGCGTCCTGGCGCCCAGCGCCCACCTCTCCAGGTACAGGCCCCTTTGCAAGCACGTCTCCACATCATCCCCAAACCCTGTGCCCTCAGATTGCCCCCCCAGATTACTATGGCACCCACCACTGGGGCAGGCCCCAGGGTCCCGGAAAGTGAGGGAGCCTGGTGCGTTTTACTCTGCCGGTCCAGCCGCAGCCCTCCAGGGGCTGCTTCTCTGG
This sequence comes from Mesoclemmys tuberculata, assembly GCA_007922155.1. Classification (NCBI taxonomy): domain Eukaryota; kingdom Metazoa; phylum Chordata; order Testudines; family Chelidae; genus Mesoclemmys; species Mesoclemmys tuberculata. The sequence goes on along the minus strand of ML675715.1, from coordinate 14,889,451 downwards.
CACGCCCCGCCCAGGGGGCCCCCCCCTCGTGCCCCAACCCAGCCACTCACGGTTGCGGATGGAGCGGGGGCATCTCCGACCTCCGTCGGCCGTGGGAGAGGCTGGGATTTCCTGGGGCGGGCAGAGCAGAGAGCGGGTAAGGAGCCGAGGTGCTGGGGGACGTGAAGCCCACCGCAGAGTCTCACGCCCCAGCACCTCCAAAGTGAAACTCCCGCGGCCCCAGGGACGCAGCAACTGGGGAGATCTGCTCCCAGGTAAAGGGGAAGTTCAGGACCCAAGAGGCTCCTGGCCCAGACGGAGGGAGGGTAACACCAGCCCCAGCGGTCAGCCTGGGCACCCGCACAGGTCACTAGCATCTAACGCAGCCTGGACCTCCTAGAGGCAGGTCTCCCTGGGTAATCCCCTCATCCTTGATAGCCGGCCACCGCCCAGCCCGGCATGCAGACACGGTCCCCACAGACAGACAGACGTGGGGCCACGGGGGCAGGGTGTCTCAGTTCACACAGCAGCGTGGGCAGAGCAGGAAGAGAACCCAGGCGTCCTGGCTCCCCACCCGGTGCCCGAGTCACCGAAGAGACAAAGCCAACACCAGGATTCCCGTCCCCGATGCCCCCCAGCCACAAGAACCCCAGAAGTGGCAGAAAGCAGCCGGTGTGGCAGGAACACAGCCCCCCGGGCCAGCGCCAATTCCTGCGTCTGCCCCAGGCCGCGCCTCCCTGGTTTCTAGGTATGACCCACTGGAATTAGCCAGAGAAGGCCCTGCCCAAGGGAAAGCTGCCGACCCCCTTGGACACAGCGCTGCTCCCCGGGCAACCTCCAGCCACAGGCTACAGAGGGAGCCGGCTCCCCCCACGGGCTCTCACCCCATCTTGCTCGGCAGCCATCTGGCCAGCAGCTCCTCCAAAGAGAGGAAAGCACCCAGCTGTCCTGTTTATATAGGTGAGCTGGATGGGTGTGGCCCAGGGAGCCACACCCCTTTGCCCTGCCCACCATAGAGAAGGCAAACCCAGGGGAATGCTGGGATACTGGAGAATTGCACCTGCCAGTGCTGCTGTCAGGCCCCCTCCCTCAAATGGATGGTGCAGGGAGCTGTGGGGGCTCTCTGCTCCCTGGGGCCCAGCGGGGGGAGGTCGGGGGGGTGGATTGCACCTCCTGCAGGCGTGCATTGCTGTGCATTGCTGTGCGTGCTTTCCAGATGTCTGCAGGGCGTGGGAGTGGCACCGCTGTGGGGCTGTGCACACAATCCCCCACCCAGGCCAGGTTTGCTTTGGGAAGCTGCCAAGCTAGCTCTGGAGGCCGGCGTGTCGCGCAGGAGGCGGATTCAGCAGGGACCAGCGAGATGGGCCCGCGCGGTGGGCAGGAGACGGTGGCGTAGGGCAGGGTGTGTTCCTCTGTGACCCGGCAGGATCCGACACCCCCCCCACGGCCCCCTCACCTGCACAAACTGCCGGGGGAAGAGTCCCGCTTTGCCCGCGAGCTCCCCCTGCAGCCACCCCTCCTCCGGGCCCGGCTCCACCTTCTGCACGATGTCCCCAGCTCTCAGGCGCAGCTCGTCCTCTTGCTGCCCGGCAAAGTCCACCAGAACCAGGGCCTCCCCTGGCGCCGGGAGAGACGAGGCTGAGGGGGACGGGCAAGGGCGGAGCGTCCTGCACGAAGCTGGCCCGGGGCCCCCAGCGCAGCAGCCTGAGCCCCCCGCGTTGCCCAGCCCCAGCCTGGCATGTCTAGAGGGGCCGGGAGCCTCTCAATGAGCCGCCCGCTGGGGCCCGAGGGGCAGGGCTGGAGCTCGCCTGGGCGATGCCAGCCCCTTCGGTCAGCGCGGCCGGCCATCGGGGCAGGGACTGTGAGTCGGGGCGGCCCCTGCCAGTTTGCTGGCACTTCGACAGCAACCAGACAACCTTGTGGGGCTGGCGGGGCAGGGCCTCGAGCCGGAGCGCAACGTGCAGCTGGGGTAATTCGCGCAGGCCTCGAGGGGAGGGGGCGCACTGCTCGCAGGCCCCAGCGGGGAGGGGGCACGCTCCCCCGGTCAGGGGGCTACTGAGCGTTTTGGGGCAGGGGCCTGGCTTCTCCCCCAGCGGGGTTGCACTCTATGGAGCCGGCCCGGCAGAGGGTCCCTGCAGAAGTCGGACGAACCTCCAAGCTCACCTAGTTTGCCAGCCCCAGTGACACACTGAGAGCAGCTGGGGGGCAGCCAGGCTCCCAGCCCCTGGGCCCACGTGACTCACTGCCACTGCACGGTAGGGGAAGGGCAGCCCCAGCCCAGGGCTCGCTCCTGCGTGTCCTGAGCAAGGGTGAAGGCGACGTCTGTGGTGCGATGGCTGCGTGCCCGTGGGCAGCCTCCCAAACGTGCCCAGACTCGTCTCCCGCCCCTGCCGCCCGGCCCGACGGTTCCCACGACCCTCGGCCTGGGAGTAACAGCCCCGGCGCCCGGGCCAACGTACCCATGCTGGTTCCTGCAGCCTCCAGCTGGAGATGGCTGCAGCCCAGAGCAGGAAAGCGACTGTGCTCCCCAGCCCCGTGGCTCCGCAGTGGGGCGGGAATGCCAGTCATGACAAGCCTGGCGTGGGGGCCGGGCTCGGGGAGGCAAACAGGCGAGGCCGGTTCTGATAAGCGCCGGCTTTTCACAGCCTGGAGGAGCCGCGAGAGGAGCTGCAGGGACCTGGAGAAGGGGGGCAGCGTGGCAGAACTGGCTCCGCGGGAGTTGCAGGCCAAGCAGCAGGACTGGGGCTGTGCCCTACTGGCCGGGGTCCCAGCCCAGGCTCTAGCAGTGGCTTGCAGGAGCCTCCAGGGACCTGCCACTGGCCACGGGAAGGAAGCCCAGATGCCACCGCCAGGAGAAGGCGGCCCCCAGAGTGGGGACATGGGTGTGAGTGGCAGGGGGGAAGCAGCAGCGTGCCATGCCCCCCCGGGGCCTGCGGACACAGCGGAGCAGCTCTGCAACCGCGAACCAGCGAGCTCAGCCCTGGCCCGGGGCGTCCGGCCTTGGCGCAGGGTACAGGGGCCCAGCCAGCGGCGGAGCAGGGAACAGAACCCAGGACCCCTGGCTCCAAACATGCTCTGCCCCAGCCAGAGCCTGGCAGTCGGGCCCCAGGGAGCCCTGGCACCGTGGTGGCCCCCCCCCCGCCGCCAGGGAAAGGCAGCGACCGCCACAGGCTCTGGCCCCAGCACTGAGCTCCGGCCCCCTTCTTGTCTCCCATTGGGGTCTGGGCCTGGCCCGAGCGGCCGTCCGGGCTCCACGCACCCAGGCTGTGCCAGGGAGGGGTTCGGGTGGGGCTACCTCGGGGGTTCCTGGCTGGAGGAGGGGCAGCGTTTGCTGGGCAGTGCGGGGGGTCAGGGCTCTCCTCGTCTGGGCACCCGCGCCGAGAAAGCCGGGTTCATGCACCGCCGCAGGCCTGAGTCCCTCTCAGCCCGGGAGTCCCCGAGCCCAACCAGCCAGCGCGGGGACTAAGAGCCCAGGGTGGGGGTGGCCGGTGCACAGAGCTAGAGGCCAGTGGCGCTCAGCCCCCCGCGGTGCACCCCGTTTCCAATGCCAAGGAGAGCGGGGCAGGAACGGGGGAGCTGGCTGGGGTGCCGGAGCAAAGCGGAGTCTCTAGCAGCAGCAGGCTGCAGCAGGCGGCTTGAGCGTCGTTTAAGCAGCATCCATCCCCCCGTGGCGCTGGGCAGGACTCAGCCAACGGCTGGGGACAGTCGGGGAGAGCAGCTCTTGCCCCTGCCCCAGGAGCCAAGCGGGCAGCAGGCACCGGCCTGGGAAGGCCTCACCCGCACTGAGGCCGTTAGCCCATCGGCTGGTCTGTGCTGGAGAGCGTCTGGCCTCAGGCTCATCGCCACGGGAGCTGGGCGCCGTCAGCGACAGCCTAGTCATGCAAGACCCCCGCCTCCTGGGGGGTGCTTCTGTCCCCAGATGGAGACACGGTGCAGGGGATGCTCTCTGGCTGCTTCAGTTGTACCGACATAGGGGCTCAAACTCGACAGCAGCCCCCGCTTCCCCAAGAGCTGTAGGTGCACGTGGGATCAGCCCCGCTGAGCTGGGAGTTTGGGATGTGGAGCCCTTGGGCCTGCTCTGCGGCTCAGCTGGAAAATCCCCTAGCGGTTGTGGAGGGCTGGGGCCAGGCCCTGCTATGCTCCCTCTTTGCCATGCTGCTCTCAGGGTTGGTGGTGGTTTTTTTGCTGGTTTGTTTTCCAAAGAAACTTTGTAAGAGAAGAGCCCATCTGTCGCCCTCTGTTTAGTTCCTCAGGTCTGTGCCAGGTATAAATGGAGAGCAGGGAGCACGGGCAGATCAGTAAAGGAGACGTGAGTTGGACACGGGGAGCCAGGCAAATAGCAAAGGCTGGAAGGAAATACAGGAAAATAAAGGGCACCTGATGCCATACCTGGGTTGATGAAAGCTGTCTGGCATAGGGAGAAGGGCTGGGAGAACCTATTCTTCACCATCACCATGCCCTACTGCCACCTGCACCGTACCGTTCGCATGAGCTATGGGCTTAGTGGCAGAGGGGAATTCGGTTCCCTCCTTCCCCAAGCTCACTGAATTGCCTTCGACTTTCCTTTGCAAACTCCCAGCTGAAGGTTCAGCCCTCCCCCACTGGCTGCGTAGACACAGATACGTAATCTAGGTTCGTGCAGTCATGGACCCGAAACTACCCCAAAGCTTTGGCCACTGGCCTGTCCTAAATGTGAATCAATCCGTCAGAGGCACAGCAGGAAGCAACACTGCAGGCAAGAGCAGGGATATTCCACAATTAGCAAAGAGTAATTAGCAGTGAGAGCGTATCCTCCCTCTGTGGGCTGAGAGCAGATAACCAGAGCCATTCATTCTGGTTCTCCCCGACTCCACTGCTCTGCCACCCCTTGGAGCTACTATTATTGACATGCTGCAATCTCTGTGGCACAGAGCAGCAGTGCACAATGCATGTTTGATTGCAGGGTGGTGTCAGACCAGGAGCGGCGGAAACTGACTTCAGTTATGAGAGAAGATGAAGGAAGTAGGTTCACTTGGTGATTTTCCATTTACAAGGACATTTCGAGAGCTATCCCTTAGCCGGTTTTTAACCCCTTGAACGTCTGCCATGGTCATTTTATATCTTTCAAGTTTTTTAATCAAAATGTCCTGTGATACCACAGCAAGTGTCATTCAGCAGGCTAGATCTCATATCAACACCATCACCTTTATCAACCGAACGTGTAATCTCAAAAAAAGATTAGTTTGACGTTTTCCATGAACCCATCTTGATTGGCATTACCACCCTCTAATTGTATATTAATCAGCTGCTCCATTATCTTGTCCAGGATCAGACTGATAAGCCTCTAATTAACTGGGTCAGCCCATTTAGCCTCTCTTAAATATTAGCACACCATTAACTTTCTTTCAGTCTTCGGGACCCTGACCAGTGTTCCAAGACTGATTCAAAATTAACACTAATGGTCTTGGATGCAAGTTATCTGGACCTCCTGATTTAAAAATAACTTTAAATCACTGAAATAACTTTAGTAGCAGCTGTGTAACATGTTCCTGAGATATCAGTAGAATGGAAAAATTCTTATATGACTACATTATGTTTTTCCCCAAATACAGAACAGAAATATTTATTGAACAGTTCAGCCTTTTTGGTAAATGCTAGTAATGGATTAATACTGTTAGGCTTCTCTTTGTTCCTAATATACTTAAACCTTCTGTTTTGCTATTGACTCTACTGGCCATAGATTTTTCCTTGTTCCGTTGTTTCCCCTATCAGTTTTCTACAATTCCTGGCTTCTGATTTATCATCATCAATTTCCCATTTTTATATAGAAGTTTTATAGCTGCCTTCACTTCCCCTCTATACCATTTTTAACTGATACCATTGTCTTCAATTGTGGCTTTTGGGGCATCTAGTAAAAATGTTCTTAAACCATTCTTAATCATTCAGATTTTTCTGATTAAATCCCCCCCCGCTAATTCGGCTCAATTGTTTTCAGCTTTGTGGAATTGGCCCTTTTAAAGCCACCAGTGTATATATAATTATTTTGTTTGCACAGAAAAGTAATTAAATAGTTGTACATTAGGTTTCTTGCACCTTCCTCTGAGGACACTGGACCAATAGTTGATCTGGGATGAAAAGTCACACTTTCCTATTTAAGTGTTAAAATGCCCAGGTTCTACAAGGTGACAGTTTCAGACTGATCTGGACTTTGAGGAATGAGTTTGCCCCATATTTTGGGGGCCACCACATTTTCCTGTGTAAATATTTCACTCGGAGATACTACAGATCTAAGTTAACCACAAGTGCTGCTGTTGTGCACATCTAGCACCATACCCCTCCAGTTCACATACCAACGGGTTAAATTAACCCTCCTTTGAAGTAATATCCGTGAGAGAATATTTCAACTTTGATACCAGTGAAGTGGAATTAGCTGTTCATTCTCTGCCAGTTTATGGAGCTATAAATCTGCCGTTCATTTTATTGATGGCAAAGTGGACTGGTGAACTGTGAGGGCTAATTATAGCTTCAGTCTATCTCCACGGGGGAAGCTCATTTTTGGATTATGCAAGCGGATGGTTTATCTTCCACATCTCCCAGTCGTAAGTATCTCGCAGACAAAATATCACAATGCACTGAGTGCCTCTTACAGCAACTGGGCTTTTTACTACTCCTAGCAAGTCAAAGAGCAGCTTTGTAGCCTGAAAAGGAAGCCTTTGGACTTTTACACTCCTCAGCCTGCAGCTCTGATAATCTCATCACCCCAATAAAATTCAGGAGACATGGACTGGACTGGTGAGATGCTGCTGCAGATGCCAGAAAGATGGAGATAGAAATTAGTTGACAGGTGATGAGATGGGTGCAGCACACATTCCCTCCAGATGCCTACACCAATATTCTAACATCACTGCTCCTAGTTTAAATAGAGCTGCCCTCCCAGTGAGAATTGGTTGAAACTATACTAACGAACAGAATTATCACACAGATGAACATGATTTGTTGGGGAACACTTAACATGGTTTTTGTGAAGAGAAATCATGCCTCACCAATCTGCTAGAATTATTTGAGGGGGTTAACAAGCATGTGGACAAGGGTGATCCAGGGGATATAGCGTACTTAGATTTTCAGAAAGCTTTTGACAAGGTCCCTCACCAAAGGCTCTGAAGGAAAGTAAGCTGTCATGGGAAAACAGGGAAGGTCCCTCCTGAATCAGTATCTGGTTCAAAGATAGGAAACAAAGGGCAGGAATAAACAATTAATTTTCAGAATGGAGAGAGAGAAAAAGTGGTCCCCCCCCCAGGGGTCTGTACTGGGACCAGTGCTGTTCAACGTATTTATAAGTTATCTGGAAAAAAGGGTAAACAGTGAGATGGCAACATTTGCAGATGATACTCAAGATAATTAAGTCCAAAGCAGACTGTGAAAAGTTACAAAGGGCTCTCACAAAACTGGGTGACCGGGCAACAAGATGGCAGATGAAATCCAATGTTGATAAATGCAAAGTAATGCACATTGCAAAAGATAATCCCAACTATACATATAAAAGGGTGGGGTCTAAATTAGCTGTTACCACTGAAGAAAGATCTTGGAGTCATGGTGGATAGTTCTCTGAAAACATCCACTCAATGTGTAACAGCAGTCAAAAAAGCCAACAGAATGCTGGGATACATTAAGAAAGGGATAGATAAGACAGAAAAGATCATGTTGCCTGTTTATAGATCCATGTTACACCCACATTTTGAATACTGTGTGCAGATCTGGTTGCTACAACTCAAAAAAGATATTGGAATTGGAAAAGGTACAGAAAAGGGCAACTAAAATGATTGAGGTATGGAAAAGCTTCCATATGCGGAGAGTAATAAAACTGGGACTTTTCAGCTTGGAAAGGAGATGACTAAGGGGAGGATATGATAGGGCTATAAAATCATGACTGTTGTGAAGAAAATAAATAAGGAAGTTTTATTCCATCTCATAAAAGAAGAACTAGGGGTCACCAAATTAAACTAAAAGGCAGCAGATTTAAAAACAAACAAAACGAAGTATTTCTTTACACAATGCAGAGTCAATCTGTGGAATTCCTCGCCAGAGGATGTTGTGAAGGCTGACTATACTAGGGTTTAAAAAACAACTAGCAAGCTCGTGGAGGAGAGGTCCATCAATGGCTAGTCGCCAGGATGGGCAGGGATGCAAAACCATGTTCTGAAATGTCCCTAGACTGTCTGCCAGAAACTGGGAATGGGTAACAGGGGACGGATCACTTGAACATTACCTGGTCTGTTCATTCCTTCTAAAGCACCTGGCATTGGCCACTGTCAGAAGACAGGATCCTGGGCTAGATGGACCATTGCTCTGACCCACTATGGCTATTTTTATGTTCTTAAATAACCACATAATGCCTGAGTACTACATCTAATCTGTACTGTACAATCTATGGGATAAATAATCCTTGACTAATCTGTTACTACAGAATTGAGCCAAAGTAACATCTGAAAGAATACAGGCACCAGTAAGTGCAGGGAGGCCTGCTGTATTCCTCAGAGCAGCTATCATGAATGCTGTCAATTTTCTTGTGTCTCTAAGTACAGCCATCCACACCTAGCTAACCATGTGGTGTAGGAACATCTTGTTCTGTATTTTAATTTAACCTGGAGTTAAATGCAGCCTGTGCAAACAGTTGAACAATGGAGACAATCACAAGTGCATCAGTTCAGAAGTCCCCACTGTGTCACTATGGTCGATTCCAGTTTGTGTCTTCCAAATCAGTCAACAGTATCAATTGTCCGAGGAGTCTACCCTGCTGCTGGCTTACCCTCTCTGCTTGGACAGCAAATGTCTGGTGCAAGGGGAGGCCCCATACTGAGCATGAGAAACAAACTGGAGTTACACCTACGACTTATTTTATTGTATTTTTATTTGCATGAGGAGCTGAAACAAAGTTTAGGGATTTACTAAACAGGAACTGTTCAAGTCAAACAAACTGATTGATAGTTAGCGGGGAGTGCAGAGGGGGAGGGGGCACAGCAAAGATGGAGGGGGGACGAGTCTGATGTCTTTTTACAACATGTGCACATGCTATCCCTGTGCATGAATATGCCTCTCCTCTCAACAGGCTCACCAACTTGGCCACCACAGCACTATTTGCTAAACCGCTTCACAACATTGTAAATTTAAAGCTGAAGGTAAAAGAAACCACAACCTTCCTTAACCAGCACAGGAGGGATTTGCTTTTTTGTTTTAGAAAAAGATTAATAAAAATATTGAAAAAATTCTTCTCCTTTTATATATTTTTAACCTAGTAGAATTCAGAAGTTTCATAGAAAACTATGTTACCCTGGAAAGAGCATTCGAGTTCACTACCAGCTGCAGCTAGGGTACACACCATGCCTACAAGCGGGTTGGGATTCCAGCACACGAGAACCAGGACTAGCAGCGCACACACTAAAATTGGTGAAGAGCAGGGTGCATTTTTGCCATGCTAACTTTAACTTTCAGCATAAAAGGAAAAAAAAGGTGGTTTTAAAAAGGCTCTAAACTCAACCGATACATACAAAAATTAGTTTTTAAAAATAATCATAGCAGTTTGGTCCCAACTCCAAGTTAACATTTAGATGTTTATTCACGTGCTTCACTGTTTTCTTATAAGAACCAAAAATAGTTTCCAAAATTAGCCATCTTTAATTGGTCTTACTACATATGCAAAGGCCTAAAATAAGTAGAGTATGAATTTAAAAAACAGAATACACAATAGGGGAGAAAAATTTAAACTGGTGAGTTAATTCCCACCTCTACCTCAAATTATAAAAGAGAAACAAAAAGGTGTCAAGATACTGGGTTAAGATGGGCATAAACTGAAATCCACACAGTCTTCAAAGACTGTTGCCAAAAAAATATCCGACCATCTAATACGGTCACAAACAAGAGACAAAATTTAGGATCACACTCAATATTGGACCTTATTCAGTCCAGAAGGTGAAGTCTTTGGGAAGAAAGAAACTCCAAGAGTGGATCCAAACGTAAGTGATCAGTCCCAGTCCACATGTACGGAGGCTGAATTTTAAAAATGCAGTTAACTTAGTATCATTTCAAAGCTCCTCTGCAGAGCTCTGTTCAGCACTTAGCATTACCCTGGCAGAGACTCCAACATTGCCTTGCTGGATCCTCTCTCCTTGCCAGGGTTCTCAGGGACATGCAGACTCCCTGGCTAGTCAGCAGCTGACTGTAGGTTGTCCTTCTCCTCTCTGTTCTCCGTTCCGCTTTCATCATCCTCGATTTCTCCCTCTTCTCCACTAAATTTGTCGTGAGCCCACTTGGGGCTAGTGCTTGATTTTCTGAACATGAAACGACCTCTCCCCCGGGGAAAGGCACCCCGGCCTCGGCCTCTGTTCACCCATTTATCACCACCTTCACCCTCCCGGTCATCGTGCTGCACAGGAAAGAAAATCAGCCAGGTCAGACAACACACGAGCCATTTTCATCAATAAAAACATTAATAGGCTTAATGTCCCATAAAATCACCACCACCGGTTTATCCTGTGCAATACTGCAGCACAGATCAAATCCCCATGAATACTGAATGTAATACATAAAAGGAGTGGAAGCATATGTTTGTGTTTGAGAGTAGGAGCTCGCCAGTTGCGGTTGGAAGGGCAATGCTCACTAAGCATGCTTTCCCCTGGTTTTGGGCATGTGTATTCCTTCTTCCAGCACAAAGTTTTTAGCAGTTTTCAGGAGTAGGTTGGGCACAGGTATCACCAACTCCAGACAAACTGGGTTTGCAGCTGATTCTGCGCTTACGGCTAGGAAGTTATTTAACGGATGGTTTTACATGCAAACCATGGTGGGGTTTACATGTTTCTTACCCTTGGATGTAGATCTATACCTCTTATCTGTAATTTCCATTTCATGCAACTGATGAAGTGGGCTGCAGCCCACGAAAGCTTATGCCCACAGAAATTTGTTAGTCTTTAAGGTGCTACAGGACTCTCGTTGTACATGCAGTTATGTTTGTCCCACCTAACCCTTCTGAGCAGTTTCTCCCCAATTTTCAGATGCTCTTTTAACAGTGCATGTTATGTTTGCTACACGTGTTTTAAACTTTTGGGAACATTTCCTATAAGAGAAAGATACTATTGGGACAGCTAATTTTTGATTGATTACAGAACCCAGAATTTTGTATTTAGGAGAGTGAAATAGAGACCAACACAATACATAATAAAGATTATGTCTTCAACAGCAATCAGAAGAGAGGGTAAGAGAAGGCACACACAAGTGATTGAGGGCCTTATAGTGTGAGTTTTTAAAACAACTAAGCCATATATGACCTTTATAGTATCTCTGAAGGACAATTAGAGGGCTCTCAAATATTCAACAGAAGGGAAAGAAAAATAAAGGTCTGGTGCAAATCAGCCATTTAAAGCTGACACTAACTCAAAAGTGAGGAGTCCTAGGGGAAATCCATGCTAGGATTTTGCCAGGCTAACTGTTGGAAAACTGAAGAATGCTACATACAGACAGCAATAAAAGTGACTCGCATTAGCCAATCCCAGAAGAAGCAGTGCAGCGTACAGAGCTGAGATGGATTCTAACTGGGTTAAGATGCCTTTTCCATACTGCCCATGGAGCAGATGTTCTTTTACTGGGCCCCTCAGATTTTTGGTTAGTGGCAACAGTTCTACAATGATCAGAGGTGACCATTACCCAGTTGTGAGGAAATATTTCTAGAGGCCTCTTGTGGGGGGGCAGAGACTTGAGAACCCCAGAACTGGCATTTTAGATGGTTTGAGGATTGCTGGTTCTCCCTCCCCTGAATACTGCACGTAACCTGTAAGAGCAGACAGAACGCATGGCAAGACATGCTCATGCACATCCTGGCTCTTCAGAAACATACCAGATAATACTTTTTGCTCTTGGGTGTGTACTCAGGGTCCCACTCCTCATCCCTGTTTCGCTTCTGAAAGTCGTTGCTGCTGCTGCTGTTATTGTTGTTATTGTTTCCTGAAAAGGTGCCTCTGCTCCATCCTCTCCCTCTTGCTCTGAACTGGTGTAGTAGCAAACAGGAGAGGGAAAAAAGAGGGGTGGAGAGAAAAGTGCTTAGAGAAACGACATTAAGTCTTTACTTTCATGTAACTCTAGCTGTTCCCAAGCATACCTCTAGCCTAGCCACAAGATGACTGTCAAATACCTGCCCTCTCATTACCTACTGGCAATATTTTTGACTTTATCTGATCATACAGCTACCCCTAGAAGTGCAGGACTATCTGTTTATATGCATTTGCAAAGAGGAAAGGAAGGCATTTCACACAAACAATGTGCAAGCAGAAGGGCTATTTAATTAAAACATGAAGTATTTAAAAAAGAACTAGTGCAATTACAGCCAAAAGAGTCATTAAAATGGCTCCATCGTAAGTTAACTGACAAGCTCGTCTTCACTCCTATCAGTGCTGGTGAGCAAACACTGACACACAAGATCCCACTGGATTAGATACAGTCCCAGACATCATCAGCAAGACCGTCAATTTCAATTTCCAGAACCTACGATGGGCTGGGGACCGGGAGAGGTGAGGTGTGTAGAATCACAACCAGACTACTGCACTTCTAGTGACCTTTAAGATCACACTTTACTTGGTAAAGCCAGCAATTTGCACTAAGGGTTACGCAAAGGCTTTTTGGTTTTTTAGGGGGTAACTTACAAAGGTCCCTCTTGCTCTTCCTCTCTCGTTTGGGCCAGTGAATTCTTTCGTCCCAAGCCGGGATTTATCGAAGCCCGTGGTGCTCTCCTCCCTCTCCTCATTCTCCTCCGGGTAATCCTCCCCTTTGTACGAACGAGAAGACTGTGAAGATGAAGATGTGGACCTGGATCGCTCACGCAGTCTCCTGTGTTTCCTGTACCAAGGATTGAGAGGAGGACGGGGAAGACAAAATCACCAGTGTAGTCACTAACTGAGTGCTAGCCTGTCTGCTGTGAAATCATGCTATCACTCCTCCACCCTATCATGTCTGTGCACAAAGTCACAGTTAGCTAACAGCTCAGGATCAGCTACAACACGCAGCTCTGTGAGGTCACAGGATCGCTCCCATCCCAGGATTTGTCCTTAAAGCCATGCACAAGTTTTAAGGAGGCATCTGACACTTTTCAGCTTACGTTATTTGTAATAAGGTTGCAAACAGAAGCCCAACTGAGAACAGAGTGCTAGACACTGCACAAATACATGTCAGACAGTCCCTGCCCTAAAGAGCTTACAGACTAAACAGATGAGACAGGGAAGAGAGAGGAGATGGAAAGTGAGTTGCTTAAGATCACAGAGCTGGTCAGTTACAGAGCTGGGAATAGGACAACCCAGGTCTTCTGACCCCAAGTCCAGGGCCCTGTCCACGGGCTGTGATCTCTGTTCACAAAGGTGCTTAAACCTATTGTACAGCCATGAGCAGAGTATGCAGCCAGGACTAATTTACTGCACCTACTGGCCTCCTTTCTCCAGTAGGTACCTCAACCTGCATCATTATGGGAGGAAAAAAATCCACTCAAATCAAGAGGCTCTTTTTGTTAAGAGTTTCCAGTTATGACATACATTTGTAAAAAAAATCCAGCTGCATTCTGTTATATGAGAAACCTTTATTTAAGGTAATGCCACCTATGACACTGACCAGATTTGCAAACTGTACCTTTCCATATGGAAATAAAATGGTCAGCAATCACACGGCTAGCAGAACATTATAGAAGCATTACATGAGGCTGACCTGTTGTTCTAGGGCCCCAATCCAGCAAAGCACTTAAGCATGTCTTAAGTGCCTGAATAGTCCCATTGACTTTAATGGGAAAACTCACAATTATTCAAGCTTTTTTGAATCAGGGCCCAGCCTGTCAGTTCGGTCTGAATTTATGAATATGCACTAAAAGGCTATTTTTTCACCAATTTTGACAGACCTGGTGTCATTTAAAAGCCAGCAGTTTATAGATGAGCAATAAGATCTTTTATTTAAAAAAGTAGTAATCTATTGGTCTGGTGAACTTAAAAAAACACAGCATAAGGTTTCTCCTGGGTTACAAACACATAATAGTGCCGAGATAATCTCTGTGCTTTGGTTAAAAGAAAAATAGAACTAATGGGAAAGTATCAAATGAACCGAAGAGCAAATCGCTAACAGCATTTCTCCATTCTGTATGACAAAAGAAACAAAAACAAAAAAACCCAAGTAATTTGCTCATCCTGGCACAATGTTTCCTGATTGTTCATAATGCACGATTGCTCCACTTCCTCTTTGTAGTTTTGGGTCTAATCACAGAAGGCGAGCACAGCTCAGCTCCATTAGTTACAGCAGCAGGAATACGACCAATTTCATAACGCAAGGTCTTGTCTCCAATCACAAACAGAAGTGGCACAGATCACACAATAAGGAAGTGAAAATTAGCCTCTCACATACTTCTTTTTTGACCCTTTGTGAGTTCTCTCTGGTTTTTCAGTTGATCTTTCCCTTGAATGGCTTGAATCTCTTGAGTCCACTGATTCTCTTGACTTCTCTCGTTTAAGATCTCTTTCCTTATGTTTTTTACGACGTTCAATATCAAGGCGCAGGTCAACTGGGTCGTCTTTATATTTCCCTTCAGCCTGCAAAGGCAGGGAATGGGTGAGAGTTTAACAGAAAGGTAGAGAGACTTCAGCACCATTACTTTGCTAATGTCTGCAGAGACTTCTGGAGGCATGAGTTTATAAACCAACCATTCAAAAATGCAGAATGATTCACTACGAAAATGTAACACCTTTACATGATGGCTTCAGTTTTCCTACTTATTTTATTTATATATACTTTTCCCCTTTAATATAGTATAAACCTAGCTTGGTATTACAACAGGAGGGAACACACTGGGAAACCAAAGACTAACGTGGGTTATGAAACACAGACAGTGAAAATTGATAATGTTAGTGGCTAATGGTCCTCTAATGGGAAGTCAAGTCTAACTGATTATGTATCAGAACTGGGGTCTCATATCCCCCAAGGGATTGCCACTGAACAACAGAATTCCTCCCCATCCTCTGACTCCTCAGACAGACAGACATCTCCCTGAAGGAGAGAAGAACTTTTAGAGTGCTAAGCCTGAAGGAAGCACTGAAGGAGAGAGAGGCAATAGCTGTTTGCCACTCGGGAGATGTGATGCTAACATTCTGGTCACTGATTCAAGTGCTGGAGTTACAAAGAGGCCAGAGAAACACAGCTGTTGAATTTATTCTGGGAAATATCACGAACGTTCTCGAAATCTTGTTTTAATCTCTGTCAATTGAAATCAAACATCCTCACTAGCAGTGATCTTCTCTCTGAATGAAACACCAGTTGCACTTTATTTCACAGAACCAGGGGACATTCTTCAAAAGATTTTCCCCTCCATATGCCTGTCTAACAGATTTATTAATGCAAGTCATATGGTACTTCATGAAAAGAAAATAGCCAATAACCAGAAAAGATAGTCAAGAATAGTATAGTCAATTGTATGCAGACAAATCTTCAACACTAGGTATAATCTTTTAAATTTAGTTAATAAGAGGAAATGTTCTGGGTGTGTAACACTTGTCTTAATATTGATTTCCAATTAAGAAATTCTCCTTTGGAAAATGAAAACAGTTACTGAGTTAACGGAGTAGACGCTAGAGTATTTGTACACAGAGCTATGCTTTGGAACTGCATGACTTGATTCACAACATGCACCAGATTAGATTGTCTTGAATTAAATAAAAAAGAGATTAGTAATTCTCTAGCTATTAAATTTTTACTTACATGAGTTTCTAAACACTTTTTTTGTTTAAATAAAGATTAAATTCAATTAACAGCAGGAGTGGGAGTTGGTGCTTTGTTTGTATTGTTTGCTCTTCTGCTTTCCCCAGGCAAAGGGCTTTAATTGCTACTCAGAGCAAAAATGCTCCCAACACGATGGTTGATAGGTAAGTGACAAAATCAGCAGCCGCTCCCTTATGTAGCGCAGCAGACAACTATTTGCATTTTTGAGATCACATCTGTTTCATGGAAGGCTGAAGAGCTGTTTGAAAACCATGTTTTTTATACACACTGCCAAGCTGGTGCTCAGAGATCAGGCCCATCAAATGCATCTCACCATCGTCCATGTCAAGCCACAAGTGTGTTTGGAAAAAATCAGAAACAAATATATGAAACAAGTAAGGTTTCAGCAGGACTGTTTAAATCTCTTCACTGTAAATATGTATGACGTGAACAAACAGGTTAAAAATTCCAAACGCTAACATTTTAGGTTAAACCATCTTTATGATTGCTCATAGACTCTATAATGGCTTAACATTGTTCTAGTCATAATAGCTCATATACTGGATTCCCAAGGGCCTGTTCTACCAGAACAGATGCTGAGTGTTAAAGTAACAGCAATCAACAGAAATGATACAGTAAAGTGTTAGAACAAGACTTATCTGCTTAGTAATAGTGTGTTTGGTTTAGATATGGATTTAGTTTTACTTTCCTTTTCGACATGCATGTCTTTTGAAAACATGGTTGGAAATATCGCATGTATACAATTGATTTAATAATACTTACAAGCAGAAAAATATCACAAAAAGTCTCTTCTCTCATCATGGGCACTTGTTCCAAATATCCTCTTTTTTTTTCTCAAGCTCACCTCAATTGACTTTGGGGTCATTTACCATATTCTAACCACTTCACAAAGGTTGTTGATACATTTTTAATAAAAATTAACCCTTTGTAGTTCATTTTTAGAATTATGCCCATCCTTAAAAGAAAAACACAAACTTAAGTAGAGAGTAATTTAAACAAAAACATCACTGTTAAGTTCATGCCCAATGCACTCATTTTGTTTAATTACTGATCAGATCAACAGTTCACCTTGTTGCCAGGCTCTCTGGAGCTCTTCGTTTCCTCTTGAGTGAATCCGTGTTTTCTAAAAGTACTGGGAGAAATATCTATCCTCCTAAAAATAAAGCAGAGCATAACGCTATTATAGCCTTCCCATAAATAGTATTCCAATCATCCTGATGCCATTTTAAAACAGACAGTTCCTCCGTTGTAAATACACATACTTTACTTCTTTTTAAAGCAAAGTTGCGCAGACCATTACTCCCTGAAAGTGAGATGCTGTGCACACAATCCTGATATTCAGACCATCAATGTAATGCATCTGTTATGAACTGATCAATAGTGTGTTAAAAGGTCCTTGTAATGTGGTTCTCTTAACCATGATTGACTAGGCACGTGTTGCTGTGCTGGCCCTCACAAATCCCAGGTCTCTTGTATAATATTTCACGGCCTACTTCAATGGCAAACCCCAATATTTCCATAGAAACACTTATCTAGCATATGGCAAATATGGTAAAGAGGTTATATTTATTTACAAAAAAAGAGACTGGCAAATTTAAACTGGATTTGGGCTGAAAATCTAGAGTGACACTTCTGTGTGCCTAACTAATAGCATGGATAATCACACACACAGTGCAAACAAGGATACTTAGACAGAAATGCAGGTAGGGTCTATTTTAAAAGGATAGCATTTTGGAATAGCCATGTCACAGAGGCTAGTCACCTGCTTTTGTGGATTAAAATGGTGTGTGTGACAAGACCAAACAAGAACAAGGGGACATTCAATAAAACTGAAAGTGGAGAAGCGAAGGTGTAAGGAGGAAAAATCTGTATGTGGTTTTTGTTTTTTTTTAATGACTCAACCACCTGTGGAACTCACATCCTCAAACCAGGAGCCTGGAATTATCACGATTCAAAGAGGATTAGGCACCTCTGTGACACGAACACCCAGTTACATTAGATGTAATCAAACCAATTTGATAAGGGATATAAGCCTTCATGCTCCAGAGTGTAAGCCATCCAACTAAATGACAAGGACTAAGAAGAACCTTTCTATGGGACAGATTATTCCATAGTTGTCCTTATAGAATTTTTGATACCTCCCTCTGAATCATTTGATACTAGCAGAGTCTGGAAATCAGGCTAGACAAATTACTGACCTGGACCAGAAGCCAGCATGGCAATTAGTATGTGCCTAACGATAAGAGGGCTGATAAGTTTTGTTTACTGTTGGCTCCTCTTTCATATTTTTAAATAAGAACATAACAAATGGCCATACTGGGTCAGACCAATGATCCATCTAGCTCAGTATCCTGTGGTTTGACAGTGGCCAATGCCAGGTGCTTCAGAGGGAATGACTAGAACCAGTGATCATCAAGTGATCCATCCCTTCAGCCATTCTCAGCCTCTGGCAAACAGCAATCCCAGCCCATAATGGCTAATAGTTGTTGATGGGACCTATTCTCCATGAACTTATCAAGTCATTTTTTTCACCACATCATAGTCTTGGCCTTCACAACGTACTCTGGGGCAAGGAATTCCATAAGCTGACTGTGTGTTTAAGAAGAAATATTTCCTTTTATTTGTTTTAAACCTACTGCCTATTAATTTCATTTGCTGAGTCCTAGTTCTTCTGTTGTGAGACGGAATAAGTAAAACTTACTTACTTTCTCCACACCAGTCATGATTTTATAGACCTCTGCCATATCCCCCTTAAGTCATCTCTTTTCCAAGATGAAAAGTCCCAGTCTTACTAATCTCTCCTCATATGGAAGCTTTTCCATATCCTTCATAATTGTTGTTGCCCTTTTCTGTACCTTTTCCAATTCCACTATATCTTTTTTGAGATGGGGCGACCAGATCTGCATGCAGTATTCAAAATATGGGCATACCAGAGATTTATAAAGAGGCAATACCATATTTTCTGTCTTATTATCTTTCCCTTTCCTAATGAGTCCCAACATTGTTAGCTTTTTTGACTGCTGAGTAGATTGCCATTGAGTGGATGTTTTCAGAGAGCTATACACAACGATTCCAAGATGTCTTTCTTGAGTGATAACAGCTAATTTAGACCTCATCATTTTATATGTATAGTTATGTTTTGCAACGTGCCTTACTTCGCATTTATCAACATTGAACGTCATCTGCCATTTTGTTGCCCAGTCACCCAGTTTTGTGAGAGCCCTTTGTAACTCTTCTCAATCTGCTTTGGACTTAACTATATTGAGTAGTTTTGTATCATCTGCCAATTTTGCCATCTCACCGCTTACCTCTTTTTCCAGATAATTTATGAATATGTTGAACAGTACAGGTTCCAGTATAGTCCCCTGGGGGACACCACTATTTACTTCTCTCAGTTCTGAAAACTGACCATTTATTTTTACTTTTGTTTCCTATCTTTTAACCAGTTACTAATCCAGGAAAGGACATTCCCTCTTTTCCCATGACTGCTTATGCCCCCCAGTTAGCTATTAAAAAATACCACTGGAGCACCAGAAAAACAGTGAAATAATGCCTCCTACCTGTGGATTTCGGGGCTCTTCTTGTTTTTAGCTTGATCTTGCTCCATTCCTCTCTTTAGGTATTTTGTAAAGCGCTCATTCAGCGTCATTCCTGACGACCCAAAGTGATGCTCTGTTGGAGTTTCAGTGAAGAAACATCACACAATTAATAGAAGTCATATTTTAGGAAAAGGCATGGGAACTCTACCACTGGGCCTGCAATGGGTTCAGAAAGTAAAAATGTGTAGCTAGAGAACAAAGGGATGAGAGTCAGTGAGTCTAGCAAAAGTTGAGGCCACCCCCTTGAAATCAAAGAAATGGCACCTGGTTGGGTCAGTGGTGAATTCATCTTCAAATCTGTTTAACAATTAACATATTTTTAAAGACAAACTAAATGTATGCAAATCCATTAGAATACCCCCAAATATCTGCAGATCCCATGCCAGTCTTCCTAACTATATTGCTGCAAGAGTATTCCTTTTTGCTGTTTCAAGTGTAGGCAAGACTGCCTTTCCCCCTTCCCGTCCTAGAGCTAAATGCAAGAACTTGGGGGAAAACATCCCACGTAGCTGCTATTCTATCCTATCATCTGCCCTGTCGGTCTGCAGTTCTCTTGGGTAATTAAATGGCGCAAATGAAATTTGTGTAAAGCTTGTCAACACTGTTTCAAGGGACAGACACAGTGGGGTGTAGAAGCAAGGGGTGAACTTTCGACCAAGAACGCGTGGACTTTCGACTCACCTTTTACGTGATGGACTATAGTCACTATGTGCTGAGCAAACAGTTCAGAAGGGCTTCGCTGAGACTGAGCTGACTGTATATGGTGGAAAATGGAGCGGAACTCCTGATCTTTTTTGTTGCTGTGCACTAAGTCACGACACAGCTTGCGCTCCTGCGCCAATAAACCACTTGGACTAGAAAAGAACACACATGTTAAAAATATAGCCACCGTAAAAGCAAGGTAAGCAGAAGCACCTTTCAAGCTGCAAATTGACAGCATTTCATGCACTACTAGAAAGTCACCTGCAATACCATTTTCAATGGTTCTGTGTTTGCCCCCTTATATGGCTTCTGAGCTATGGTTTCCTCTTTTCTGCCAAGGTTCATCATAAATTTCTCTCTTTGTAGCCAGATCTTGTTACGATACTCAAACGCTAGGCTGTCTAGATCAGCCTGACAAAGGAGTACATTTATTTTACCTTTCCCCTTCCCCTGACATCTAGGGCTAGATTTTAAACTCAGAAGCAGGACAGAGAATTGGACAGGATCAGACCCAGAAGCTCATCTCAGACACTCAGGGATCTTAAGTGTTCCAAAACCAGCAGAGGCAACCACAGAAGACGGAAGAAGGAACTTCAAAGCCCTAAAAAGGTTGGGTAAGACCTTAATATTGCCCTAGAATAAATCTAAAGAAAGGTGAATCTGTTAACAATGAACGTGCCTCACCTCAATGGGCAATCAGACCCACACTGAGGATAAGAGAGTAACATTAACAAAAGATTGCTCAGAAATGGACTGTCCAGTATTGCTCAACAAGCATCCCAGTTCTTATATGTAAGTCAATCCCTTGCCATCACATCATGGATACCTCCACCTCCAACACACAAAGGTAGCATGATATAAACTCCCTGATTTCTTCCTACATCCCTGGGACAGAACAGAAGTCACCATCAACCTGCTGCAGCACAGACTGATTTAAACCAAAGTGATTTAAAGCAGCGAGCAGGAACTTTAAACTTTCGTTTTAATCTTGTTTTACATTTGCACTTGAGTTATTTTCCTAAAGAAAGGTTATACTAACCAATGAGAATGGACCTTTAAAACAGGTTTACTTGCAGCTAAATCAGGGCTTGACAAACCCCAGGCGCCCATATGGCAGGGCTGGGAGGAGGGACCGCTGCGGCTGCCAAGCTCCAGCCAGGGCGCCCTGCTGCTGGGCCCATGTTGTAGGAGAGGGGCAGGGCCAGAAGAGGAAAGTGGCTGCTGTGCTCTGGCCAGGGCGCCCCACCGCTGAGCCCGTTGTCTGGCTCCTTAATTTTTGTGCTGGCTCCTAGCTCCAAAACAAATGTGTCGAGCCCTGAACTAAATATAGCCTTGACATTAAATTTGGTACTTTTTGCTCTCCAGGAGGACACAGTGTATCTATACACATTTAAGCAATAATATAGCATTACTTACATTTGTTCACATTTCTATGTTATTATGCTATAAAATGGTGACTGACATTTCTGTATACTAGATGATAATTTTTTACATGTGATTTGTGTCAAGCTGCATTTGGATGAAAACAGAAATTCAATTAAAATGCAAAAAGAACAGCATTTCAGAATTTTTTTTTGATTAAATAAAGCTACCTTAACTGTGCCAGATACATAAGAAAAATGTTTATCAAAACACGTTCTGCATTTAAACCTGATCAAACAAAGGAAGTATTAATCGTAGTTAGTGAACTGACTGCTTACGGTCACCATGGGCCAGATTTTCAAAGGTACTCAAAGATGCAGATACGTGTGTAGTGGGATTGCAAAAGCACCTGAGTTAGATGCCTGACTCCCACTGAAGTCAATGGAAGTTAGGTGCCTAACATGCTGAGATGCTTTTGTAATCCCAGTAGGCACTTACATTTTTTTGAAACTCCGGCCCCATGTTCTTCAAGTTTTTAGAACTAGTTGATCTTATTCTCTCCCACCAGGGTTTTATTCATAGACTAGAAGAGGAAAACAAGCTTTCCTTTTTTTTTTGGTCTCAGTGGGTTTCTCATCTTTGGACGAACTAGTCCAGCTGAAGACAATTGTTTCGCTATACCTATTTGCTACACTGAAATCAGAAGTAATTAAAGTAAATGCTTTCCGGACCAACAGAAACCAAAAGCACTTGCTGAAAGCATTCACTCCAGACTGAAAATAATGAAAATACAGTATACAACATTGTTTCCCTCCAATTCTGTATATTGTAAAAAAGCAGCACCCTTTAACTCATTAAAAGTGAAGAGGGCTCACTGATGTAGTATTTTTTTATTTAAATTATTTTAACATAGTAAGTTCGGGCCTTAACATAGGTTTTCATAATTTCACATTTAATTTTAAACTGATTTTTAAAGAGAAAAATTTATTTAATTTAAAGTCTGATTCTTAAATTTTGTGAAGTTTTTCATCCACCCTTCTGCAGCAGAATATAATCCACCCATCTCCACAGCACACATCCATTGTATAGTATTGCTTTAGTAAAAGCAAACCCTGTGGCTCGAAAAGGCTGCTTTTAAAGCATATCTCGACTGCATTACAACACTGTAATGACAGCTCTGATCACTTATTATTTGCATGTTCTAAGTGCTGTTCAGATATTAATCCCTAAAAATCATGTTGCATGTCCTCACATGCCATTAGCAGCCATCTTAGTTCCTCTCTCTTCATTCCTCCTGGGTTTTAGCACTCCCTCTAGTGTTTCATAGAACACACTGACATTTACTGACTGCTAGCTCTTCCCTTTAGCAGAACAAACTTTTCTGAGCATCCTTTACTAGTTTCCTGAAGCACCACTGCCTTAAAATTTTCTGTAAGTGGCTTTTGGGGCTTCTAGGAGGATTTCACTAGCAATGTTACCATACACTGAGGGGAGAAGCAAAGCATCACAACCTTCTGAGTAGCTCTAAGTGGGGAGCAGAATTTGATTTCTTTTAAACACAGAATGGTGTGGTTTGAATGATGGACTGGGATCCAGGAGCTCCCAAGTTGTAAACTTTGCACTGACTTCCTGTGTCACTTAGGAAAAGTCACTTAAGCTTTATGCATCACTTCCTCCATCTTCAAAATGGGGATAACACGACTCATCTCCACACAGTGGAGTCACATTAGTGTGTTAACATCTAGAGAAGCAAGTGCTCTCTGTGACAAATGAAGTATTAGTAGCTGATTGTATGATATTCTTTATTTAGCCCACCTATGTTTTACAGAGATCCACAAGGGGTTAGGGTGGGGGGGAAATACGCTAGTGAAGCCACTACCTAGATTTTACTTAAAAGGCAAATCCTTACCGTGCAAGATCTTCATCAAAGGAATCCATTCGAACATTGACCTGGGCCTCCCGGGTAATGGAAAAGGAGGATTTGCCAGTGGCTAAACCGTCTCCTCTGGTTCCTGGCTTCTCCCGACTCTCAGATGCCTTTCTCAGAGGTGGTGAAGTACTTTTTTCCTGACTTGCTTTGTAAGCAGTCACTCTAAAATTCTTTTCAGGAACAAACCCCCTGTGACCAGCTTCGGCTCTCTTGGATGCTAGCTTCTCTTCCTTT
This sequence comes from Mesoclemmys tuberculata, assembly GCA_007922155.1. Lineage (NCBI taxonomy): Eukaryota > Metazoa > Chordata > Testudines > Chelidae > Mesoclemmys > Mesoclemmys tuberculata. Next base: position 14,865,880 of record ML675715.1, on the reverse strand, counting down.
TTAGACCTTTCAGAATAGAGATCATCCTCCATTTCCTCGGCTTTCCTTTGCTTCTCCTTTGCAGATGGTAAGAATACCATGCCTTCCCATTTACCTGGCCTATCCTCATCCTGATTTTTGCTTGATGTTGCTACCACTTTAGACATGAATTTGGGCTCATCATCAAACTCTGAATCCTTTCGGCCCTTTGTCTTGTCTTTCTTATCCTGCTCATCCATCTCCTCTTTGCCATAATGACTTTCCTTGTGGAACTCTGCCATCTTCAGCTTCTCAAAGTCATCCCGAATCTTATAGCGTTTAGGTGACTGGCTGCTGCGATAAGTCTTTTCAGGGTCTGTTTTGGATGTGTATGGATCTGATTTTGTCTTGCCATCTGCTAAACCCAACTCAGAGAAACTTCCCTTCTCTTTCATTTTTTCCTTTTCAACATTTGTTAGTTTCTGTTCCTTGTCTTTCCCATTCTCTGTCTTCTGTTCTTCTAAATACCTATTTACAAAACAAACACACACATACACACACACACACACATTTAAGCAATTCTCTTATTAAATTATAGACAGGAGACTACTTCCTAAAATTCAAAGCAAGCAAACAAATCGGAAAAATTCCCAGACTTAAAAACATACGGAAGGCTCTCTCTAATCCCTAATAAATAAGGTAAAATGTAAAGCAGGCTACCCAAATTTTTACTTTAGAAGACATAAATAAATTAATATATTTAGCAAATGTGCTGGAAGATGGGTATGCAAAATGGATGATGGGAGGTTCAAGAGCAAAGTGGAACAGCAAAAGCTCTTTTTGAGCAAATAAAAAGAGAACTGACTTACCTACATTTTCTAAGGAAAATATTAAGGTCTTACCCAATCTGTTTAGTCACTTACAAACCTGGTTCAGGAGAATTAATACATCAAAACTTTCAACTTGGACTGTTCTGCTTTAAACAACACACTGGAAATAAATGCCTCAAAAGCTACTTCACATTTTGGATGCAAGTTTCCTAGGAAAGCTAAACATTTCATATACTGTAAACACAAATAAAAGCAAAAAAAAGGTTAACGGTAAAAAATATTTCTTCTCTTGGGAGAACAGACACACTTTACTCTAGTACTGGGAATGACAATCACCCAAACCAATTTAAAATGTAAAACTATGCTGGTGAAAGATTATCAGCACTTGTTTCAATGGAATAAATGTGGATTGTCTGAAGCACCTCAACGCACTATTTTAAAAGTCGAGAGTGGAGTAAGAGCTAGTTCTGGTAATCTCATCAGAGGCCTCTGATAATTAATAGAATTTGCCCCAAATAATCTTAAATTAACAGAAAAATGAAAATTATTAAGAAGCATTTGAGACCACAACAGTACCCTTTTGAATGAAGAGTTCCTTATTAATTTAATTAGTTAGAGGAACACTTGTCAGGGGTTTTGAGTTTCTGACTGGGTCAGACTATACTGAAGGTCTTTTCTTTCCTGATTCTAGTCATACATGCAATTTATTCCAATGCACGCGCACCATGGCACTCTCAGTGCCTGTTTGTTTCTATAAGGATACACAGTAAGACGTGTTTAAGTTTTGTAAACAAAATTTGTGCCTTTGCAAATTTGTAATATTTGCTGGAGTCTAACAGTCACACTTCTGGGATAGATTTCAAGAGGGAATCAATATTCTGTTTGTTAAACTTGACAGTGCCCAAAAGCAAGCAAACAAGACCTCTGTAAGTGAAGTTCTTAGCTACATCCACACCTCTTCCCCCAAGGTCAGCAAGTCTAGCATCAGACGCACCAATTAAATTTGTAATGCTCTAAAGTCCATCTAAAATTGGGAAATGCCCCAACAATAAGTAATTAACCGTAAGTGAGCTAGGGAATACACCACCACTAATTAATTCATATATCTAAGTTATATGCACAGTGACTTATGAACATGAGAATTTTTAGTCCATTAAAAAAAAAAATCACATTTCTGGAAAAGCTTCTTGGGCACTTAAATTTATTAAAACCAGTCCTCAAATTAAAAAAGGAATTCTGGGGGATGTGTGTCATCTTTACAACACTAACAAAATTATGACATTAACAAAACTAGATCACTACTTTCTAGAATGCAGAATTAGGCCTAGTAATCAGTAAGTGTTACACACACACACCCAACTACCCCTGCGAGTAACAGCATATGGTCTGAACACAAAGGAAACACACAACTTGCCTCTTTGAGAAGGCTGCCCCGCCAGAAGCTGCTGCTTCTTCCTTCTGAGAGCCACCATAGATTGAACTGATTGCCGTGGGACTTTTACACACAGGGCTCTTCCTCGTTGGGCTCAATCCTGATGAACCATGGTCAAACGGACCTTGATGTGAGCCTGCCTGAAATGAGGCACTGCTTTGTAAAACAGACCCCAACTGTGAGGGGTTTGACAGTGGAGGACTGGGCTTTTGCAATGGGCTCGGTCGAGGAGAACGGCGCCTCACCACAACAGACTGGAGAGGGCTTTTTAGCGCAGGACTGCGCTCTCTTGGGCTAAGCTCAGGCATGGCAGATGCTCTTGACACTGAACTTGTGCTGTAAGTGGTCATGTCTTGCCATTGCTTTGACCCTTCAGACACCTTGACATCTTGAGCAGCTCCTCCTGAAAATGGCTGCTCCTTTGAATCATCGCCTTGATTATCTCCTGCAGACTGTGATGCTCGCGTGTCCTTGGAAGAGGATTTTTTTTCCTTTAGAGATCTACGCTTGGAAGACTCAACTCTGCTGTGGTTCGAAGAAGACCGGGAAGATGAAGACCTCCTTGACCTATCAGAAGATGACTTATCAGAGTTTCTAGAATGGCTTCTTGATCTTGGTGACGGAGACCTTCTCTTTGGCGACCGAGAGCGTGAACGGCCCCTACGAGGGCTATAGGCTTGGCGATAATTTTGCCAATTTGATCTATAATTTCCATAGCCGCCTCGGTTATACTGGCCCCATGGATAAAATCCTCGGTTTCGCCCACGGAAATAATATGGTCTCCTGTATCCTCTGTTATGACCTCTGAAATCCCGGTTCTGATACACTCTTGGGTGGTTCCTTTCTCTGTTGTGAGATGGAGAATATGATCTTGAACGGGACCTAGAACTGAAAAGGAAAAACAGTATTTGGAAACCTCTCTCTCTCAGTGCAGCCTTCTATTTGAAAAAGTGTTTTAAATGTTATTTTATTAGTTTTGTGTACGGTTCACAGCCTCCTTATGTGATTTTTCCTTTGCTCATGTGAACACTACACCTTATCTCCCAGTGAGCACTGCTGCTCTATCCACACAACCATGGGCAGTAATTTCATGGCATCTGCACAACAACTGGACAGGTGAGCAACCTCCTTAGAACCACTGCTGAGACCACAAAAGAGATACGCTGGTTCTGACTGTCCTTGGATTAATGTGGCATGTTTCTCAGATGCCCAGTCTTCAACAGTTCAAAGAATGCAAAGGCTACCCCTAATCCTTGGTCTCCTGCCTGGACAGCTCATAAGGGCAGCGGTCTCTCTCGTAACAGACTGAATTCTCTCTTCTTTGCAGCCCCCCAATATCTCATATGCTTTTAATTTTAAGTGGGATTTCAAGTGGAAAAAGCCTTTCCTTGCCAGAGAAATTAAAAGTACCTCAACACTTCCACGTGAAAATGGCAGCACTGAAGAGAAAACCAGTGACAGACTTCTCTATATTTCTAATCTCAAACTATACATGAATTGCTGTGGTTCATAATTTTGATTTCCATCAAGTAAAATAAAGACAGAACTTCAAGAAAAGACTGCTGAAGGCATTTAATACATCTCTAGCCTGATGCCACATGATGGCACTGTTTATCAGCACACATCAGTTTGATTTTCACAGGGCAGATATGAGTGTGCAGGTCACCAGTGGAAGAAAGAGCATGGAATATAGGACCAAATGGGAGTACTCGTATCTGGAGTTACAAATTTAAAAAAAAGAATATTTCAGGGGGTGTGTAAGTGTTGATCAGAGCCGGAGAAATACAAGGTGTTTTTCCAGTGTAACTGGATTCTGCTTCGTTTTATCTAGTATTTAAAAAACCACAGTAGCTGCGATTTAAAAAGCAGCATCATTCCTCAGTATTAATCAGGTTAAAGTATTTTATGAATAATGGAAAACTGCAAAGTTGTACTTATGGGAAAGGGTATGGCAACTGTGTTCTTGTGAAATATGGAGAAAACTCCCACACTATGCAGGGTTAAAAAAATCCCTCCAGCAAATTCCACTGGTTGCTTATAATGATGCATATTTACTGCAAACATTAAGATGCTTTTCCTACTGTATTAATAAAGTTCCAGTAACCTAAAGAGTGACTGACTCTTGCAGTAACAGTATTTGGATATCTTATCCTGACTGGCATCAGTTTGTACTTCTTCCCCCCCCCCCAATATTAGTAACTGTACACAACACTTTGCTGCTGAAGTTTCTAAAGCTTTAATTAGTCTAACTAAACTAACTAAAGGGAGATTTAAATGAGGTTTTCTTTTGTTCAATTATCAAATACACGAGTATTTAACAGACAACAGCTTATGTTACAGCACTAACATGTTATGAATCTGGGTTAATATAAATTGCTTAATCATCTCAGGAAATATTTGTGCTCCTTTATTCAAAACAAAAAACCAATGCAACTTACCTTAGATGTTTTCTCATTTGAAAACAGTATCAACACAAGAAAGAAGAAAAGACACACATGCAAATACAGCCAGTGAAAATGAACAGATTAAGAGAGGTGCTCCAAAATCTCTAAGCAGAATACACATGCTCCCATCCCCAGACGCCTACTGCATTTGTTACCAATTACTAGTGAGGGACCTGTTGCATGCTGCTTCCAAAATCCATTGTCATTTTATAGAGGCATGGAACATGAAAATCTCACTCCAAAATCTGCAGAGCCTGTTTACAAGAAATCATTTTTAAAAGGATGCAGTATGTGAAACACAATATACATGTGCCAGAAATGATAATTATTCTCCAAGACTTTTGGACTGCATGGTTAAGCCAGCTAATTTAATATACATCATTCTCAAGTTCTGACAATTCCTCTCTTTTGACAACAATCAAGCAACAGTTGCTGTTTCTTTTCATGCAACAGTATTATTGTATGAAAAGAAACAGCAACATACTTGATCCTACAAACAAAAGTTAAGTACGAGAAGTAAATATGGGAATAGAGCATGGAATGCAAGTCAATACACCAAGGGATATGGAAAGCAAAATGTCGTCCCCAATTTTTATTTTATTTTTTTTAAACAGGTTAATTTTCTAGTCTATTCTCCCTAGACATACGTCAGTGAGAATGTGAAAACCTTACAAGATGACTTGTCTGTATTAATCCTTTCCATTTCAAATCTTTTTTTTTTACCAAGTTATTTACAATACCCAAGTTGTTTCAGCAGCAACTCAAGGCAAGAGAGATTGGCCATATTTGATATAATGCACCTGGATTTCCATTTGTCTTATCTACTTCAAAGCTGGTCAAATGCTCCTACTGCACTTTGCCTAACACTTCAGCTTCTCTGCAAAGAACTCAGTTCCACTTGAGTCTCCATCTCTGATTTGATTTTGTCCTGGTCTCCTCCTCTTTCCAATTGTGTTTTTATTGTTATGTTTCTGCATCTTAAAAATCCTTTTTAATAATTAACAGTTGTGTATGTTTACAGACTAGAATCAGTTTCAGAATCTTCACGATGCATTAAGGTTTGTCAAAAAGCAGAAGAATATCATAACATCCAGCCCACCTGCAATAGAGGTGTTTTTAGTTTAGTTTAGCCAAATGGTGGTGGCCTTGCAAGATACAAAAGTCTTAACAAATCACCTAGGATTCTAGGTGATGGAAATGCATGCTTTTCTTTTATTTAGTCTTAAATTGGTCAAGGCAAAAGTAATTCAGAGAGGCAGCAACTTTCATGCACACTGAGGATTTCTCCCCTTACATCTCAGCAGTGAGATCCATTGCAGAATTCAGTTACTGACTCCCCTCATGAGGGAAAAGAAAACCCCATGTCTAGCTTTCCCATCAGAGGCTTAAAGTGGCACTCTGGAGGAGGCCCTTCTGAACTCAACCCTAAGAAATGCATGACTTTTCCTAAAGATCATTTTTAAAGCTGTTATCAATAAAGCTAAGGGGGAAAGAAAACAGAGAAGCTAACAAATGAAGGAGTGTGTTTTTCTGTGGAAATGCTCAGCTGTCTCCCATTTGTCAGTTCTGACAAGAAATGATACCAAAAATGTCAACTCTCTCTTTCTGATTTCAGCCCCTTAAATCATCAAAGTGAATAATTTACAAAAAAATGATCAAGAACAACTTAGATCTCAAGAGATTTAAAATGAAGTCTTGAGTACAGATGTTATCTACTGCATAACAAAATAAAATTTAACCTTTACTCCACTTAGTCCGGGTCAGTAATACAGGGCAAACGTTCCTTCTCTAACAGCAAAGCATTCTGAGGGGCTGCAACTACATATATCAGAAACACCTGGGAATGTTACATTAATACGATCAGCGATTACTAAAAAGTGCAGAAGAAAGCAAGAAACATGCCTGTTGGTAGGACACCCTATCAATAGAATGTTGCAAGACAGAACAGAGAGCAAACAAAATCAGTAACCCAAGACAGAACACGTATGCTCCTCTAAAGTCTAACAAAAGGTTTTCACGAGAGAGCTTGTGTTTGTGCAGCCACCAAGTGAGCAGGACAGAGGAAGAAGAAAAACTCTTCAACGTCAAATGGTGCAGCCGAGCTGCACACATTACCTGAGCCTGCGTTTTCTTGATCGCGAGACAGAACGGGAGCGGGAACGGGATTTAGAGAATGATCGGGAGCGTGATCTCGATCCAGATCTTGAACGAGATGAGCGGGATCCAGATTTTGATTTGTTAGTTTTCGACATCTTTGCAAGCTCCTTTCAGTTACACCTGTTGATATATGGGGGAAACAAAATAAAAAACAAGTAAGCAAATAGTTGACAGCTCTGTTAACCTCTCTCTCTGGCAGTTTTGACACTTCCAGAGACTCACGCAGTTGCTGGCGAACTATGAAACCTTTGAATTCCTCTTTGAAAAGAAGAAAAACTGGAGAAGCAAGTTAGTGCAGAAACAGGAAGCAAAAGGTGCTTGTTCAAGCATCCTTCTGCTACAGCATTCTTTTGCTCCAGATAAGTGAGCTAATTAATCTCACCCAAGTCATTACCAATATAGATAGTGTCAGTTTAAAACAAAAGTTAATTAGCTCAGGTTTACCATAAAGCTTTCTTCTGCTTTACATTTTCGAAAGGAAAAGAAAAGTAAGATGGCATAAATAAAATAATCGTTCTCCAGGGTACCCTAATTTCACCCCTTTAAGATTTACATCTATTGAATTATGAAGTGAGGTCCTAGACTTCTTACAAGCCCTACTGCTCTAAGTGTGGTTCATGCAGCACTACAATCAGTTACTAGGGTACACCATTCACCCATGAGTCCTGTTGCAGCCAAAATAATTTACAAGTCCTTAGAATTCAGTGTTTCAAATACTGATGGTATAGTATCCTAAAGCATTAAAAGACTTGAGAACCACTAGATTATATAGGCACTTTTTTATGAAGTGAATTTACCTGTGCTAGTTTCAGGAATACACCCAAGAAAACCCGACTCTTTTTGAAGGAGACCTTAATGCCTACGCTTCGTGACCGCACAATTGTTTCATTTACACCTACTCTCCAATCCCTACCAGACACACAGATCTATTTCCTTACAATAAGAATACCTGATAAGTTTTACATCAACATGTGGCTTTCAATGGCTTTTCATTACTGGCTCCTTCCTCAAGAGTTGGACAAAATATAGACAACAGATATACAAAAGTTTAGATTAGGAGTGAGAGTTCAGGAAGTTTATTAAACACTTTGAACAAGTAAACCAAGTAAAATTCAGATGTGATTTTTTTTTAAATTTAAAATTCATCAGCTATTTTTCTTTATTAGTACCCAGTTAAGTCACAAAATCTTGGTACACATTTTGCAAGGCCCAGATATAGATCTTAGAAAATCTAATCATGCAAGTTATAAATGACCTACCTTGCATACTCCTTTCCAAAAAGAATTGGAAAGGATTCTAAGCATACCACAGCCATAGATCACAAACACGGAGAAGGACCGGGATACTATTCAGGAAGATCTCGATCACCTTGTACTTTGGAGCAATAGTAATAAGATGAAATATAATAGTGAAAAGTGCAAGG
>ML675715.1:14824363-14857236 GCA_007922155.1 Mesoclemmys tuberculata | reverse complement strand
GGTCCCTTCTGACCTATGAGTCTATGTTTCTATGTTTCTATGTTAAAAGCTCTACTGCCATTTCTATCTATACTGCTCCAAAGCTACAGTGAATCTCATTCATCATTGTGCTCAGCTATAAAGCAAATTTTTACAACTCAAATTCCATAGTGCTGCAAAGAATACACCCACTTTCAATTCCGACTGGCTTCAGCAAACTTTCCCATTCAAAGTGAGAATGCTCCAATCTCTCAGTAACTGGAGGAAAAGAAGGAAGAGTTGCTCCTCCAGCCCTCAAGGTAAACGCTCTTATTCTTCCTTCTCCATGGCTCACAACACAGTGCTGCAGATTGCTTGATACCCAAGTTCTGCAGTGTTTTAATTTATCAAAAGAATCTGAAGGCATTTGGAGTTTGGAAGACAAGATAAATACTGTTTATATAACGGAGTGGAAAAGCCCTGCAGTTCAGCCACAGAATCTATGCATACTGGTTAATTTCACCAGAAACACTGCAATTATTTTTCTCCCTTACATAACAGGTGACGCCCTTATTAAGTTTTGAAGAATGATCCAGTGACTATATAAAGGATAGATATGGGCAGCATTTCTAAGTATTATATATTGAAATGATGCAAGGACAAATCTATGCTTAATCCCATGTTTTAAAACTTTTAGGATGCAAACATTGTTAGGATTATTCAATTTATCTAATAAATTGCCACAGCAAGGCAGACAAGTGAAAATATAACTCGAAAAATAAATATGGTTTTGTGCATCAGTTCTACTCACACAAATACTGTATCTTTTGGGAGCAGATGATGGACGCAAGACATTTTAAAAGCAAAAATGGGCAGGAAAAAGGAAACCCCTTGACCCCAACACAGAGCGCCTGCAGACAGTCTAATGATTAGAACAAGAGACTAAAGGTGTGATGCAAAGCCCATGAAGTCAACAGAAATTTCTTGAGTTCTAATGTCATCTTAGATTCTTTTTGTGACTACCTAATCTGTTTTCCTAATTTCCTCTGTTTATGGGGGATTACATAATTCACTGAACTGTTGTAAATATTAGATGAAATGCCAAATTCTATCTTCTGATATCTGCAATTCAGACCTCTAGTTCAAAAGGGAAATGCACATGCATATTCCAGGGCAAAAAAAAAGGTTCAATGTTTGCAAAATATGTCAAAACTGCTTCCTGCTGATTTAAAAAAATTATTTGTATTGCATCTTCATTTGCGTACAGTAGCAGGAGGGATACAAAACACTAGTTATAACAAGAAAGATATTACAGTTTGAAAAAGTAGTTTTGCCTTATTGACTTGTCCATTTGGATCAGAGATTAGCTTTAAACAATAAGCTTTTCTGTACATTTTGGAAAGAGACAGATGCAGACTTGAATCCAGATTCTTGATCTGGCACACCTAGAAATATACATACCAGAAAAGTATTTATAGTTAGTATTTACAGTATTTACATGGAAAATGTTTGTAAAATAAAAATGCCTCAAGAGAAACAAGGAACAGATTATAGGATCCATTTCCCTAAGCAAAACCACTCAGACAGTGGCAGCTGTCTCTGTAATTTCAATATAAAAAGTAATATAATCACTTGGAATTCCTTTATAAGTGTTACCAATTATATTTTAAGATTGCCTTTCTAAAATTTGTGTTTGCCCATAGATAGTCAAGCTGGGTCTCAGAACAGGCTGGCATCACCTGCTTACTTCATTTATGGCAAAAACATATGGAAATAATGGTAGCGTAACCTGATCTTGTTACAGGAAAAGCTCCCTACTGTGGTCCATTAATTGCTTTGGCTATAAAATATGAGAGCACAACATGCCAAGACTTAATTACAATAAAGTAGAATTGTATTACTTAAAATGTATGCATGCAGTCTCTTCTACATAGGTATTTACTTAGCTGTCTGTCACCATTGTTTTATAAATATTTGTGTGCAGAAATTTGTCGCCCAAGTCATGTTAAAACAAATATTTTTCAGATTATTAAAATATGAGGTGAAACTGCATAATCAACTTCCCCGCACAATTTAAACTATCAATTTATAATAAAAATAACCAAGACTGAGAAGTAAATAATTTTTCCAAGTAGGAAAAATAAAACTGCAATGTTTTAATATTCAGTTTTAAAGCACCCAACATCCTATCAGTCAGTCACATACAAAACCTAACTCTACAGCCTCATGAACTTCGGACACAGAAATCTGTGTTTGGAAGGAAAAAATCAGTGAAAGTTACATCACTACATAACCAGATCATGTTGACTCAATAAGATTACACCTGCCATCCAGAACATTTCCTAAAAAAATTCGGTCATATACCTGCCTCTCAAGGTCACCAAACAGACATCTTAATTGGAAGTACATACAGTAATGTGTAAAGGAATCAATCTCTGTTCAACTATGATATATTGCCAATGCTCATAGTATTAAGTAACAGGTTTTCATTGCTGAAAGCCGTCTGAAAAGTTTTATAAATCCTTATTCCTTGGCCTTATTTTATAAAAAAAAATGTTAGTTTCACATCCACTTTATTTTCAGTGATTTTCTCCACAATCATCTGAACAATTGGTAATGTTTGAGGCAACTGAGTATGAGCAATTTATCAACATCCTTAAAACAAGACAAGCCACACTGCAGAAGTAGACTGTTACTGCAGGGGACTTAAATAGCATGGTTAATACCGAAGTACTTATTTATCATTACTTGATTTCAGTTTAAAATATAACCAAACAGCAGACTGATGTACAATCCAAAGGCTCTTTCAGACATGGTGTTTATGCAGAAAATATTAAAATGAACAGGAATGATGAGGGGAAAAGAAATCTGAGAGGTTCTTAATGCTGAAACTAAAATTCTGAAAGAAAAAACCTCTTAGGTTATATGTGCCTGATAGCAGATGTTAATGCAGCTTTAAAGATGTTCTGTTCAAAACTTATAAAAACTGAGATTTTACTCAGTGCAACAAACAAAAATAAAACTAGACTGAAATGTATTTTGCCAGGGCTAAAAAAAAAAAAAAATACTAAAAAGCCATTAAGGGAAGGACAACTGTTTTAGAAACTGAGGTTTCTAAAAAATATCCAATTAATTAAGTCTGCTTCCTGTCTATCATTAGCAGGCAGTTAAATATTCATTAAAGAGCTGCTGCAATAGAAATTCACAATTTTCAGAATTGGCTTGTGTGTCTTTGGACCTGCATTTGCTTTGAAACCTTGAAATACAAAACAAAGCCCATGTGTAAGAACCTTTCTAGAGTCTTGAGACGTTCAAAAACCTGCTTTTCTTAGGCAAATGGAACAGAAAGATTAAATGTTCCTTTAGGATGTCTCTGGGTTCTTTCTTTTTGCCCTAGGGTGGCAAAAGACAATACTACCAGGACTTTACTGCACATGTAGACAGATGTCATTATGCAACCATCTCTTTTTGGAAGGACTAACAAGTTATGATCACGTTCTTTATTTTTATAGTTCAATAGCTCTAAATTTTTCAAATCAGAAACAAGCAATTATTCTTTTCAAATTGATTATTAAATTGGGTGTTGGTGAAACAAATATTTAGTCAGAATTCTTTCAGTCAATTATTTTTCATTGTAGCATGGGGAAAGGAATGTAAACTGTGGTGGAGATTATTGCAGCAAGTAACATATAAGATATGATTATTTTTTAACATGTGATATCACAAAGTTGTCCTTGTAGTACAAGAAATTAAGATGCTTAAAAACAGTAAATGGCAAGAAAATATGTTAGTATCATGACATAAAACAGTGCATTTAAAACTTGCTTGCACAGGAATCTGATTTATAAACAAACAGGGTTCATTAGTAATACATTGGCAATGTGTGCACTACAATATTACTTCTGGGTGGTGGGAAATAAGCAAGTAGTTTAAAATTAAGAATAATGATAACTGAATATGGAAGATTAGTCAATTTAACAAGCTTCTGTAGCCTTTTTGTGGATCTGATTAAAACATTAAAACTTGCTGTATGAGACAAGAAAAAAGGAACTACATAGCTAACAGCCTATTCTTATTTTAATTATCAGAGAAGAAATTAGTCTCACTGCTGCTCCTGTCCATTTTAAGTGAATTCCAACGGACTAACTTGAAATATTTTTATTTCCAGTTGTTCTCTCTGAGTCCGAAGTATGGGTGTCATTGGGGGACACTCCGTCAATCCCTGGCACCAACACCTTTTGCAGGAACAGCATTACACAAAGTGGGTCATGGGCTGGATGGATGGGGAGGAGAGGGGGCATTTATTATATTATTTAGCATCAATATGTCAAAATCATAATTCAAATGAGATATGCTGTGTCAGGTACCTTAGAAAGGCAATAATGTGCTAAGTAAGATGATGATGTTTATGTCCATGTGTTGTGTGTGTGATGGAAGTTATGGATATGGTTGATGTATCTGTATTTCAACTTCTACTGTGTCTGGGCAACACCCCAGACAGGATGGCTCCAGCTCTAGCCTGCTTAATGGCCCATTAAGGAAATTCACAGGTACAATGGGCCCAGGAGGAAAAGCTAGGGATATACCTGATGAGTCAGCAGGAATTACTCATGTGACTCTGAACTCCAATTTATTCCTGTAAATTTCTACAAGCAGTGTGGCAACGGGCCAAAAAACATAAAAGGCAGCTGCACCACATCCATTTGGTGGTCTTCAATCTTCAGCTACCTACCTACCTCTGGATCAACACATCTACAACTGAACTAAGATGTGAAACAAAGGACTGAGACCCATCCAGGTACTGGGTGTGCACCAGAGAGAGGGACTGTACAAGCCTGCAAATGCCACAATTCTACTAGAAACCTGATATATATGGACCTTCCAATTATTTGTATGTATGTGATTGCTTTGATCATTGAACATTTCTCTTATAGTTTCTTTCCTTTTATAATAAAACCTTTAGTTTTAGTTACTAAAGGATTGGCTGGCAGCGTAATATTTTGGGTAATATCTAAAATATATTGAACTGGTACTGTAGCTGACCTTTTGGGGTCATGAGAAACCTTCTTGGTAAACAGCATAGAGTTTTAAATAACTGATCTCTTTACTGGATCTAGTGGCTGACTGGGAGCCAGAGACTGATATGCAGTAAAAGGGGATAACCAGTGTGGGGAATCAGAAGCACTGTTTGTAGCTGGTTGGGAAGTCTGACTTTAATGTCACCCACCAGTGTTGGGAGAATCTATTCACCTTTTGCAGTCTGCCCTGACCTTGGCATTTTCAGGTGGCTATCTTAGGCATGGACAGGTCAAAGGTCATGCTCAAGAATAACAGATTAAGTTATCAAGAGAGAAGTTACTTTAGTTATTTTAAAAATTATGACAGGCTCTGCCTCTCCTCCTCAAAAAATCTGGTAAGGACAAATCAATTAACAATGGTTACAATATTTCAGACTGTAAACCAGAGGTAGTCCATTATTTTTGTCACAGTCCACATTTCTTGGTCAAGGTATAGTCAAGGTCCAGACTAGAGAAAATTTAAAAAATGATAAGTAAATAAAAAGATATCGGGGTCTGTTGAAAAGTGCCTGGCAGTCCAGATTTGGCCCACGGTGCGCCTATTAACTATCCCTGTTCTCTGCTCTGGATGCTGAAAAATATAGCAGTAAGAGATCACAGACGACAAGCATTATCAGCACAGTAGGAAGGCTCCAATGGATGGCCACTTTTCAAGGAGAGAACACTTGTAACAGGACAGTTTTTAGATAAAAATTAAAAGAAAAAATCTTTATAATATAATTATGTTGAGACATTGGCAGCTTTTCAAATGTCCATTAGCCAAATGTGAATCAAAGATTAAAGGACCAAAAACTCAAAACACAGTGGAAACAAACGATGTAAGTAAAATATGGTAATGGAAGGAATTAAACAGTCATAGGGTTTAAAAAGATATTAAAGACCACCAGAGACTGTCCAAGTTGCACCATACAGAACCAATGAACAATACATAATGAATATATGAATGAATATATATAATATATTCTGATTATATATACATGAATATAATATTCCTGAATATAGCATAATTATATAATATAAATATTTAATTATTTATTGTTTAAAATGTATAACTTATAATTTATAATTATGTATAATTATTTATATATATAATTAAACTAATAAGCAACTATGGCCTGGTCTACACTAAAAAGTTAGGATGACCCACCTAATCACTCAGGGATGTGAAAAATCCACATCCAAGCAGCGTAATTAAATCAACCTAACTCCTGGTAAAGGCAGTGGGAAGTTGACAGAAAATGTTTTCTTTCAACTTGCCATTGTCTTTTGGGCAGGTGGAGTACCTATGTTGACAGGAAAAGCTCTCCTGGCAGCATAGGTAGTGCCTAAACTGAAGCAGCAGTAGATGCACTACTGTAGCATTTCAAGCGCAGACAAGCCCTGAGTTCCCCAAAGAAGTTATCCTACTTATGGAACATTTTTAGCAACTTCAGAATTGTTTTCCATTAACTTACAATGCAGTATTTCAAGAACTAAACTATAATTAAATGTATCTGTAAATTATATTTATAAACTGTTTTATACTAGTAGAAATATTTCAATGAAATTAATTATTGAAGGAGGATTAGCAGTAAAATGGCAGGCCTTTACAAAAGCTATCATTCCATTAGTCAATACTGCAATAATTTCATAAAGTCTCTCAAGTAATGTATTATGTCACTTCTACAGAGTAAATGAAACAGCTAAAAACTGAACAGACAGTGCACAAGTAAAAATGGCTGATCTTCTAACTGTCACAAGTTCAGGCACACTACATTAATGCATTGAAAGAACTGACAATTTGCCAAAGAAATAGCTTCCCATTTAGACTCAGAAAACTGACATTGTGTAAAAGATTTTCTCCAGTCTCTCTTGGAGACAACACTTGAAGTGTCCAATTTCTGCATTTTAGATATATATCATACCAGCCTGGCACATTTTTACAAGCCCCTAACAATGGAAAACAAATTTAAACAAAAACCACTCCTGGTACACCCACTATTGAATTAATAGTGAACACATTTCCGTTACATTATTTTTAATACTGCTACAGATATTTATGTCCCAGCCATATTGAATTTATTGCCTTTACAAAAATGGAAGTTATGCAACAATTCAAATTGTAATCTGATGCATAAAGCTGGGTCTTCTATGATACCTTTTTAATGTCAGAGTAGTTGCAAGGACATCGTGTTTTATCATCTGATATCATTTCACTAATTTAATACAAACCATGAAAGTAAATAGGGTGTGCTCTCCACAGACATTAACTAAGATATAGTGAGGCAGAGATTCCTGAACATTTACAATGCAATGACAGAATACTAACATAGAAGCTTAATTGCATGCATGAAAGCAGAAATTTGGTGTATGAAGACCTGTAGAAAATAAATTCTCTAAAGCTTTAGGTGAGGGAGTGGGTTGGAAGAACAGTAATTTTTGGCATCCTTTTTTCTGGATTATATTAGCTACAGTAGGCACCCTTAAAGTCCAGAGCTCACTTCAAATGGCTGAAAAAACACCCCAACACCCACTCTGGCATAAATGAAGATGGTTTCCAATAGGGTTAAGTTACATTGTAGTCTATTTTGACTCAATAAACAAAGCTTAAAAAAAAACAAGTTTAAAAAAAAAAGTTTGACAAATTACTCCAAGCCTCTACCTAGAACGGTCCTTGAAGAGTAAGGATAATGCTCTGCACTTCCTAGCACTCTTTCACCTTCAGAGCTCCTTATGTTAATAAGGACTTTAATCTATTTTTCTCCATTTTTTTTCCACTTTAAATATTAATATCTACAACAGTGGTAGTCAATAGCCAGACCGCGGGTCAAGTCCGCACTGCCAGTCGCTTTTCAGCAGACCCCAAAATCTTTTTATTGGGGGGCTGTGTTATGTTTTCTGGAGTTTGGACCTTGACTACAGAATGACCAATAAATTTGGACTTGTCAAAAAATAACTGACTACCCCAATCTATAACATGCTAGACTCACTCATTGGAAAGCCAGCCTTAATTAAGTTCTGGTTACAAAGAGACTGATTTTTACCCAGAACAAAACCAGGTTTTAGAAGGTCTGAAGATGCTACTATCTCCTCAAACCACTACTGACAAGACTTGGAGAAAATACCAGCCTCTCATATCTCAGAACTAGGAACAGGAACACAACCCTGCTTAGAACAGGAAGATGCTACTTTCAACTGTTCGGAGATTTTAAATTTATGCTTCTCCTTCATGCACAAGATCATGAAGTGACCCAAGATGATCACAAAACAGGATCTTAAAAGAGCAGAGTATTATTTGTTTAATCAAACTAAATATTTTTAGGGGGGTTTGGGGTTGTTTTTTGTTTGTTTAATGTCACCAAGAGTCTACTTTGATCTACAGCATTTACTAGTCATTCTTTTGTTTGGCTTAAGTGCCAGAAACGCTCCTCTCTGAAGTGCTGTTTTGGTTGCTTCTTTGACCATCCATACAACTACAAGTAATAAAAACAGAACACACTCCTAGATATAGCTTTTTAAATAGCCCGTCTGTATTCAAAGGGTTAAAACAGAAGAGCACAGCAGACTCCTTCACCTCCCCATGCTAACATTGCATTTGTAAGGTTGAAACAGCTCAACCTAGAGTTCTATCATAAAGGAGTTAATGATTTATTTACTGAGATTGCCTCTGAACTTTATACGATAAAAATCCTAGGACTATAAGTAGTTCCTTCTCTCCCTTCTTTATTGAAACGAAATAAAAATTCCCAGATGCTCGACTGAGGAAACGTTTCAAAGGAATTTACCATGCATGACACAAGACTCCTGAAGATTACTCTGATTTTAATGGAAAGAGCTACCTGTAAAATGGAAGAGAGGGATCAACTAGGAAAATGGCCCTAGCTGCTCACTTACCTTATTGTTTGGATTTCTTGACGGGATATGGGGCAATCCACCTAAAGGAAACGAACACACAATGCCTGCCTGACACAGCTGGTAGAGGACAGCAGCTCTGGGTAGAAAATGAAAATGTGCCTGGCCCTGCAACTGGGGAGTGCAGCAGAAGCGCGTTGCACAGAGAACTATGGAGGATCCTCTTTAGCAAAGAGTCTGCGACAGGTCACATTTCCTTCCTGCTTTCAGTCCTCCTGACACTTCAACCTCCACCCCCTTCCACATTTAAAGGGCCAGGATTATTTTCCACCACTGAAAAGCAGGTCTCATCTGGCAGCAGAAAAAAGCTTTGGTGATCCTGTCTGATCTGTTGCAGAGATCAAGGCTGGACCATAACTTGTCTGTAGCTCTTAGAACTGTTTTCAGACAGAGGGAGCCAGTTTTACAGCCTATTTTCAACCAAAGATGATGGTTCTGTCTGCACTTTGCCGTGTTGATGAAAGGTGTTCTCTTTTTCAGCTAGTGGCACAGGGAAAATGAGAAGTTCCTAAATGAGACATGATGCATTTCCAGGAATAGAATTTTAAAATCAAGTAGGTATCACTTTGCACTGCTAAATTAACAAAAAAGGGCCGTCATTTTTCTGATTTCACGATACACTTCAGAGAAAAGGTGCTCCCCTCTACTTTACCACAGATTACAAAGAAAGAAAACCCACAGAAACAAGCCATTTAACTGTCTTTTCAAAACTTCAAGTAAAGTTTTTATTCTATGTAGTAATTGCACTGCTTTGCCTTTTTTTGTGGCTAAACGGCAGACGTTCCTTGGATCTGGTCAAAATATTATTTGCTTGACTTGTTGAAAAGAATTCTTGTTCTTTCTGCTGTCAGGCAAACAATTTGAACTAGATACCTCCTGCATAAATGGAAAATAAGAAAAAGGACACTTTTATAGACTTACCCAGGGGCCAAGTGAGAGTGGAGTTGCAGTATCTCCAACAGTCATTCCTTTTGGGTTCCATGTAAATGCTTGCAAGCAGCAGCACTTAGAAGGAAATATTTCAGATATGTCTTTGCATCACTGAGTTCATGATAATCTATCCAAACTTACTTAGTCACTGGTTTTCCAGGGACTAACATGAAGTTTAGTTGTTGAGTTCAATTACTGCATCTGATTAATCTATTTCCATATTAAGACACTTCTGCAAATAATTCAAAGCAAAATGTGTATAGCTACCATATCAAAGCGTTAGTGTGTGTATATATATATAAATGTGAGTAAAATGCATTCAATGAACTTGTATTTAGGCAAGGTTATTTTACCTTTCTATTCTGTGTAGTTCATGTCATTCTGCAGAAGACATGAAAAAGCCATCAACTAAAGCCTGCTTTTGACTGGGTGCCATGAGTAGTGCTAAGCTAGAGGTAAACACATTATCTTTTTTTGAAAATAGTGAGCTGCATCCAGATGTTCTCTGTACTGTGAAATTCAGATGACATTAATCTCCAGTTGGAACAAACTTTCTTTTGAAAAGCTCTCCCCCGGTAAGGGTTTATATGGAAAATTAAGTTAAGAGTTTTCCAGAACTATGGAAATTTCACTTGGTGCTCCAAATTGGAGGGAACTCTTGGAATTTGGCTCTCTCAGAAGTAATAAAATACCATCAGGCTTGATTTTGTCTCCATCCTAGCAGCAAAGTTCCACATATCAAGCTCAACTTCATTTCACACATTTACCAAAAGCACACACTGGGGGCTCATGCTTCCACAAAAAAATATATTTGGAGAGCAAGCAAACATAAGCTGCTCACAGTGCTGTGTGCAGCTCTACTACGATTTAGATTGACATCCCAAAGGATCCTGAAGTGCTAAAAACAACATGCATTTGGTACAGCACCACTATAATGCTGCTACCTCAGAGGTGGAAGAGAGACAAGCAGAGCTCTGCAGGGTACCCAAGAGTGAAATAGGAACACGTTTTGGCCAAAGGCTAGGAGACAAAGCCTTGTTCTTACAAAAATGCCACAGGGTATTTAACACCCATGAAGAGGAGGCAGCAAAGCCTGTTTTCTAAGGGTCCTGTCCCAGAGTTGCCCCCCACCACAGAGGTAACTAAATGGAACTCAGTTAATCTACCATGGAAGGATGAAGGCCAGAGTCAATCTTACTGCAATTTGAACGAGCTCCCAGGAAGACTATTTTAAACTAAAGGTTACTGCAAAACAACAGCTGTGGGCAGCTTTCTCCAGAGCGCAAGTAGTTATTTCTGTGCTTTATTAAAAACTAGAACAAAAATTAGGGTAGCCATCTACTAAAAATCGCTAATCTGGGAAATGTTAAATGTACCATTTTAATACTAATGATGACAATGATGACTAATGATGACATGACGACAGTCCCCTTTTACAGATTAAGGACAGAGGCAGAGAAATCCTGGAAATTGCCAACAGCTATCACAAAAAGCATCAGATCCAAAATCAGAACTCAGGGGTCCTAACTCCCAACATATACTTATCTCAGTCCCTCCAAATATGTAAGAAACACTACCCTTCCTTATCAAAGTTTTATCCTATTTAAAAAATTATCCTTTGATTTACAAGCTGTACTGGACTGACACAACTATCAGCTTTTCCTGTGTGCAGCTGACAGAATTAGATTTATTGAGCAACGAAGATGTCGGGACAATTGAAACTGGATGTGTGGTAAAATTTTACTTAAAAATACAACTAACTATTGTGTCTGAAATGCCTTCTGCCTGTTAATTGGGAACATTTTCCTCTGGTTAGGAAGCTCTGTTTCACATTTCATAATTTAATCAGGGATTTTATTTCCTTTGGTGTCCCAGCTCACAAATAAGGCTCTTTATTTACAGGACACCACAGCATTCAAACTAAAAAAATAGGAGAGCTTCAATTGTCTACTAATCAGGACTCGGCACAAAAGGCAGAGCACTGCTGTTGCAATATGTACACACTGTAAGGTAGGTTAATATTTTACAAGTGTTGAACTTTGCAACTGAACGGACAGCTGAAATTTTTTTCACTGACAAAAGGCAAATCCTTCTTTATACTTAATCCTTTAAAAGCTCCGTGGTTCAGATATCCCCACCCATTGTAGCTATTCTCTCCCCCCACTAACATTCACGTTTGTGGTTGAAATGTCTTGATCCCCTTTCCTTGGTAAGGGGTTTCATGAACATGCTGTCCTTTTGCAAAATTCACAGCTCACGATACAGCAGATTACTACAATTAAACAGCAACTAGTTTTTCTCCCAGATCCTCAATTAAAAGAAAAGCAAGTTGTTGGTAAGAGTAAACTACTTTAAAACTAATTTAGCCTTGCTGTGGTTCAATACCATTTTAGAGATTTTTGGCATTAACAAGAGAGACTTTCCCCAGCTTTTATTCCCCATGTGGTTGAATCGGACCTCATCTTTAAATGGACATTTCCAGTAACCCAGAGAATTTTCCACTGTCAAGCGTTTACCACTGCTATGCATTCCTGTTAGCTGCCAGTGTTGTAGACTTAATTATTCAGGGTATCCTTTTCACTTACTTAATGTACAGGTTTATATTCTGCTTTTCAAAGAGCAATGGCTTCCAATCAATTTCAAGATATGAAGCATTAACACAATAACTGCCACGTTTCTAGAAGGGAAAAAAAATCAGATGCTACTCTGGCCCAAGTTGATGAGACAACGCCCAAATAAGACCCAGGGAAGGGGAAATATGGACTCTACCCCCGCAAACATTGGTGGGTAGTAAGTACTCCAACAAGCATTACAAACATTTATGAAAAAAGATTTTATTTCTGGGACATTTAAGGACGTTCTGCAGAATGGGTTTATACCTTGTAAAGCAGTCACAATCAAGACCGGGAAGTACAGAATCAGCCAAGTACATTCCCAATACAGTAACTAGAGGAGATGCAAAATTTCCTTTTCATAATGATTAAGAGAATGTAGGGTCACAGCAACAATACTGGACAGCAAAACAAAATCAATTTACAGAGTCAGCGCTTAAATTGTGAGGCAGCAATGCTAGAGCTGTAAAGCCCTGCTATACGGAATAGTCCAAGTCCCAAAGAGATGCATTCCCTCTCCCTCCCCCGTCAGGCCTTATTTTTGTAATAAACCTACCTTGTTACTGGAACACTCACACCTTCTACCCCTCAACAGTAACCTGTCACTGATCCAGCTTCTGCGATTATGAAATCAGGAAACAATTCTGCAAAAAAGAAAAAAATGTACTGAAGCAGTTGTATATTTAAGCTATACACCATTAGCTTTATTTATTTATTTATTTAGTGGCAAGAGGTTTTATACACAAAAATGCAGGATGTGTCATAATAAGTTTAAATAGAGGAAGTGCTCACTTTCTGAAAAAGGAATTTGGGATGTCAATCCATCTACCTTCATCCAGAGCCACCATTTTTTCTCTCTTCTAATCCCAAACTCCAAGCTACAACTTTTCAAGTGATTAAGTAGTCACTTCTGCCACACTTCTCCATATACCAGTGATAGCTGACTTCTGGCACCTACTGTAGATACAGCCTCTATTTCTAGACAAATATTTATATTCTGTCTTCAAACAACACCATAACTTCGTCTGCATTAACAGACTGCTCATAAACGGTGCTACAATCTTGCTCGAGCTGAGTAAGAAGTCAGTTGTCTGGTTCTGCCCAGCACAGTGCAATGTGGGGTGGGTTTTTTTTGTTTGTTTTTTTACAATCCTTGTTCACATTGAAGCACCAAACTGAACTGGTTACAACCATGTGTGAAAATGCTTGTAATTAGCATTACATTTACATTAGCATTGGTTTGCGCCTCAGTGAGAACAGTGTTTTGTCCCTATGACACTCCCTGCTGCTACCCTATGGCCCAAGGAGCAGCCATCCAACATCACTACGAATGGATCAGCTTCATGCATAAGCAACTGTGGCAATTATTTCATGGTGCCACTTTCAGACTCTTGTTAATTTTATTTTGTGGTGAAAATAGCATTGGCTTTAAACCAAAGCAGGTAGACAGATTATTAGATACAAATTTAAGAGATTTCAAATGTAATGTTTATCTTTAAAGCTCTTTATAACAAACACTATCTGCACTAAGCATTAAACAGGGAGAAGAGCTAGCCTGACTGCACTTATCAAACCTCTCCAGGTGTGCTGTAAAGAGGATGTGTATGGTCTCCTGGGAAAGTGAAAAAGCAGGATGCACCACACTTGATCACTACCACAGCCACGCTAATCCATGAAATGGCACAGACGATTATTGTACCTGTAATTCTAGAATGCCATGGGGATTTATTCTCTTTACATTTCAGTCTTATTTCCATATAAAGACAGATTACAAGAGACAATGAGACATTAATGCTACAAGGGAGAAAAAATTCAGAGGCACAAGCATTCTTTTAGGACAACATTTTAGATTAGCTATTTATTCACAGTGAAATAAGAAGACTAGAAGACAAAACATCTGTGTCAATGACATCCCTGACACAGATACATCCATCCCTTCCGCACCCAATTAAGGTCCCATTCTGCCCTCAGTTGAATGAGCGTAACTAGAGTTAGAAGTGGATCCTAAATCTAAATTGGAATCTACTAAAAACTCTCTTTACCTCAGGCTTTTGCTGACATCAATATGAGTAACAAGA
Organism: Mesoclemmys tuberculata; assembly: GCA_007922155.1. Taxonomy (NCBI): domain Eukaryota; kingdom Metazoa; phylum Chordata; order Testudines; family Chelidae; genus Mesoclemmys; species Mesoclemmys tuberculata. The sequence goes on along the minus strand of ML675715.1, from coordinate 14,842,689 downwards.
CAGATTAAGTTGTAAAGGCCTATTTTGTTTGGGGACCAAGTCTGTTAAGGAGTTACATAACAGTAGAGATTTTTCAATAAGAAGCTGTACATTTTAATGATTTCATTTAGAATAAAGACTAATAGGACCAAAACAGCAAGAAAAACTCACAAAATAGTCATCTATTCAGGAAATATTAATAAATAATACTGCATTTTATAGCACTTTTCACACCTTACAATGCTTTACAACTTATTAATAAATTAAATTTAACTCCATTGTAAATTGTTATTCCAATTTTACCTATGAATAAACCGAGGCCCAGAGGTGAAATGACTTGCCCAAGGTCCCATAACAAGTCAGTGGTTGAGCTGAATATAAAACCCAAATCTCCTGATATCCAGTTCTATGCCTTACCCACCAGACAATGCTTTCTTTCTGCTCTGTTCTATGTTTAGCTATGCACATTAAAGCAAGTCTTGTTGTGTATAACTTTCCAACTGGCACCACCTGTTTAGAAAAACAGACTCAGCTGATAGCTAGAAGTGAAGTCACATTTTTGCTTACTTCTTAAAAACAGAAGAGCAGAGAATCACAGATTTGAGAAAAAAAGTTTCTCCTTTTTTTCTCCACTGCATTATCTGCCAGGATTCTTTCCTCCCCGCCTCCCAATTCCTTTCAAGATGTATTTAATTGTAAGTTTAACATGTGTGAAAGTACTGAAGCAGAAACAAATCTCTACATAACCAGGCAAACTCTGGAGACAACATCACAGCTGAAAACACTCAGCCTTCTAGATGACAAACTCAAGAATCCATCAGAGATTTGCCATACCACAGATCACCATACTTTGCCAAGTCTGACAAGCAAAAGCACAGCATATTGGTCTCTACCAAAAGAAACACTTCATTTGTCTTCATATCTGTCTGTAAAGCATCTAGCATAAAGCTAGGAACATTCAGTAATGAATGGAATAAAAAAAAATAGCTTACATGTTCACCTTAATGTTCAAATGGCCACAAAATGACAAGAACCAATTAGGCTCAGTATCGTCAGAGACCAGGAAAAAGAATAAAGCTTTGTAGAGTTCCTGTAGGAATACACAATTAATTTAGGAAAAGAAAAATTTACTTGGGCCCCATCTGGCTAGTTCTATTTTATTATCAATTTAGCAAATAAAGAAAAGTCAGACTGTTTATACTATAGAGGCACCCAAAATGAACAACATGCTGCCTAAAGAAAGGCAGCTCCTCACCCAAACAGCTCACAACTTAATAATAATGTAATAGGTTCGCTGCCAGAAAAGCGTGTTCACTTTTAGCATCAACTGTTAAACTTTATTTGCTTAAACTAGCCTTCACTTCATTTTCAGTGAAGATAAAATGCATTCTGCTTTAACATATTTGTAATTTGCAAATCTGAACTCCAATAACATGCTAAATAGAAAACCACAGAAACAGCTGTTTTAAGTACAAAATGTACTTTAAATAATTAAGCAGTGGCAGTCACTTGCCTAAAACAGGGAATTAACAAAACTTCCAAGTAAAGGAAGATCATTTGAAACTTCATTTTCTTTGAAAACAGCAACTTTCCAATGTCCAAATTACAGACTTGAACAGCTTAAGATTGCGTCAACTCATCTAGTCCTTGCCCACAGCCAAAGAGCTGCGTCCTTATCATTTGAAGTTCACTTACTGTTGGTTGCCACAATTTCCCGACCTGTATTTTCCACATATTGCTGACATAAGTGGGAATTAAGCCATTTGGTTCTTTTTTAAAACATTCAGTTTGCCAACTTGTTAACTAACTGCAACAACAGGCTTTGGATTCAACAACCGACTACTAGCAGAGGGAGGACATGTGATCAAATGATTAAAGACTCCTGGGCCCTATTTCTGGTGCTGTTACTGACTCTCCATCTGACCTTAGACAAGACACATACACACTGTACCTCAATTTAGCTATCTGTAAAAAAACAGTGACACTTACGTGCCTTCTACAGAGGTGGCAGGAATCAGAGTTGTACTTTGCATGTGTACAGTGCTTTGAGATCCTGGTATGGAAGGTGCTGTAGGAATGCAAAGAATTAGCTCATATACCATTGTGATGGGCATGGAATAAGAATCAGGTTATTATAAAACAGAATAGCCAAAGGAATGAGAAGGGGGCAGTCTTTCCCATTCTATTCTAGTGTCCAAGTGGGATATTTTTCATACTCCCTGAATAAAAGAAACTATAGCTCAAGGCTCATTTGCCACTTGCACTTGTCATGTCTCCTATATGACCAGTTGTGAGTCAAACTCAGAGCAACAATCAAAATGTCTAGAGCACAACGCAAAATCTGGACTCTCTCCTGTATTCTTAAACCAACAGGCACCGTTCACCCTAAGAAATATGATACTTGCCTGCTCTCCTCCCCTCCCCCATCAAGACCTGGAAACTTTCCCTATCAATCTTGAGAAAGGAATCCCAAAGGCAACATTTGGATTCAAACCAGGTTTCTCATAGAAGGATTTATCCTGTTGGCCTATTCCCACAGAATGTAAGCATGTCAGCAAGGAGTGACCGTTTGCAACCTTCAAAAGGTACTGACTGCACTGCCATTCATCCTGCTCAGAATATTTCAGAAACGTCCTTGCTCTGACAAAATGTACTGCAGTCCCTGAGGCTGCCATGGGTACTTTTTGTTTTAGTGTTTAACCAAAGCTACATTTGTGTTAGTGATTGTGGATGAAAGCTGAACTAAAATCACTGTCGCCATCTCAGTGCAGTTTGAAGAAAGAAACACATTATTGGAACAGTTTTTGACGAGCTTGAATATCTACATAATATTAAATAAAAGATTAAAAGATAAAGTCTTACTTCAGAATCCTAGACACTTGTCAAATTTAATGACACAAAGCCAATGAAAGTTGCTGTTCTAAATGAGCAGTCCAGCCTCATAAAAAAGGATTATATCTGCTATGTATAACAGCTGCATAAAAGCTATTTACCAGCGTCACTCTGCAACTCTGATAAGGCAACTGTAAAACCTATCTGAAATTCAAGAGGCACAGACAGCTAGCTAACTACATGTCAATGTTACTTTTCTCATTTGTGAAGCGTACAAAAAACATTTAAATCTTACAGAACTCTGAAAGCATCGGCTGGTTTTGTTACTTCAGAAAATGAAGTCTGAGTATTTTATTTTTCTAGGAGGTTTTTACTTCCTAAATTAAAGGCTTGATCTTACAATGGAAACCATGCAGGCAGAATCCCCTTGAAGTCAGCAGAACTCTATCAGCAGAAAGGTTCTCTTTCTGAAATCTCTTACGCAGATTTCTGCATAATTAAAAGATCTTCCATTCACACAGTCCACAAACTTCATTAAGACCTGGTCTGCACTTAAAAATTAGTTTGACCTAGCTATACTGCTCAGGGCTGTGAAAAAATTCATACCCGCAGAGCTATAGTTAAGTCAATGTAATTCTTCCATCATAGTAACTACCATCTCTCAGAGAGCTGACTACCATCAACGGAAAAATCCCTCTGTCGACACAGGACGCGTTTAAACTACAGTGGTATAGCTGCAGTCCTGCAGCTGTGCCACTGTAGCACCTGTCATGCAGACAGTCAAAGACTGCGTGGATCAACATAAGCCTGAACACTTCTAATACATTTTACTAAAAATGTGACATTTGAAAGCGTGGGGGGGAAATGTTAGGAATGTTAGCAACGACAGAATTCAAACGACAAACTGGAAAGGCATAATTTAAAAACAGTTGGCATTTTTCAGTAAATCCAAAGTAAAAAAAAAAAGTGGCATTGCAGGTAATGCCTTACTGGTGTATGAAATCTTAAAACAAGAATTTTCTAAGAAGATAACCATACAAGTGTCTGTTGACCTTTCAGACATCCCACATTAATCATTTTTTAAATATTATTCTGTAGAGAATTTTGTTTTTATCAAACACAACCTGTCCTTTTATCAATGTTAAATCAGACTTCGCTTTTTATTATCACTGAGAACTTCCAAAGGGAGCAGAACATGGCAATTCTTTTGTACAGGTTAGAATAAAAGCAAAACACTGCCTACTTAAGGGAGATTAATGAGAGAAATCAGAGTAACATACTCAGTGGTTTAAAATAATTGCACCTGCCCTACAATCTTGAAAGGGAACTTTCCTGGACAACACTGTCACTTTAATTCATGCCAAATTTGCTTTGAAAACAAGGTTCTAATTACTTGCCTACTGCAATGAGACATCAGCTGTGACAAATATAGCTCCACTGACTGGTTTCTAATCACTTTTAAAGATTGATTCTTCCTATATGAATCTCCAAACATTGTAACTAACCTACTTTTAAGACACGTATGGCATCAAGCCTTAAAAATTGTGGTGCACAGCATGGTAGAAAAGTGATTTACAGATACTTTGTAAGATTATTCTGAAAATTTACCAGCTCTGCCACAAAGGCCCTGATCCTGCAAAACACTGACTGGCGAGTACCTCCTGACAATCTATAATCATAATGGAGATAGTCAGTAACTTGCAGAATCAGCCCCATCCCCTCAAAGAAAAGAGGGATATAATCATTACACACTTGCCCACTCTTACTACTGCATTCAATCAACAAATGTTTCACCCTTCATCAAGCAAGGGGACAAGCACATTTTTGCATGGCCATTACAAAGCATTATAAAAAAAAGTATGTTTTAAACAGCAGCACCAACGAGCCTTAAAAACTGCATTATGAATTTACATGGTGCTCTGAGGAACTGCTTGGTCAGTATTCTACGGTATCTAGAACAGCCTCTTCCATATTAAAAAGCTATAAAGCAAAACAGTGTTTTTTCTCTGGATTAATAGTGTGGGATACTCCTTATAATACAGACACAACAACATTGGGGCCCCATCCAACTATATTCTAACCCAATGAGATGTGAAATGACAGAATCAATCTATTTTATTGAAATTAAGTAGGTTTATTCCCTTGGCGTAACCGAACAATCTACGTATTTGTTAAGCAGCCTGAGGCACTGCTGTCCTCCTCTCCTACCCCCAAGTGAAATCACAAGGATAGAAACAGCTAATTTGTTGGATTTGCTGGACACTGTCAAATACGTGTTACTTTTCATCACACAACGTACATAGCGATTGTTTCATGAAAAACGAAGAACATACCTGAACAAAACAAGTACAATTCAGGTATCGCCACCACTTAAATGTCTGGTCGTTCCTCCTTTACTGTCATTCCTCATTCTACTACAAATGCACCTATTTCTGCGATATTTCGTGATAAACAGTTTTCTGAAGACAAAGGACTAGAGATTTTTCCAGCCATTAAATTGCATTTGAAAAGTGGAACTATGAGATTAACAGAATCCTCCTAACAAGTAAATGTCATCCAGTGCAATCTCTTATTTAAGGATAACAATTGTTTGTTTTTCAAGAGACGTGTCTCTGCTGAGCAAGGTTGTTATGCATAACCAACGGAAAGTACTAATTTGGAAAAGTTGCCACAGAAAGCAGCAGCAATCTTGAAAAACTTCAGTTTTACTGCATTTTACATCTACAAACACCGTGAGAAAATACATGCTTGCAAGCTTATATGAAATGCAGAACACACAGCCTCCAGCAACAAACAGCTTGCTGCACAGCAATACAAATAATAATTTATCATTTGGTAACTTCCTGCTGTAAGATTGTGTTGCTAAGCATTCTGGAATTGAACTTCTGTTTCTAAGGATAAGTATTTGCTGTCTGACGCTGATAGCATGAATCAATGTCTTGGCATAGCAAGAATTTAGGAATCACATATTTTTATCCCAAGACAGACAGGGATCCCCTGTTTTGATACCTGAAGAACATCCAAAAGCATAAATTAATACTTATGTATAGTGTCTCCTTCTCAGGAAGTCAGTTAACTAAAGATCATTTGTATCCCAACAACAAATACTTTCTATGCATTGCAATCCAGTTTATCCAACACCCTCTTTTTACAAAAAATGGTATTTGGGAGCACTGTGCTTCTGGCAGTGACATTCTGGATGACACCTAGAGCAGATGTCCTGACCACTCAATTGTCAAATATTCCCTGATGCCTCCCTGAGGCATAGAGACCTTCACTCTAAAAGCCCTTAGCAAATTGCAGTTTAGGAATTCCATTCTAACTATTGCTTCACTTGATTACAATAGCCATCATATGTTCTCTTATTGGATGTATAATGCTGATGAGAATAGCTAATGCATTTTATCCCAAAGGTTGCTTGAAAGATGCTGTTTGTTAAAAGCACTTACTTTAACCAATTTTATTTCTTCTTAATCCTGGTTTGAAAGAAAGGACCTCAGCATATCCCTTAGATGTTTGGCAGGGGTGCCTTAAACTAAAAATCGAATTAAGGTTAATTTAAAATCGCCCATGCTGTACAGACAGATTTTATCTCGTCTTTCAGGAAGCAAGGAAATGGTGGTGAATTGTATTTTACCAGCTGTGCATAATTAAAACATCAGCTTCTGAAAGCTAAATCAGCACTTGAGTAGCCAAGTTCACAAACTGTTTAAAGATTCTGCAATACATAAAATTTCTGGAAAATAGGCAAAAATATCATGCAAAATCTCTAGCTGGGAAATAAGAAATGATTAGAAGAAGATGTAACACAGTGACCCATACAGAAGAATGGTGAAACCCCAAGAATTTATCTGAACTTGCATCTCTAAACAGCTTTGAATGGGACAAAGGAGGGGAAAATACTCTGGTTGAACTCTCATAAGGCTAGACACAAAGTGAGAAGTAAAGGAAGGGCAAATTATAATCCCATTTACCCCATCACTTGGTTGTAATTAAGGATATGATTTGGTCACAGAGGTCATGGATTCTGTGACTTTAGCAAATCTCCATTACACCGGCTGTCAGCTCTGCCATGGCCATAATCTTATTTTTTCCTTTTTCCCCTAGCACTGTTCCATGAATTTTGATTAATTTTACCATGACAAAATCATATCCATGGTTTTAATATACTGAGAACGTTAGCAGTAAACAGCAGCTGAGGAAGGACTGATACTCGAAAGTCAAATTTATCTTAGAAAACAAAAATGGCTGGCTGTTTTTAAAAGGAACATTCTCAAAATGTGTCCTAGTTATCATAAACCAGTTGGGAATGGCCTCTAGATTTTAAATGCTTTTTTACTTATTATTATACAAGAAATAAAAGCAGCCAACAGAATAGAAACACAATAGTATTTCTCCTGCTGCTGCAGCAACCAAAAAACTGAACCTAAAGCCAACCTGACCCAAAGGAAAAAACACAGAACACTAAATATATGGGGATGGGAAGGAGAAGCTGTTTGCCAAGCAGCAGGGGAAAATTATTTTCAAACTCCCAAAAGGGTGTGACAAACAACAAAGAGTGAAAAAATAATTAAAAGCCATAAATTCCACTGATTGCTGGAAAACAAATTTGCATCCAAGGTATGACAAATACAAAAGATGGAGTTTCACAATTGAATGCTTTATAACAAAAGAAAACGCATAATATTTTAAAGAATATAAATCAAAATCTTTAGTTTACCAAAAAATAGGATCCATAAAGATGAACACTATGGCCAGCAGACTTAAAGACTATAAGGAGGGCTGGAAAGGGTACAGAGAAGGGTAACAAAAATGAGGTATGGAACAGCTTCCATATAAGAGATTAGAAAGACAGTCTGTTCATCTTAGAAAAGACATGATTGAGGAGAGATATGATAGATGCTTATAAATCATGAATGATGTGGAGAAAGTGAATAAGGAAGTGTTATTTACCCCTTCACATAACACAAGAACTAGGGGTCACACACTTAAATTAAAAGGCAGCAGATTTAAAACAAACATAAGGAAGTACTTCATAGAATGCACAGACAACCTGTGGAACTCATCAGGGGAAACTGAGTTAAAAATAGAATTAGGTAAGGTCATGGAAGATAGGTCCATTAATGGCTATTGGCCAAAATGGTCAGGAACAACCCCATGCTCTGCATGTCCCTAAACTTCTTACTGCTCAACATGGGACTGGATGACAGGGGATAAATGGATCACTTGATAAAATGTTCTGCTCTATTCACTTCCTCTGAAGCATCTGGCACCAATCACTATCTGAAGACAGGATACTGGGCTAGATGGACCATTGGTCTGACCCAGTATGGCCATTCTTATGGTCTTATGCTTAGTTCTTTAAGTATTTTAGGAACACAAAGAATCCCAATAATGGTTAGTATAGGTTCGTTACTAGATAGAAATGGTAAAATTAATAATAATGCAGAAAAGTAGAAGTGTTCAATAAATTTCTGTCCTCTACTTGAAGAAAAACAAATGATGTAGTCATATCATATGATAAGACCCTTTCCATCCCATCAGTATCTCAAGAGAATGTTAAAACAGCAATTATTAATATCAGACATTTTAAAATCAGCAGGTCCAGATAACTTTCATCCGTAAGTCTTAAAAGAGCTGGCTGCGAAGCTTTCTGGATTGTTAAAGTTGATTTTCAATACATCTTGGAGCATTGGGAAAGTTAGTGTTGTGTCAATATTTTAAAAGTGTAATTTACAAAGGCCTGTCAGTTTGATGTCAAATCCGGGTAAGATGATGGAGTGGCTGGACTGAGTTAATAAAATAATTAAAGAAGAGTAATATAATTAATATCAATCAACATGGGTTTACGAAAAATAGATTCTGCAGAATTTGTAATCTCATCAAAAAAGATTACAAGTCAGATTGATAAAGAAGGGTAATAGGGTTGATAGAAGATACTCAAGATTTTTGCAAGGTGTTTGACTTAGTACCATATGACATTTTGATTAAAACACTTGAAAGATAAAAAACTAACATCAGATGGATTAAAAATTAGCTAACTGACAGATCTCAAAAGTAACTGTAAATGGAGAATCATCAACAGGGTGTTTTTCTGATCCCTGCATCGATTAGTTGTGGGCTTTGCAGTGTTTAACATTTATATCCATGTCCTAGCCGAAAACATAAAATCACCAATAAAGTTTGCAGATGACACAAATGGGGGGAGCGGCAAATAATGACAAGAACTGGTCATTGATTCAGAGCAATAAAGACTGCTTAGTAAGCAGGGCTCAAGCAAACAACATGCTGTTTAATATGGCTAAATGTAAACATATACAAGCAGGAACAAAAAACGTAGGCCACACTTATCTAATGGGAGATTCTATCTTGGGAAGCAATGAGCCAGAAAAATATTTGGGGTTATGGAGGTTAATCTGCTGAACACGAGCTCCCAGTGCAATGCTGTGGCCAAAAGGGCTAATGCAATCCGTGAATGCATAGAGAGAGGAATCTTGAGTAGTAGAGGTTATTTTACCTCTGTATTTTGCATTGGTTGTTGGAATACTGTGCCCAGTTCTAGTATCAACAATTCAAGAAGGGTGCTGATAAACTGGAGAGGGTTCAGAGAAGAGTCACAAGAATGATTAAAGGATTAAAAAATATGCCTTATAGCAACAGACTCAAGGAGCCCAATATATTTATTTAGTTAACGAAGAAGGGTAAGGAGTGACTTGATTACAGCCCATAAATACCTACATGGGGAACAAGTGTCTGATAATGGATTCTTCAATCTGACAGTGAAAGGTATAACAGGATTCAATGGCTGGAAGTTGAAGCTAGAGAAATTCAGACTGAAATAAAGTGGAAATGTTTAACAGAGCGGGTAATTACCCATTGGAACAATTTACCAAAGGCTGTGGTTGATTCTCCATCACTGGCGATTTTTAAATCAAGACTGAATAAATCACATGGAGTAAGAAACCTTAAGCTTTCATTAAAAGCATTAAATAATTTGGTCCCCAAACATACCAATACATCCAACAGAAAACCTGATCAGGTGTCCAGAACTTTGGGATATTTGTAATACGAAGCTGGAGACCTGGAATTTTGCTTACAACAGTAAAAGTGAACAAAGAAAAAGTTTCCACAATACAGAGAAAAAATGGATTTTGCAGACATGCAAACAATACAAAGAAAAAATGCACACACAAGGGAACAGAAAGGTGAATGAGCAATAAGAACAGCCACAAAAATCTCTCGTTTCAAAACTAGTAATAGTTTCCTCATAGCGATGTCTTGCTGATATCGAGTAACTACATGACTTGAACCCATGTGGAAGCAGTTGGGGACCCATTAATCCTTCTGTTTAGATTTTCACACTCCACAAGAGGAGCAGGAAATGCTCCAAAAAGATCCCCTTTGTTTTGCATAAGAAAACCAGTTGCCGATCAGTCCACAGAAAGGAAGACCAGACTCATGCATAATTCAAGTTACTGTGCCACTTCCTATGCAGCCAAAGAAGAATAAAGTGTGACTGCCAATGAAGTTCCCAACCTCCACCAGTCACTAATTCCAGTGTGATCTGGAAACCAGCAGACTCCACATATTTACCTCATTAAAACAGCACAATGTACATACAAAACTCTGGAAATCATGTTTCCAAAGAAATAGTGAGTAATGCTAAAAACAACTGAATCCCAATCCCTTTGGGGTCTTTTCTGATGCATACGGTGTACAGTTACAGCCAATATTGAAGAATTAAGACCCTGCAGGCATTCAGACTACAAAAGATTAAACAAAACAGCTTTTATTTACAAGCTGCAAAACCATTCAATGTTTATTCCCAAAACCGTTATGGTTGCTTATTTGAGCCTTGACTTTAACTCCCACCCTCCCCATCAGCAAAAGCAGAAAGACAAAATGGTTTCAAATTGTGACAGATATGGTAATTCCCTACAATATCCTTAGGAGACCTTACTAAAACAAGTTTAAGTATCTTTGGGGTCCATTGTATTATATGAATGGTTTATGTATTATTGTGGACTGGGATTGTATGTAAGCTCTCAAACTGGAAAAACATGACACATTTGAGACCTGGGGGCAGGCTCAAAGGACTATATGGAAAACGTATCAACCAAAAACTGACTTTTGGGACAATATGTGTAAAATGGATTTCCTTGGGAATGCCTGGGGAAATGTTAATGCAAATTTTCCGTTTCTGGTTTCACAGAAAGCAAGCTTTTTGAAGCTACGCCCTGAGGAGATGGTTATTGTTTGATAATCACCTGTTACAGGAGGTCAAGATCAAAGACTGAACTATTCATGCTTGTTCTGGTTTTGAATAAGAGAGTTATGAATCTGTAACCATGGGGAAAACCCACCTGCGGGTTTTGAAGGACTGACACCTACGAGAGGCCGAGGCTGGAGCTGGGGTGACCTCTGGTAAGCTTTTTAGTATGTGAGTAGGTTCTTTTATTGGTTTTAATGTGTTTTCTCTGTAACGTTGCCACCTTAAAAATAAACGTGCTTCCTCATAAAGGGCTGTGGGGTAACTTGTAACTGCTGGCAATTATGCTGTTTATACTCTTCAGAGAGAAACCAAGTGCAGATGCTGGGTCAGTTAAGGCAGCCTGGCTAGATGGCGATATCATAGTGTAGGCTGGGAACTATGTAGCCTGGAAAAATCCTGGCCAAGAGGGAGAATCATACAGGTCTCCTCCCAAAAGAGGTGGTAGCTGAGGAGCCAGGAGACTAGAGTGGGTGCCTTTGGTGGACCACAAGGGTGAAAAATAGAGATACAGCTGTCCTGAACTATACACGGATATCTTTTAATGATGTAGTCCTATAATACATATTTAAGAGTATGGTCTATTGCCACAGAATATACCATACTCCTGCTTTGCTAGAAGTTATAGGTCATTTACCATACTTTTAAGTACTTCATTTCCCATCCCCCTTGAGCTAGAGGAAAACTGACTCCACTCCAGACTGTCCCATTGCTATTTTACAGCACTCTTTATAAACCCATTCTTATAAAAAAGGGACATATCTGCTGATAGCCTCTCTTGCTGCTACTCTCTTCCCACCCACTGCTTCAATCTGTCAAAGTGCACTTATATTCTGAAAAGTAACTGTCTAAAAATGAGATTATGCAGCTCCATGTGCTGTTTCAGGTTTATAAGTGTTTCAGAGTCAAGGTGAGTTCTTTCTGGCTCATGCAGACACCAGTGATAAAAATTATCTGCATCTGGAATTTAGTATAATTCAGTGGATGATGCATGAGCCACTGTAGAATCCAGATCACTCTCCTAAAGCTGTACTGTCTCTGTAGGACTAACAAAAGAGAGAAAATAAATGAGATATTTTTACAAGAATTGTGTGTGCATTTATACTTATATCTGTTTATTTTAGATATTTACAGGGCACCTATCACTGACTCAGATACATACAGGAAACAACTCAATTAAGATGTCAATTTCTGAGTAGTTTTTTGTTTACATAGATCAGAATGAAGAAAGCAAGAGGAATAAACAGGCTCACTAAGGCTGGGTCTACACTGACGGTGGCAAATTCGCTGAAACTTCTAATGGGATATGCAAATTAGCCACAGCATGATACAAAATAAGGTCCTAGCAAACTTGTAGACAGCTACAAAAGAGCTGAAATCAAAATGCACGCCACTAACTGGTACACAAGCCTAAGGGGAAAAACCACACACACACTTGACTCATTACATGGAAGAGCCAGAATGGAACTTCATTCTCAGAAGGTATTCCTGAGAACAATTCCAGTAACTGCAAATCATCCCTTCACAATGCTGCATTATTCTAAGATAAAATTACATGGCTCTATTCACACTGACCAGAACAGTCAGTACACCATAAATTATTTGCTACGAAGCCTGCATATTCTCTCATATTTGAAGAGGCCTGAATTTTTCTGAACCTGTTCATTTCTAAAGAAAAGAAAAGGTCAGTGAAAGACTACTAAGAAAACAAATGTTGTCTCACTGAGATTAATGTACTCCGCCCATCACTACCCACTACTTCAGTGTTCTCTCAACTGCCATTGTGTGCTTTAAAACAGCAGCTTCAGGTTACCATGGTGTGAAACAATGCAAGCATGCATCTCATGCCAGCTAAAAAGTAACCCCATGTTGTTATCACTGTTCATAACTCCAACATTAGAAAGTGAAACAAAGTAGAAATTCAAAGCTTCCTCAAATCTAGTGGCAGTGATCACCTTCATTAATTACCCTGTCCCTCTTTTTCAGATGCAATAATGTTCTTCACCAAAGGAGAGAATCCAGAAAGACATTGCCCAGCATAAGAGACCCAGGGAGTTAAAATGAAGTAGTCACCCAGAGAACCTTCAAAATGACAGATATTTCTCTCCAGCCACCACTTCGGAGCACTAAAAGAACTGACAGAGTAGACCAAGATGAGCTCCTCCAGTCACTTAAACGTGCTTTCATCCTCATTCAGGGATCTGCCATCAAAATGTACAAACCAGCTTCTAAATCACCCCCTACGTGGCTGCTGAGTGGTGAAACCAGTCAGTCTATCTTTGCTGAAGCAATAGGTCTCTCTAAGCATGCAGCGTGTTTGAAGGACATATACCGATCACAAGGAGCGATACCATGGCTGTAATGGCTACAATTAACTCAGGAGACACTATGAACCCAGCTACCTTCCAAATATTTTCCAAGGAGTCACAGTAGCTTTTGAAACCTAAATGCCATTAATCTCTCTCAGATACACATTTATCAATGCCAGCAGACCTACACTAGCCTACATAAAAGTAAAGCAAAAATATTTTCTCTCTCTCACATATAACAACCCTGACGGTCACCATCATAACTAATGTTGAAACGAAAGAGTTAGATGATCTCACATGTTCTCTGTGCCAGGCAGCTACTATCTAACACACCCAGGTATTAAAAACAGCTCAAAATAAGTTCTCTTTTCCAGCTACAGAAAAGTGTTAAAAGGCTATATATGGCTGCTTAAACAATTATCAAGTTCTGAAAAGCCAAACTGTCATTCTGTAAAGACAAAACCAAAAGATCTGAAAATCCAGCACTTACCACTATTATTTTACACAGCTGGTTGTGAGAGTGCACAAGGAATGCCATGGCCAAGAAACCCCTCTTAATCTGTTCACTTAGATACTTACATGGCCTCCAACAGCATGCTTTCTTTTCCATTACCTAAAATGAGCCAAATAAGTCTCTGATGTGAATGGGTGCAACTCCATTAACTTAAGCAGAGTTGTACCTGCTTTATGACAGTGGCAAATTTCACATTTTGTCTTCTACTAACAGCCTTGACAGACTGACCACATTACAGGATATCCACCACTTCTTTATCCGGTTACCAGATTTCAAAACACCTAACTGGTAATAAACCTACAGAATACAGCTTTAATTTAACCTGAAAGGCTGATTCCTTGATTTTAAAATGGAATTTGCAAAACTATTTGAATTAACCAAGCAGGATTATGCTGATGAGTCTCAATGGCCTTTGTGCCCACCCAACTGGTAATAAACCACTAAAATACAGGCTATGCACATTTCATTTAGAAACACCAATATCCCAGAGTAGCTCCACTAAAGCAAAGCAAAGTTAAAACAATTGGCAAGGGGCCTATTTCACCATATAGGCAAGGCTGCCATCTGGCATATTTAAATTTGGATCTCAAGCTCCCAAAACTGGCAGTGCGTACAGCTCAGGGAGGAGGACAACGCCTGACGCACTACTCAAGCAGTCCTCATTCTATACAATGCTTGTCATCACAGAAAGGGTTACCAAAATGTGGGATTGTCAAGAGCAGGGCAGAGATGCAAAGGGGGGTAGAGGAGGTAAAGTCATTTAGGGATAAGGGTGATTTTGAAGTTAAGATGAGCAGAAAGTGCACAGCATGTTTCAGCATGAACATGGACAGGACTTCTCCAAGCAGATAACCATTTGAGTAAAGTACAGAGCACCACATTTGGCCACACAACGCTCGAACTTGTATCTAATAGCTGCCAATGCACAGCCAGCCACTGACTACCAGATAGCTTGTATAATTTGCCACTACTCAGGAGCATATGAAGCATCAAGTATTTTAAAAAGGCACAAGATGGGTAGTGATATAGGCACATATTTACAAGATCAGATTTGGTCTCCTTACAGAGAGCTGGATGGTGAATAAAAGCACAGGGCTATGGACAGGAGCAGAGATAGCTTGGCAAAATTTTTCTGCACTGTCATTCTGCCTTCAGAACAACAATTATCCATTCCTCAAGCTTGCTATTCCTTCCCGGTTCCCAGGGCTACCAGGAATCACTTTGGGTACCCGCCACGCCAGCTTGGGCATCCTTGTTAGCATGTGATAAGACCTTCTGCATCTTCACTGTTTATTGCACGCTGTACAGCAATGCAGTGGAACAATCACTTTGCCTCCTCCTGCAGAGAGAAACCCAGGATGAAGATAAAGCTATATAATACCACAACTATCAGTCCAAAGCTTTAGAACATTCTCCTTTCAGTGCATGGAGAATTACTCCTCATAGCTTAATGACACATTCTTAACCTTAAAGGATCAGAAAAGATTTGTTGAGAGAGAAATAAATACAGTGATTCTAGATGTTAAAACTATCAATGTGATTCAAAAACTGACCAAGGTCACTGGGTCCCTCTGCTTTAAGACAATAGTCTCATAACCAGAAGCATCTATAATAGCAGTATCCAAAGCTTTTTGAGACAGCTTTTTTTCCCTTGGCTCTCAGCAGTGTTTTCTGTATCTGATAAAAAGAAACCAGCACTATTTTTCGTATTATGGTAGATAACCTGGAACAGGAAGAAAAACAGTTTCCAAGGAAAGTTAAACTATGCCAAGGCATCAGAAACTGCTTGTAGTATTTCGTTCCTCAAGAATATGCATTTCGCATGACTCTCCAAAATAACTGCCTTGTTTCATGCCTTTCAGTTGACCTTAGAGCAGGTGACAATGCCATTCATTACTCAGCCCTTTCCTCATGCTGCTTTGCTTTCTCCCAGTGGATCATTTCTTGCCTCAGGTATCGCTAAGGTGCCTAACATTGTGATAGCTAAGCACTGGATGGTCACAGAAAGACGACCCTAGATTCCTTCAACAAATACTGAAGGGCTAAGATTTACAAGCCAACTGTTGAGAAATGCACCCTTTTCCTGGACTGCAAAAAGGGTCAGAATTCAAAGCAACACATAGGAGAAACAAAAGACGCTCTTTCCTGACAGCAGCATCAGACTGATGAGATGGCTGTACACATACATACGCAGCATGCCATAACATGATAATGTGCATAGTATCTTACTAAGTACAGATATTATGCTTACCACCAAAAGCATGCACATTAGCTCCCTGATTTTGGTGCTAGAGGGAAGGGAAAAAAAGCAATTGCCTTTGCCGAACAATAATGTGAGGATCTGATTACCATGTGAATTAAAAGGAAAAGCACATAAGACCAGCACAGGCATTGCATCTGCTATTGTGACTCAATACTCACTCCCACAAGCACTGTTTTGGCACTCCCACAAAAGCAGCAGCAAAGTGAGGCAGAGGACTCTGTCCATGTTTTTAATTAGTTACGTTAGTATACAGCACCCATCACTGCAGTGTCTTAGCACGGGAACAAGTTGTTCAGTCTCTGAAGTGAGCAAACTGTTGTAGTCTGAAAAATCTACTTTGCCACAAAGTACCTTTGCTCCTTGTTCTATTCAGAGAATTTGCCCATGTTTCTCCCTGAGCAGAAAGAGTTTTCCTGGGGCATATCAAAAGATTCATGTTGGAACATTTGTCTCCTACCCCTGCAGCAGGCTAGTGAGATATGCTGCTATACAAAGCAGTCATGAACCTCATGCTCCTGAGTTATTATCTGGGCCCAGGCAGATAAGATAACCCATAAGAAAGGTTCATTGAGGTGGTGTGAACCTTCAGTACCTGCCACATTCAGAGCAGCACATTCTGATCTTGCCCAGCAGAGTGGTTGTCACATCACCCTCAATTTAAGGGAACACTAGGGGGCTTGGCAGAAAGCAAGAAAGAGGACAAAGCCCATATTAGGCACTTCTCAGTGAAGAATGGACTTAGATAGATATATTATATATATATATATATATATATATATAATTTATTATATTTGGAGAAAGGGTGAAGGTATTAGCCTCACCAGACTCAGCTTTAGGGAGCATCAAGTTCCAGGTCTAAGTTATATGAGCAAGCCCAGTTACACAAGACTCCAGTCTGGTTAATATTTTTATAGATTATAGTAAATACATCTGCCAAATTAAACCTGATGGTCACTGTGAAATAAAACTTTAAATCTTTTGCTTTTAGAAATGGCAAAGCTGGATGGCCAGACAGCCTAGTGACAATATACTCAACTTCTAGACTCCAACCCAGTGTTTTCGCTCACTCTGTACCTGCAATGACACTGAGTAGAAGGGGACCAGCTTTCATTTTTGAGCAAATCGCAACAGTGTGATGTCCCTTGTGGGTTATTAAAAATTATCCTAAATGGTCTTAAGATAAAAGTCGAGTCCATTTTAGTCCTCCCATACATAAATGAGTGTGATCATGAGACTTAACCAAATAGAGTCATTTAGAGTAAAGTTCCAATGCAATCACCACATTCTCTGCAGTTTTACAGACCCTTGACTTCGAAACAGGGTGGGGAAAATTCAAAGGATAAATATTTGGCATAATTACATCCTGCTCCAGCAACTGAAGGTAGTGTATATTATTGAACACCAGAGCCCGAAGAACAGGTGACATGCGGTGTTGCCGCCAGGTCAGTCCCGACGTTAGAGAGAAGGTGGGTGAGGTACTATATTCCACTGGACCAACTGTTGCGGACGAGAGAGACAAGCTTTTACAGAAGAGCTCTGTGCAGCTCAAAAGCTGGTCTCTCTCACCAAGCGCAGTGGTTCAATACAAGATACGACCTTCCCTCCCTAGAGAACAGATCATTAAATTAGTCTGAGGAGCCCCGCTGTCTCCAGGGGTAGACCGTACCGTCCACACCCCCACCATCAGGCGTTCACAAGGGCGTCTCTAGCCCGAGCAGGCCTAACCTGGCCGTGGCCCCCAGACCCTACAGCCGCGCAAGGGCCAAACGTTATACGGCTACCTTGGCCCCGGGACAGACGCTCTCCTGCGGCGCTGGGCGGGAGGCTGCCCTGGGGGGGGACCCGCCCTTGGAGGGGGGGACCCGCCCCGCCCCCGCCCGCGGGGCTGGCCGAGCAGATGGCGCCGGCACAACCCCCCCGCCACGGCTGCCTTGGCCCAGCTAGGCCCGAGCGCGGCGCGCACAGGCGGTTACGGCCGCGGACGGGCCCGGCCCGGCCCGGCCCAGCCGGCCGCTCCCGCGGCGCCGCCGTCTCCTGCGGGGGATGCCCGGGAAGGGGCGGCGGAGACGCTGCCCGCCCCCCGCGACCCCACTCGGCCCGCGGGCGCTGACGCAGCGCAGGCCTAGGCCGCGTGCGCAGGGCGGGCCGGGCCCGAGAGCG
>ML675715.1:14801524-14823963 GCA_007922155.1 Mesoclemmys tuberculata | reverse complement strand
GGGGGGGGGTCGCTGCGGGCCGGGCCGGGGGGGAGGGGCCGGGCCGGGCCCGGTCACTCACCGGCTCCTGCTGATCCAGCGGCCTCCGCCCGCCGCCGCCGCCTGGCCTCGCCTACGCGTAACGCCGCCTCACGGGCTGCGGCCGCGGCTCCCCAGGCCCCGCCCCGCGCTCGGGTGCGCGCGCGCGCGGGGGCTGCTGGGAGACGCGGTCCCCCCGGCGGCCTCCGCCCATTGGCCGCGGCGGCGGAGGGGACTACAAGTCCCGGCAGGCCCCGCGCGGGAGCCGGCCCCCTCCGCAGCACGCACGGCGCGTAGGACGGAAGGGGTGGTGCTTCCAGGGGGGTCAAAGGTGCCTTAGCAGGGGATGGGCCAGATGGGGCTAGGGGTTAAACCCCCCCAGTGGGGATGGGGTGGGGGTTAAACCCCCCCAGTGGGGATGGGGCCGGATTGGAGGGGGGATGTTAAACTCCCTCCTCCCCCAGTGGGGATGGGGCTAGGGGTTAAACCCCCTCAGTGGGGATGGGGGGAGGGGTGTTAGCCCCCCCCCCAGTGGGGATGGGGCCGGATGGGGTGGGGGTTAAACCCCCTAAGTGGTGATAAGGCCTGATGGGGGGTGTTCAAGCCCCTAACTGGGGATGAGGCCAGAGAAGAGAGGAGGGGGGTGGCTAACCCGTGGGACTACCCTGGATCTTGAATGGGGCAGGCAGAGAGATTTTAAAACAATCTATTCTCAGTGGCCACCCGTCTGCTTGGCACCGGTGCAATTAAAAGCCTTTACAGCAAAGTGCGGCTTGTTCCCTTGAAGCCGGCACTGCACCGTCTCTTACCTCTGACACACCCGAGAGCACGTTCTGTGTGAAGGTATCTGCAACTGCTACATGTGACCGGGAAGGGCTCATTCTGGATAGGCCTGAGCCCCGGGACTTGGGAAGATTCATTCATGTAGAATAGGCCATCCACCTGCTATGAATGGATTTGGAGACTCAGTGAGTGGTCCAGACCCTCCTGCAGTGCACGGAGAGCCATGGAATCATGGACGTTAGAGGCAGAAGATCCAGAAGCCTATACTCTGCTTCTGGCCAGTGCAGGGTTAAATTCATTCCCCATGTGATAGAGAAGGAAATGGCAGGCCATGAGACAGGATCCGGCCATTCCGTTAGGGGTTGGGGATGTGCCACACAGCGCAGGGCACCTTCGCCAAAGCTGAGAGGAGGCCACGCCAATCTGGAAAGGAAGCCACAGGGGAGGTTAAAGGGAAAGAGCTAGTTCACACGAAGCAGTCAGCTGCAGAACACGCAGGCAGGCAGTCTTTTGCCAAGTCTGATGAGCAAGCAGTGTCACAATAGGCCTGCACTGAGTTGCTGCGGCTGACTTTGCACAGATGCTGTTCCTTGTTTAGAGTCCTCCTCAGCCCTTTCTGCAGCCATCCCTGCCCTAGAATAGGAGAGAACAAGAAACCACAAATTATGGGTCGGCATTGGTCACGGCTGGAAGACAGGATACTAGGCTAGGTGGACCTTTGGTCTGACCCGATATGGCCATTCTTATGTTCTCACAGCTTAAACATTCATGTGTTGAGGCAGGCGCGTGCAGTGCAGCTTTCACAACAGGCACTGGGAATGTGCAAACTGGCCTAGTGAGGGGCAAATTCACAGGACTGGAGTCTGGCTAGGAGGCTGAGTTAGAGCAGAGGAGAGTGAGTCTGGACGCTCATGTTCTGTTCCTGACTCCTCACTGTGTGGCTTTGGGCAGGTCTCTTTGCCTCCGTTTTCTCACCATAGAGAGAGCAGTAACGGAGCACTTTCCCTTAGCAGGGCTGTGAGGGTTAGTTTGTAAAGGGCTGCCCAGGCTTCTCAAATCTAGGTCTGCAAAGCCAGGCGGGGAATTTCCTGAGAACTGACTCACGGTTTTTCAGCCTTCGGGTTCCTGCCTCTGCCTGAAACTGGAGTGAGGCCATTTTGCCTGACATTTTGGAAACTGAGCAAGTATGTATTTATAGTTCAGTTCTAGCCTTGGGCAGCAACTGGAGGGGCCGGGCTTGTTCCAAGCCACCTCTCCCCTCCCAAAGCTGTGAAGTTCCCC
The DNA here is from genome assembly GCA_007922155.1 of Mesoclemmys tuberculata. Classification (NCBI taxonomy): domain Eukaryota; kingdom Metazoa; phylum Chordata; order Testudines; family Chelidae; genus Mesoclemmys; species Mesoclemmys tuberculata. The sequence goes on along the minus strand of ML675715.1, from coordinate 14,821,881 downwards.
ATGCAGGTGCCCACTCCTAGTGATTCCTATGCTGCAGTTTTAAGAATTGTCCCTATGGCTTTCAGGAAGTCTGGCTCTGGGGGCAGCAGGGCATTGCCTTCTGCAGGGGCACAGAGCTGGTGGGGCAGCACAAGAGGTGTGGATCTCCTGCCTTCCTTTCAGAAAAGCACCTGGTTTCAGAAGCAATTAAGCAAACAGCCACTGTTGCTCACAGGCCCCAAGCCAGCCAGAAGAGCCTGGATTGTTTTCCACTGACCTCTGAAATTACTCAGGGCTGCTCCGATGATTTACAGGACCTCAAACTATCAGCTGGGGGGAAAACAGCTGGGAGATGTCTCCTCCTAGGCCTGCTGTCAGTGAGGGATGGTCTGTCAGAAAGCTGCCCTGGGACGGGCACCATAGCAACAGAAGCCCAAGTAGTTGTTTGTTTCTTCATAAGCCTTGTAGCCTGGAAAGATTTGTGTGGTCACTGCAGGGCCCCACTGAGCTGCTCCTAGCCATGCCCGATTCACAATGACTTTCCTTGATGGCCTGCAGGAAGTTTTACGGTCTGGAGATCAGGCCAAGGGGCTGGGTTCAAGATCCTGCCATTGACTCACCAGCAGGGCCTGGGCAAGACTCTTCATCTCTTTGTGCCTCAGGTTTCTTACCTGTCCAATGGAGATAATGACTTGTCTTCTTCAAGGTGGAAGGGCGTGAGGCTGGATTCCAGCGTGTGTGTGGACAGGGCTTCCGGCAGGGAAGGGGCTGAACGTTCTTTCTTGTATTATTCGTGCTCGAGGGCAGCTGCAGTGCTCCCATAGCAAACAACAAAATAAACAAAGGCCCAGCACTGCTCATCTGATGCCGATTTCCAGCTGGACTCCAGTTGGTGCCTGAAATCTTTCAGGAGCATGCCTAGCACCTGCTCAGCTGCCCAGTGCTCCCTTTACAGACAGCCGTTGTTCTAAGTGGAACTTCAGGGGAGTTTTGCTGGGAGCCAACACCTGGTTCATTTGCCCACTTGAGCATTGACCCAATAAAACCCAGCTGTGTACGCTTAGGGCTCAAGCCAGCCAATGGCAAGTCTGGCACTGGCTGCAGCAGACTGGGATCGGGTTATTACAACGGCCCAGGGGTGCTAGGCTGCCCAGCCTGCTTTGGACAGATACTGCAGCATCCAGCAAACCAAGCAGTACCTGTCCCCGTCCCTGGGCAGCCAGAGCAGCTAGGCCCTTCCCAGGGACAAGGACACTGGCAGGGCGCTTGCAGCCAGGCCACGTGCAGAAGCGGAGGACAAGCTGTGGGAGACGACTGACTGTCCCGGAGTTGACTGAGAGCTGTGCACTGTATCTGATGCTGCTCCGCCTCTGGAGCCAGTGCCTGGGTTGTTCCCCTCCCGTCACTGGACTGGATCTTTACGAGTGGAAGGAAAATCCGGGGCTTTCCGCACCCGTAGGCTCCCTGGCTTTGCTGAGCAGCCCAGGGCTTGCCAGCCCAGCCGGTGGGTTTTTCCACCTGCAGAGGGGATCATTTGAATTCCTCAAAGAGCTGTGGGAAGCCCCTGACCTGTCGTCATCAGGGCCGGATTGGTGACGTGGGGCTAAAATCAAGGCCTCAAGGCCTGGCAAGAAACTCACCTCCCAGCCTTCTCCCCAAGATCCAGCATAACACCTGCTGTGTCCCCTGTCGGGACAGATCTAACAGGACTTCCCAGAGGCATGGTGGAGGGCATTGGAGTGCATGCCATGGTTCAGTTCCCTACTCTGCCACTGACTTCCTGTGTGACCCTGGGCAAGTCACCAGCCTCTGTGCCTCACTTCCCCAGCTATCACCCAGCCCTTGTCTGTGTTGTCGATTTAGATTCTAAGCCCTTTGAGGCAGGGGCTGTCTCTGTGTCTGGGCAGCGCCTAGCGCAATGGGGCCCTGATCTCAGCTGGTGCTCTTGCTAGGTGCTGTTTATACACTGAATATTCAGTCATTTGCAGTCCCCTTGGAAAGCATCATTCCTGGGTGTAAAGCAGCCCGCGTGGCTGTGCCAAGGTCTAATGACAGTCCTGGTTTCTTCCCGTGGCTGCAGAAGTGGTAATGAGCCCCTTCACCTCGGCTGCTCTCTTAGAACGTGTGCAAACTCCTTACGCTGGCCAAGCTGCTCCGCCTGGCATTTAGCTGTGCCACCTTGAGTTCCTGTCGCACACCTGGAGGGCTGGGGGGGGCTCGAGAGCGTCTCTCTCACCCCCAGAAATTGGGCCTGTAAAAGACATTTCCTCACCCGCCTTGTGTCTAGTAAAACCCATGTCACGGGCCCGTGGTTCCTGCCTCACCGCTGCTACTTGCAGGGCTGGAGGGAGTTCAGCTGGCTGCACTGTCTGCCAGCAGCACTGGGCCCAAGCCAGGCCAGCGCTGCTGCTTGCTCTGCCAACAGGGCTGGTGCTGAGTGGTGGGAGAGCCCTCCTCCCTCCCTCCATGTGACATGGATGGGCCGCTTGATCTAGACAAATGCCAGAGCAGAGCAGAAACCCCTGCAACGGGAGGCCCAGCTGAGAGAGCAGCCCTGAGCCCGGCACCAGAACAACCCTTGCTGCGAAGGCTAAGATTAGACACGCAAAGGAAGCCTGCAGCGCTGGAGGGGCAGAAGACTTAACGCAGGCCCGTGGGGACCCATCACAGGTCCGAGCAGCGCTGCCCCACTGGGCGCCTTCTTGGAGCACGTCAGACGCGCTTTGGGGAGCGTAGGTGCCTCCAGCCTTGCTGCTGAAGTCAGAGCCTTGTCACTCACCTACCCTAGCTCTAAGGGGGAGGCACGTCCTGCCCCACAGGGATGGGGGGAACGTGCTCACAAGTGGGAGGGTTGCATCATATGACCCACAGGCCAATGGCACCTGCCAGCAGAGAGCAGGCAGTGGGCCTGGGCAGGAACTCCCTCCCGAGGACACCATTGCTGTGCGTGAGCCACGTGAATGCAGTTTGCTAGAGGGGCTTCAAACACGCAGCCCCATGGCAAGGAGCTGCCTGGAGCCAAGGCCCTTTAAGAAACAACAATCTCGTGTTGGTAGGAGCTGACTCGGAAGGTCAGCTTCCAGCTGCCAGAGCTGGGAATGGATCCCGGCTTCCACTGGGTGAGTCCACTCCTAAGGCACCTGGGCTGGCTTCGAATGGCGGGTCCCAGCCCTGGAAGAAGCTGATGTTGCTTTTGAGCGTGAGCAGCGCAGAAGCCTAAGGACCAGGAGAGCTGGACTTTGTGTACTTGACTTGGCCATCCTGTGTGACACTGGATCCTCTCCATGCCTCAGTTTCCCCCCCCCCCTTCTCTAATGGGGGCACGGCCCTCTGAACAGAAGGGACTCGCTCTTCTGTTATTATTAGCAGCACTGTTGCTGTAGCGTTAGACTGCAGCCGAACCTGTCCTGGCTCTGCTCCTGGCATCGCATCAACAGAGCCAGCACCAGCCGTGCCCCGTTCCTGCCGCATTCCAGCCTGACGACACTCGGAAAGAACGCGCCTGGAGGCCCCTTTCCTGTCCTTGGCCAGCTCTAGGGGTGGGCAGGGGAGGAAGCCTGTGAGAGCCCTGCCAGGGCCAGCTATGCTGACCTTTGCCTGCTGATTTCCCAGGGAACATGTTGGAAGTGCCAGGAGGGGACCGAAAATAGAGTCCCAGGGGTCATCGACATATTAGAAGGGAACAGCTGAGCAGCCAGATAGAGGGGGAGGGGCGTGGTGGGGGCAGGGTGGAGGGCTTAGGAAGTAGTCATAACCCTTTGAGAAAATCTCCTCCTCCGAGGCAGCAGCGGGATCATGGGTCCCCAGGGCTGCAGCCAGGTCCGCTGACTTCGCAGCCCCCCACAGACACCGTGGCAGGGCACCTCTCTGAGATGCGATGGTGACGGGCAGGCTACGCTGGGCACAAATGAGTGCGCCTCAGCATCTCCGTGATTAATGCAACCCTGGCACCGCTGGAGGGGAAAAGATCCCTTTCTCCACTAGTATGGTACAGGCAGGGAGGTAGCGACACAGGGCAGAGGCTGAAGGTGAAACCTTCCCCCGCGGGCTAAGAAATGATCTGCCTTGTTAGTGGTTTTACTGGCGCTGGCGTAGCTCCTAGACGCTGGGCACTGCATGGCCGCACGAGACAGTCCTTGCCTGGAAGAGCTTACACTGGCGGTAGTGGATGTAGCAGGTAGAAGCATATGGCTAGCTCAAGGCTGATTCGGCTGCCCATCAAAATCCCCCAAACCACACAAAGGCAGGAGCGAGGTCATCGTGTCTACGGTGCATCTCCGCCCACGGGTTCACCGTGCTAGAAGCACCCGCTCTCCTGCTAATCAAAGGGACCTGCACTATAACAGACAGACCTTGCCGCTACGAGGAAGTTCTGGATAGCAGAGGCTTCCTATGACTGGCTGAGCTGTGCCTACAGCCTCATGTCGCTGGGGGGCTGGCTCAGACCTGCCGGGTATTTGCAATAAACTTTCAGTCACAAAGAACCAACGAACTCTCATCTCTGCCCCTGGGACTGCAGGGCGGGGTGGCAGGCAGTTGCTCACGGTGCTGAGAGAAATACACACAACTTGGTCTTTACTGAAAGTTTGGGTTTTGTGAAAAATTCAAATATCAAAAAACCATCTGCCCCCCCCAGTGATTTAAAACCCATGTTTGCATCTTAAAGGAACATTTCACATACTAAACCCCACTTTAGGGACTTTCAGGGGGATGGAAAATGTCTGGAAGGTTTTTCAATAACTTATGATTGAAAAAAAAAAAATTCACGAAACCAAAATATTGGGGCAGTGGTGAATTCTGGGAAAGGGACTAGGCTGCACCCTTCCAGCCTAGCCCTGGAGCACCTGGGGTTTCCAGCACCCGCTGGACAGGTCTCCAGGGGCTTGCTGTGCTCCTCAGGCACCCCCTGGGCTCAGTGGAGTTGGACCAGGGCTGTGCCCCGGGATCCTGTAGCTAACTTCACGCACCTTCATGCACCAGTGCACATTGGCAACTGCGCAGGAGAGAAGACAGGGCCTGCTGAGATCCCGCCGCCCAGTCAGCAGAGAAAAAGCAGAAAAGTTGCTGCCATCTCCTGGCCTGCAGCGGTAACGTGCCAGGAAAGCGCTGATCCTGCAGCGTAATCTCTCAGATAAAAAGATTAAAGAGCCATTAGCCAGCCCATCCGCCATAAATTATGTTGTGTTTGCTGAGCCCACACTTTGCTCCCAGCGCCTTGGTGCCGCGTGGCCAGGGTTAGCATCTTCCAGCTCACATCCTAGGAGGCAGGTGCACATGGAACCGGTGCATGGAGACCCCCCCTCGAAGGGAGGGGAATACAGGGGGAAGGGCTGGGGAAGGCCCGGCTAACCCTTCTCTCCCTTTGCTGGGCCCAGCGCAGCAGTGACGGGCCGCGTGCATTTGTCTCCACCAGCGTTGGGTCAGGGCGCTGGCCTCACAGGCTGGAGATACGAAGGGACGGCTGAGCCCTCCCTGCTGTCCAGGCGGCTCCGTAGCCATCCCCGCATGGTGCAGAGGGATGCAGCGGCACCGCAAGGGGCCAGGAGCGGCTGGCAGGAACCAAGCGCATAGAGAGAGGCGGAGGCAGGGTGGCTCTTCTGTTTTATTGTTTGAGAAGGTTGTTCAGAGGCATAACACTGTCACAAGGGCACCCGGCGAGGCAGCCGTGACCCCGGCGGCCCCCTCCCACACGTACAGCCCTGAGACGCGCCCACGGCAGCCAAGGAGTGGGGAACGTTGTACAGTGGCAGTTGTCAGAGGGGCACCGAGCGAGCACACAACACACACACGCACGCAGGGGCTGGCTGGGACCGGCTGTAGGAGGTTAAAAGACAGCGCCCCTTGAACCCATGAACACAGCCAGCCTGTGCTGGTGGGACGGACCTTCCCGCCAGGGCTCCCATACACGCTTCTGTCCAGCCCCCTGCACCCGCCAAGCCTGCGGCCGGGGCCTGGCCTGCTGCACGGAGAGAGCTGGGCCTGGCTGCGGGCCCTGATGTCACACGGAGCTTTATTTACATTATTCACATACACTGTACCCAGCGAGTTAAATAACTACATTATTACACCACACGGCGGGGGCGGCGCGGCTGGGAATTGCGGGGGGGAGTGTCAGTCTGATAAGGTGCATGTTAAAAACGAACGAAAAGAGAAACCAAGAGTCCCTGGGGCTTGCGGGTGGGCGCGTCTCACCCCGCCCCAGCCCACTGCCCTGCCCAGATCATCCTCTTCGTAGGGTGCTCGGTGGGGGCGGGGGCGATGTGGTTTCACTTCTGGTAACAGCTACAGTTCTGTGAGACAGTCTGGAATTGGCACTTTTTCTCCTTGCCCCCACGCCGGGGCAGCCGCCAGCGGGCGCCCTGCCCGGAGAGATGCCCCTGCCCCTCACAGCACTTCTGCAGGCAGAGGGCGAGAGAATGGGGAGCCAGGTTAAGCCAAGGCGGCTCACAGATGCCGCTTGCCAGCCCGGCCGACGAGGAGAGCCGAGTCCGCCCAGGGGCTCCGTGCGCAGCCTCCGCCGGCCCAGGCAGCACACGCAGGACAGCCCGGGATGCCGGGGTCCACGGTCACGGCCACGGCGCTGCCCAGGTTTGCTGCAGGCTGATGCTGTCCCTCTGCCGGGCCAGAGCCAAGCCGAGCCCACCCAACAGACCTGCCTGGGCCACTCCCCCCCCGGGGCTCTAACCTGCCCCCACTGACCATATGCCCCACGCTGCCCGCCCCTACCCATGCAGAGGGTCCGAGGCAGCGTCAGAGGGCAGGGGAGGCTCCTACCTGTGACCTGGGGGGGCTTGACGACTGCCTTCTTGAGGAAGGGCTCCTCTTCCCGGAAGGGGATGATGGGGTCAGCGCTGCCGCTGTGCTGCGAGAGCTCCAGGACGCCCTGCAAGGCCTGGCCCCCCTCCTTGCCGGGGAAGCCGTTCTCATGCTTGCCGGGCTGCAAACCGTTCACCAGGGGCACCGCGTCCTTGCTGGGGGGACTGTGGGGGGAGAGATGGGGCTGCAGTGAAACACGGGGAGAGTGGGGTTCACAGATCCCAGCCCCAACCCCCCTCGCTCCAACCCTCAGGGGCTGCCGAGCTGCAGCCAGCCCTGGCTCCGGGGCTGGGTGCTCCCAGCCCCCCCCACCCCCCGTGTGGTCCCAGCTCCCCTGCCCTGCCCAGCGCCTCCCCCTAAGGCACGTACCTTGGCTGCGGCTCCTCGGGCACTGGGCTCCGCACACCCTGGCTCTCGGTGCTGGGCGTCGCCGACTCGGGGAGCTCCTCTTCCTTCGCCAGTGGCCCTGCTCGCTTCCCGCAGCCTGAGGCCCAGAGCAGAGATGGCTCAGCCCCCCACGGCCCAGCCCCCAAGTGTGGGGTGGGGAAGGGGCGTGTGCAGGCCCAGTGGAGAATGGGCGCCCCACACAGGCCTGGCCCGGGAGCCCTGTGTAGGTCTGGGGGGTGTCTCACGGGGAGGGGAGGGCCCGGCCAGACTGGCCTGCTGGGGAGGGGGCTGCCTGGGCTCAGAGGGGTGGGGGCAGAGGGTGTCACCTGAAGGGGGAGGATGAGCCGAGGTGTGTGTGGGGGGGGGTAGGGAGAGCAGCTTTGCAGGGCCCCAGGCCCTTGCGTTTACCTGGGCTGGTGTCAGCCTCCTGTTCGGCCTCTTTCCCATTCACCATTTTCTTCTCTTCCTTCTTCTGCAGGGGAGAGAAGCGCTGAGCAGGCGGGGCAGGGAGAACGCCCCACAGCCAGGACCCCCAACTCCTCCAGCCCCGACCCCGGGTGTGAGCCGAGGTTGTGGGGACAGGGCAGTCTGCCAGCCTGCACGGGACGCCGCCCTCCACAGCCCTGGCACCCGCCCGGGACAGCCGCCAGCCCTGTCCCACCGAAGACCCAGGAAGGGCTGGGTCCAGAATCTCCCCCCAGGCCTGTTACCGCGGCTCCCGAAGGATGGGCAGCCGCCCGCGCCGCAGGGCGCTCACGGACGCGCCACCCCGCCCCGACGGGCCCCCACCTTGGCATCGGCCACGTCCGACTTGCGCGTCCTCTTCATGATCTCCTCGAGCCGCTGCGGAGGGAGAAGGCGAGTCAGTCCCACAGCCCTGGCTTGGTGCCCCACACCTGCCCCAGCTGGGCCCGGGCCTGCTTGGCTGACCCAAAACAGGCTGCGGGGGCAGCTGCCCCCCTGCGCCAGACACCCGTGGGGAAAGCACTGGCAGGGCGTCCTGCACAGCCAGCTGCCCCTGCGTCAGGGGCTCTCCCTCAGCCGGCAGCTCAATGGGTGCTTCGCCGGGGTCCCAGCCACCAGCTCTGTCTCCAGCTCCCCCCAGGCTCTGCCTGCCCTACTGCCCCTGCACCGCTGCCCCCCACCATACCCCATGCTGCCTGGCCCATGTCACCACTTGGCCTCCCCTCTCACCGCCCCCTGCCCCGCCCTATGCTCCACCGCCACCCTGCCCCACTTCCCCATCCCATCCCCGCCTCCCTGCATTCCCCCACCCTCACCTTCTTCCTCTCCAGCCGCTCCTGTTCCTCCCTCTGGAAATGCTTCTCCCGTTCCAGCCGCTGCCGCTCGGCCTCCTGGCGGGCCCGCGCCTCCGCCTCCTCCCGCTGCCAGACAAGGGGAGCCAGCCCCCAGCGTCAGCACGCAGGCAAGGGCCCTGCCCCACCAGGAGAGGGGGCGTCTCCCTCCGTGGGGCCTCGCCAGCCATCACCTGTCTTGGAGCGGGTGTCTAGTGGAGCCCCCCCGCATGCATGGCGCGGGCCCAGCTCTGGCTCTGCCGCGGGACCTCCCGGGCCAACACAGCCGGCAGCCACTCGAGCCGAGCCAGGCTGGGCACGAGGGCCGTGGGTTGGGAGTGGGGGGCACCGGCAGCGCTGGCTGGAACAGAAACCCCAGCTCGCCCTGGGCCAGCCCGGCCCAGCCTCCCGCAGGGAAGGGCCAGGCACTGCCGGCTGCCACGTGGCAATTCCAGGCCACCAACGCGTCTCTCCACGGCGAGGTAGCAGGGCACATTCATGGCTCCCTCCCATGCTGGGGGCTCAGGGATCCTTGGCCAAGACCCAGAGTCGGCCCCACTCACCCCCTGCCACCACAGACCCTACTCCCCCAGCCCCACGTCCTGCTCCACTCCCCATGCGCCCACCTCCCACCCCGGCAACTGCACCTGCTTTTGCAGCCTCTCCATCTCCTCCTGCTCGGCTCGGGCCCTCTCCTCAGCCTGGCACTCCTCCTGGCGGAGCCGTTCCTCCTCCAGCCGCCGGGCCTCGGCCTCCTGCTGGGCCTGCTCCTCTCGCTGGCGCCTACGGCACAGGGCCCCTCAGTCCTCCTGCCCGATGCCCAACCCAGCCGGCCCCCCACAGGCCTGTGGGATGGCGGGGGGCTCCCAAGGGAGCCAGGTGGGGCAGGCAGCCCGGCACAGGGCCCTGCTGCGCCAGGTCAGCCTCTGGAGACAGTCGGCACCCCCAAGTGTCAAGCTCCATTGGCTCCTTGAGTCCACAGCAGGGTGTCGGGGCCACCGGCTGTACGCTGAGCTTCACCTCCCCATCCCCGGGCATGGCGAGGGATCCCGGCAGGCAGAGATGAGCCCCCCACCCTACAGGGCCAGGCCACTCACCTCTCCCACTCCTCCTGTTCCCGGCGCGCCTGCTCCTCACGCTCCCGCTGCTCGCGGGCTTGCCGGCGTTTCTCTGACAGGAGCCGGGCAGCTTCTTCTCGGTCCGTGGTGCCCGCCGTGGGTTTGCCTGAAGGCAGAGCAGGAGCGGGCGTGGGGCTGGCAGTGCCAGAGGGGGCAGCAGCACCTGAAAATGCACACAGCCTCACCGACAAATTCATCAGACACACTACTTCCCCAGGGACAGAACCCAGGAGTCCTGGCTCCCAGCCCCCCCGCCCCAACCCACTCAACCCCGTTCCCTCCCTCCACAGGGGCAGCGAGAGAACCCAGGAGTCCTGGCTCCCAGCCCCATGGCCATTCCCAAGCAGGGAGGTGTGAGGCTGTTGGATGCAGGAAGACCCGAGCCCGTGCCCAGATGCCCGCGGCTTGGTGCTGGCCCGGAAGCCATTTCCCACTCTGACACCGCGAGGGGCCGGTGGGGAGCGCCCGGGGATGTGGCTGGAGAAGGGTGCACGTTGTCAAACCTGGGGGCTGCTCGGTGGGCCCAGGGGTCTTGGGGATGTCGGGCGGGGCCGGGGAGGCTGCTCCCCTCTCCTCTTCCTCCTCCTTCCTCTCGTGCGCCTTCGGCTGGCTCTCGCGCGCCTTGCGCTCCTCCTTGGCTCGGGGCCGCCCCTTGGGGGAGGAGTGGGCGCTGCGGGGCAATGGCGGCTTGTGGGGGGAGCCAAGGCCTGGGCTGGGGGAAGCTGGCCGATGCTTGGGAGTGGCAGGCGACAAGGGCCGGTTCTTTGGCCCTGGGCTGTAAATGAAGAGGAACAAAGCATCAAGGGGTGCCGAGGATGTCTCTCCCACCCGCCGCGCTGGGGCCCCCTGGGCAGCCCTGGGCCCCAGCGCTTGGCTGACTCCTGACCTGCTGTCCGCGGGGAGGCGGGGGAGTCTGGGCTGGCTGCTGGCCAGGGGCTGCTGCTTCTTGAGGCTGCGCTCGCGGGACAGGGCACTGCGCTCCTTGGCGTTCTCGCGCTCCTTGTCCTTCTTCTCCTTCTTCTGCGTGGGGGGGGGAGAGAAATCAGAGCTCGGGAGCAGGGTGAACGGATGAGCAGGGGCTGGGTGGCCTGCCAGCTCATTGCGATGTGGGCTAAGGCTCGGGGCACAGCCCCCTGGCTGTCCCCCCCCCCAAGCGCAGATGGGAAACTGCTCAGGACTGGGGTGTCTCTGTGGGACACAGCCTGAATGCCGGCCCTGAGACCCCCCGCGGGGCAAGGCCTGCTCTGCAGGGAAGACCAAGGGCCAGCCAGTCCCCCGAGGGCCGTTGGGCCTGGCTGGCGGGTGGCAGGCTTGGCAAATGTTCCCGGACAGGTCGGGGGAGATGAGCTGGGTTCCCGCCCCCCCCCAGAGCCGTGTTAGGGCACAGGCAGCACTCACGGGCGAGGACTCGGCTCTCCGGCGCGGTGGCGTGTCCGAGCTGCTGGCCACCCCCCTGCGGCGCTCCCAGCAGCGGTGCTGCACGCGGTGGTTGCTGCAAGGACTGAGGGGGCTGGTGGAGGCGGAGCGGGGGCACACCGGCACAGCTGGGGGCAGAGAGCACACGAGGTCAGGGGGCCGGCCGGCTGCAGGGCCATCCCCCGGGAGGAGCAGGGGGACCCGAGCACGGGGGGTGTGTCCGGGGGAACAGAGGCTGGGAGAATCTCCTGCCAGGCTGGCATGGCGACTGGTGGGGGGGCCGCTGCACCCCTGGGGAATAATCCTGAGGGCCAAGAACAGCCATGCAAAGCTGAGAGGCACAAACCCCGCCAGGCCCAGCCGCCAGCCCATGGTCTCCGTGGCCGGGACAGGGCGGGAAGATACTGGGCTGGGCTGCTGGCATGAAGGGGCGGGTCAGTGCCAGGCCTTTCTAGGCGGCTGTCCCCCAGCCCAGCAGGGAACAGGCACCAAGGGACCCAGCAACCTCCAGGCAGCCAGCTGCCCTCCCCTCTGCCGCTGCCCACCCGCGGTGTGCCCCTCCCAGCTTCGCAGCGTCCCACAGGAGCTGCTGCCTGCCTACAGACAGGGCTGTCTGTTCCGCTCCCCAGCGGCCGCGCCTCCGACCCCAGCTTGGCTAGGATCTGCCCCGTTCCACGAGTCTCCAGGCCAGGGTGTGCGGGGCTGCGGCCAGCGCCACGGCTTTGGCTCTCCCTTGCGCCATGTGTCCCCGGCTGCCCCACGGGGCCCAGCTTACCCTGCTCCTTGCTTTTGCCAGCCAGCATCACGGCGCTCCTGCTGCGGGCCAGGAAGGAGAGGGTGGGCGTCATGAGCCGGTCCACGATGCTGCTCTCCCAGGGGCTCAGCTGCAAGCTCCGGTCTGGCAAAGAAACAGAGGGGTAGGGGGTGACCTTAGCTCCTCCTGGGGCCCAGCTGTGCCCCTGCCTTCAGGCCGTGTCCACGCTGGCACCGGCTGGCTGAACACTTGCCCCTTCCCCGCCGTCTCCGTCTCCTGGCCTCCTTGCTGCCTCCCAGTGCCACACCTCAGCAAGTGACGCCCCATGCCCTCCTCCCAGCCCCAGCCCCAAGTTCCGGCTGGCCTGGATCGGGGCCCCCAGACACCTGCCCATGCCCCTCGGTAGCAGTCCCGGCTTCAAGGCCTTGGGATGGGCTCAGCTGGGCCGGACCCCTCCCAGCGTCCCGCTTACTAGCTCCCTGGGGAGCTGCTCTCCCCGGCCCCAGCCCCTCAGCCCTGCTGAAGCCATTCCAGGTGGGCTCAGCTGGGCACCCCACAGACCCCCCCGTGGCACAGGAAGGGAGGGGGAGCCCCGGCAGCTCCTGCTCCGACGGGCTGTGGAGGGAACTGCACGCCGGGGGGCAGCTTGGGCGAGGCGCCGCCAGGCCCTGCCTGTGTAAGGAGCTGGGGGCACGGCCGATCCCCCCGCCCGTCCCTGCCAGGCCGGTCTCAGCAGCAGGCCAAGGGTCAGCCAAGCATTCAGCGCTCTCCCCTGCAGCACTGGTTCCCCTCCAGGCCAGGCCGGGGTAGCTCATGCCTCTGCCGCCCGGGTTGCCCCTCGCCAGCACCTTCTCCGGCATGGCACTTGCCCGGGGGAAGCCCCAGGGAAGTGGGGGACAGACGGGCAGCCATGGACAGACAGATGCACAGATGGAGGAGCCCAGCTGGCGAAGGTGTTGCCAGGGTGGCAACGGGGCAGGCAGCGCCCAAGCCAGCTCCCCAGAGCATCCATCCCCCAGGCCTCTGCACAGACGGACACACCGTGCCCTGGCAGCGCTGGCTCTAGGCCCAGACCCACGGCTTGCAGCAGCCGGGCTGCGGGGCAGGGGGCACTGGCCTTGGCTCCCACGGACCCTGGGCCTAGCTCCTGGCTCATCAGGGTGCAGGGGGAACCTCCGAGCTGCATTTCCCAGCGCCATTTCCCCTGGACGGCCAACGCTCTCCATGCGATGGCTCCGGCACGGCAGTTCCAAGAGCCTCCTCCCACCCATCCCCGTCCTGGGCCCTGCTGGGATCCATCTGTCCCTGCCCTACAACCACCCCCCCACCAACCAGCTTCAGCCACAGGCCAGACCCCCTCCTAGAAATCCCCTCGAGGGGGCAGTGGAAGCAAACACCCTCCAGGCCAGGACGGGGGAATCAGGGACACGAGTGACTGGGCCCCAGAGGAAATGGGGGGCACCAGACAAGGACCCCCCGCGATCTCTGCCCCAGGCCCGGCTAACACAGCCCCACGGCTCCCGGGGGCTCAGCCCATCGGAGACAGCAAGTCCTGAACTCAGGTGTCAGCTGCACCTGTCCCACTGCGCCCCGACACCCGGACCCCTGCCCCCCAGGCCCCACCAGGCCGCAGCACCTGCTGCTTGCGCCATGACCCACAGGCCTGCAGGGTGGCACAGCCCCCGGCGCAGGGCTCTGCGGCCTGTCTACTCACAGCAAACCCCAGCTCAACCGTGCCCACAGGAGGGGGGCAGAGCCCGGTCCCCACAGACCAGCCGAGCCAGGCCCCCCCGGCCCCCCCATCAGCTGCCTGGGCTATTTATATCTCCACTGGGTGCAAACTCCCATCACCAGGCAACCAGGCAAACAGAGCAGCCTGGGGCTTATAAATAGCCTGGGGGCGCCAGCACGGGGCAGGCACAGGGCAAGCTCCCTGCAGAGCCAGGCGGGCAGCAGCCCTCGTGAGCAAAGCCGCAGTGCCTGGGAGCCCAATGGAAGGGTACGGCCCAGGCCAGCTCCCAGGCCCCGTCCCGTCCCGCCAGACCCGTGGCAGGGGTGGAGCCGGACCACGAGCTAGCCCCTCCCCGAGAACCCCCCAGCCTCACAGCTGATAGCGTGCTGGGCTCACGGCTGGACTCCATCGCCCCACCCTGGGATATCACACGCAAGCAACCCTGTGTGCCCTGGGCGTCCCCTCCCCGGTGCGTCCCCCATTCCTCTCATGCCGGTCACACTAACAGAGGCGTTACGAGCACCCCACCTGCTCGCCCCCCAGCCTGAGGGGCACCAACCCCCCAGTACACCTGGGACCCCCACGCAGCTTCCCTGGGGCTCCTGCTGATGACGAACAGGGCCTCAGCGCCCACCGAAGGTTTCCCAGAGAACCAGCCCATTCCTCCCAGGGACAGAGGCTGTGCTCCGCCAGCGGTGACAGAAACCCTCATCGGGGAGCTGTTCTCTGGGTCACAGGCAGAGCAGCTTCTGCACAACTCCATGCTGCCAGGCCAGGCCACTGCCCCAGACGGCTCAGCCTCCTCCGGCCCCTCTCCTTCCTGCCCCCGGCCCACGTGGAGCAGCCAAGCCGAGGGGCTCTCCAGTCCGCAGCACGCTTCAGCCGGACGCTGCTGGAGGCGCCTCCGCGGCATTGGGCACATCTCACCGCGCGCCTGGCCTGCCCCCTGCGGCTGGGGGAACCTCCAGGGCCCCTCCCAGAGCAGGGGGGCAGGTAGTGCCAGGACAGGGCGCTTGGCCCAGCGAGCGAGGCGATGCCTGTGGGCGCCAGGCTCTCCCTGCAAGAGGAAACAGCAAACGGCCTCTCCCCTCTTGGCGGGTGGTGCATTGCAAGGGCAAGGACGGGGGGGGCCCTCCCTGGCACTCCAGGGACATCTCCCTAGTGCTGGGCTGGGGTCAGCTCCCTCAGCTGCTTCTCCCCACTGGCCCCATGCACTGGTGGGAAAGGCAAAGGTCTCTTACTTCTACTGGGAGAGTTCCAGAGAGTGGCGGAGGATTTGGACAGCCGCTTGTTGATTATAGAGTCCACGTGTTTGGGGAGGTTTACAGCGGACACCGAGCACCGGCTCGCACCTAAAGGAGGGAAAAGACACAAGGGCATTAGGGTCACAGCGGCTGGCAGCCGGGAGTCCCTTGCATGCAGCACTGGGCTCCCCTCGGGTGCCAGGACGGAGCTGGCCTCGGCTGGGGATGCCGGCACGGGGCGACGGAGGGGCTCCGGGAGGAAGTCTGGACTACAGGTGCGGAAGGGCAGCGCCAGGGCAGCCCAGTGCAGACAGGAGACGGAGCCCTGGGCCCAGGGAGCGGCACGCAGGAGGCACGGGGGCAGCTGCTGGAATCCGCGGAGAGCTGGCACCATCTGGACCCTCTGCCCAGGGTAAGCACCCATTGGAGGGAGCTCTGAACACCACGTGTGCCACGTGGCACTCTGGCTGCCGGGGCAGGACAGCCTGTGAGTGGTTCTGCTCATCGGTCGGGGTCTCCTCTGCCAGGACCTCCTGGGGCGCTTTTGGACGGGACTCCTGGGCCCTGTGCAGCTGGCCTGCGGCTCAGAAAGGGGTGGCTGAGAGAGCCAGCTTGGGGCCAACGGGCGGCTTGCCTCTCCTGAATCCCTGTCCCACCGGGGGCAGCGTCTCTGGGCCAGCGGAGGGAGGGCGGCAGGGCTAGGATGTGAGGTGGAGCCAGCACTGAGCCCGCAGTCGCTGAGCAGCACAGGCGGGCGGCCGGAGCGGGTCCCGGAGGCCGGGATGCAGCAGTCAGGCTGGCGTTCCAGGGCTGCTGCACGTCTCCTCTTGGCCGAGCGCCCATGGATAGGGCAGGCAGCCTCCCTGGAGGGACGGGCATCTCCCTTTGCCCAGGTGCTAGGCGAGCCCGAGGGAGCAGACCTCTGCATGGGCGGGTGCATCCCGACACCCCACTGCGAGACCCTCGGTGGCAGGGTCGGGGTGGCAGACAGGCTAACTGCCCAGGGCCGGAATGGCTGCGGAGCTGGCCCGAGATGTCCAGGGGCTGCCCCACTGTGAGTGCACAGCCCCTCGGAGAATTGGGGCCAGGGCATCCCCGGCTGGGCTCCTGAGAACCAGGGGGCGGCGAGTCAGAGCGACGGGGCCCCAGCTGGCTGTTCAAGTACCTGGCGGAGTTTGGGGCAAGGCCGGAGCTGGGTCCAGCTGTCCCGGGCCGGGACCCTGCCTGGGCACCCAGCTCCATCGACGGGTCCCAGCAGAATCCAAACCAAACTCAGCCATCCACCCCAGCTCCCCTGGGAGCCCAGGGGTCCCCACAAACAAGGCTTGGCCCAGCCAGTGCGCACCCCCCCATGCTGCTGCCTGGCTCTCCAGCATTGAGGCTGGCGAAGAAAACCCCAGACCCGTAGCCAGCGGGAAACTGAGGCAGAGACGCTGCTGTCTGCAGCCACAGCTCAGAGGGGTGTGACCCGCCCGCTTCCCTCAGCTGCCCAGCCGCAATCACTGAAACACCAGCACCTTCGGCCTGTCCATGCCACACGTAGGGCAGAGCAGAGGGCGCTGGGACCAACCACCGAGCTGGGCCACCCACGAGGAGCAACGCTGCGTTTTGGTGCTGCCAGCATGCGAACCGGGGCGGTGCCTTTCCCCGCAGTCAGAGAGGAGCTGATCCCAGCCAAGCCATGGACGTGGACGCGCCCCACCGACCCACAGCGGCGACGTACTCCCCCCATTCAACCTCTGCCCAGACCCATGCCCTGGGGCGGCGGTACAATCCTGGCCAGGACCCAGTCCCGCTGCCTGCCAGGGGCTCCCTGGAAGGTGGAGCGAATGCACTGTACGATGCTCTGCAGAGAGCTGTGCACTGCCCCACGCAGACCAGACGTCTACTGCACCGCGCCACGGCTCTGCCGGGGACTCATGGGCCCAAGAAGTGCGTGCCGTTTGCACGACTCCCAGAGACGCAGAGAGACGCTGCCATGCCGACAACGCCACACTCACAAACCACTGGCCGACGTCACGTCCCTTCCCAACCAGAGAATGGCAGCTGGAGACGGGGAGCGACCGGGCGGTGCCAGCCGTCGGAGCCACCCCCCGTGGACAGGACACCAGCCATCCAACGCCGGGGCCACGCAGGCACAGAGAACCCGCACACAGGGCACCAAGAGCGACATACCTGTGCAGAGGGAGGGGAGAAGGGGGGCACCATGCCCCTACCCGCACACAGCAGGCCCACCCAGTCCCTCCCTCGGCCATTCATGGGTGAGCCCCAGCGCAGCTGACTGCAGAGAGCCCTGTGCCCTGCCAGAGCCTGGGAGATTTCCTAGGACCCCCCCCTTCCCCTTTCATCTCCTCATGCCAACGGGGGGCCCAGGGAGCTTGTACCCGACCACACACGCATCTGAGCCCCCGACTCACCACCCTTGTGCGCGGGGGAGCTCTGGTGCAGTGCGCCAGCCCACGACCACCTCTGCTGCCGGATCTCGGCCCAGGTCTTCTTGGCCGACTTCTGGATGGCAGCTTCGTAACGCTCCTGCGGGAGGAGAGGGGGGGATGAGGGGCAGGGCCAGGTGGGGGGAGCAGCATCTAAGCATCAGGGCCTGGCCGGTGGGAGTGGAGGGGGGGAGCATTAGGGTTTGGGGCAAGGGGCTGGCTCTGAAACCGGTGCCTGGGAAGGAGATGAAGCCACGACATGGGCCCCAGCCAGAGTGAGCCAGGACAAACGCCTGCCACCGGCTGAACCCAGCACGGCCAGGGCACGTGGAGAAAGGTGCAGGACACGGGTCTGTGGGGCCGGGGGAACAGCTGGACGTTGGGGGCGCAGGTGCTTGGGAGAGACGGGGGGCTGGGGCATGTGGGGGGGTTGCAGGTGCGCAGCAGATGCGGGGGAGGGCTGGGGCACCAGCACATGCGGAGGGGGTATGGGGGGTGCAGGTGCACAGGGGAGGCTGCGGCTGGGGTGATTCTTCCAAGGTCTGTAGGCTGTTTTCCCACCTGGTTTTATCAGCCAACCTGAGGCTGCCCCTGGCGGCCCGTCCCCGCGCCCACCTTGTTCTTCTCCAGCTTCTGCCTCTGGCGCTCCTCCAGGACGGCCCGGCGCTTCTCGGCCTTCAGCCTCTGCTCCTCCAGCCGCTTCCTGCGACCCTCCAGCTGCTTCTCCCGCAGCACCGTGGCCTTCTCCTCCTTCTCCAGCCACAGCGCGCGCTTGGCGGCTGCCGAGAGAGGCCAGCTGTGAGGGGACGGGATGGAGCCCGCAGCACCCCGGCCAGCTGGGGCACCGGGACAGGCTCGGCCTGGCTCCTGCCCAGGGACTTTGCTGGCTTTCCCAGCACGCTCAGACGCCACGGGCAAGGTGGGGCCCATGGGCCAGTTTGTACCATGCTAAAGGGTCACACAGAGAATGGGGCTGCCCCATGGGGCACCTAGAGCCTGGCAGCGGCAAGGGAAAGGACATGGCCGGGGGTGGCCCAAAGCCCCAACTGGGGCAGGAGCCTTCGTTCTTCCGTCTGTCCATTGCCACGGCCTCCAGGCCTTGCACCGGGCCCTGGGTGGCTGGGCTCAGAGTCAGGGCAGTGCAGGACCTCCAGCAAAACCCTTTCTCCCTACTCCCCGCCCACCGGAAATCTGGTCTGGACAAGCAAAGCTGCCGACAGGACCCGGCCCCTGGCCCAGAACCTTGGCCTCTGCCAGGCCACGCAGCGCAGGTCCCTGGAGCCAGCTGCCGCGGGAAACACTCAAGAGTCCAAAGAGCTGTCTCCACAGCACATGGCACAGGGCAGTGCTAGGGCACCTCGCCCACACGCTGCCCTTTCCACCCTGAGCCACTCGGTTCCTGGGGCCAGCCAGTGCCAGGCACGATGGGGTCCCCGTCATCACCCAAAGCGGATACAGCGAGGCAGAGCAGCTCAGCCCAGCTCCCACGCCCAGGACACAGCCCTCAACACCGCTCGACTGGCCACAGCACTATGGGCTGTTCCCCCTTCTGCCAGACACCCGAGGGCTTGCTGGCGTGGCAGGTCCTGGGGATGGCTGGGAAGGGCTGGCACAGCTCCTCTGCCCTCCCTTAGGTCCCCCAGGCAGTGCTGGCGCGGGAAGCTCTGGAGAGGCCCAGGGCTGGGGAGGGAGGGAGGGAACGTGGCATTGCTGGGGGGGGTCAGGCACATGGAGGAGCCCGGCTCTGCCCTGCAGGCAGAAGCCCTGAGCCCCCTCCCTGAGGCTGGCAGGCGTCACTTGGGGCAGAGGCACCCGCAGCAGCCGCTCTGGGGCGAGGGTGCAGCTCAGCGTGGGGGGGAGGAGTTTGGGGCCAGCACAAAAGGGAGCGGGGAAGCCGGCCTGAAAAGCACATTCAGGGAAACAATGGGGGAATGAGGGTGGAAATAGTTGGGAGACAAGGAGGTTGCTGTATGGGGACGTGGAGGGGCTCTGCAGCGCCAGAGACAGGCCAGACGGGAGCATGAGGCCCTGGCTCACTGGCAGGCAGGAACATTGCCCCTCAGGGCTCCCGGACCCACACGCTGCTGCCCCCCCGTGCGGGGACTTGGGGGGAGGGAGGGGTTGGCACAGCGGGGGCCCTGTTTCGCAGACATCCCCTTCACAGCAGCCAGGGCGAGCCCAGTGACTCCATGAACCCCCAGACCCCCATGAACCCCGCACGGCTCCTCTCCCAGCCTCGCGATGCCCAGTGCCCCCCTCACTGCAGGCGCCCAGGGCACCTGCCTGCATGGCCCTCTCCCCCACCCCCCACTGGGCGCTCCCCCAGCTCTGCTCTGCCAGGGGCCACGCCAGCCGCCCTGGCTCCTCACCCAGGTATTTGGCCCGCTCCTCCCGTCGCTCCTTGGCCTGCCTCTGCCTTGCTTCGGCTTTCTGGGCACCTGGAGGGGAGAAAATCTGTTCAGCACAGGGCTCTGCACTGGCCCCACGGCTCTGAGCCGGCCCCACCCCATGACCGTGGCCCTCCGGCCTCCCTGCCCAGGGCAAGTGGCCTCAGCCAAGAGCCGCCAAGGACCCAGAGCCTGGCATGAGAGCACACGCAGCTGCTCTGTGCTGCGAGCCCCCACTGGCCAGGACGCTCCTGCTATTTCTGAGCCCCACGCCCGCCCCAGTCCCTGTCTGGCCTGCGGAGCCCCCTAGCTGGGTCAGCTGGCTTCGGGAGCCCCACAGGATGGGGAGGCCTCACATAGGGGCCCCCAGGTTGTCCCAGCCCACTGCTCTGGCCATGTCCGCCAAGTGGCAATTGCCCACTCTCGTACCGGCGAGGGGGGCAGGACGAGAGGTGCCCAGGGCGCTGTGCTGCGCTGGCTTGAGAAGACACACGCACCTTTCTTGGGCCTGGGGCTGGCGGCCGCCGCAGGAGACTGCCCGTCGCTCTTGGGGGGCAGCACTTCTCTGGCAGGGGCAGCTGCAGCTGGGGAAAGCCGGGCATTTCCTGCAGCACTCTTTGCTCCTGTAGTGGTCCCTTCCACAGGGGCACGGGCAACCAATGGGGCTAGCTGGTCTCCCTGCGGGGGCAGGGCTTCTCCTGCAGATCGGGGGGCAGAGGCTGGCCGGTCTTCCTGGGGGCGCAGGGCTTCTCCTGCGGGTGGAGGGGCAGCATCTTCTTCTGCAGGTTGGGGGGCAG
>ML675715.1:14786617-14801514 GCA_007922155.1 Mesoclemmys tuberculata | reverse complement strand
TCCTGCGGGTGGAGGGGCAGCATCTTCTTCTGCAGGTTGGGGGGCAGCAGCACAGGCTGGCCGGTCATCCTGGGGAAGCAGGACTTTCCCTGCAGTTGGGAGGGCAGTGGCAGAGGCTGGCTGGTCTCCCCGGGGGGGCAGGGCTTCTCCCAGAGGAGTCACTGGAGCAGGGGAGGGCTGGTCGCGCCGGGGGGAAAGGCTCTCCCCCGTAAGGGTCGCTGTGGGAGGGGCAGGCCAGTCACTCCTGGGGGGGCAGGGCATCTCCTGGAGGTGGGGGGGCCGTGGCAGGTGCTGGCTGGTCACTCCGGGGGGGGACACTCGGCCATAGAGGGGTTGCTGCATTGGCTGAAATACAGAAGCGGAAGAGGACACGGTCATTCCCGCACCAAGAGCCGGATCTCGAGCCATGAGGGGGCTGGACCGGGGGGGTCCCCACGCCAAAGCCCCACCTGCCTGCCCACACCCCCTCCACGCGCGCCAGACACGGGCGTGGCGCAGCAGCCAGCCCCGTAGGCCGTGCTGGGCAGCATTTGGGGCCAGGCCCAGCAAAGCCCAGAGTGGTCAGTGGCCAGCCAGGGCCGTCCTGGCATAGGACTGGCTCCAAGGGGCACTGGGCTGGGCAAGCGGGGGGGCCGTTGGTGCTGCCGTCCCCAACAGCCAGAGACTCTTTCAGCCTCCGATCAGGAGCCAAGGGGGGACGTGAGAAGCGGCACTGAAAGCTGCTGGCTCCAGCGCAAGACCCAGGCCAGGGGCCTGTACCCCCTCCCCTGCCCCAGCTCCCCGGGCACCTTGCTCCACCCTGCCAGGCAGGGGCAGCTCCAGGGACCCCCCTGCTTCTCACATAAGGGCTACCCAATGCTTGCGCTCTCAGGCCAGGCTCATGGGCTCAGCCCAGCAGTGGAGGCCGGGCCTCGAACCCCCCGTCGCCCCCAGGAGCGGGGCAGGGCAGATTTCGGGACAAGACGGCCACGTACCAGGACAGGAGCTGGCCAGAGGGACAGAGTGGGGTGGCTGGGGGGGACCCCGCCAACCCAGCCCCCTGGGAGCGAGCCTGGCCCACGCCCCATGGCAGCTCATGCCCCACCTGGCCTGTGCCCTGCCCCACAGCCCCGTGGGACTGCGATGCACAGGGGGCGCGTGGAGAAGAACCAGAGACCATGGGAGACAAAGCCCCCAGGCACCTCCCCCGCAGGAGCTGGGGCAGCCCGAGCGGCCAGGGGGCGAGTCTGATGGGGGGGAGCCCTAGGCCCTACTGGGGCAGGGGGGCCCTGAAGGAAGTGAAGGGGGCCTGGGTGCGGAAACCAGGCGCTTGTTCCCAGGGGCTGCATGGACGGCACCCCAGCATCGGCAGGGCCAGCGCTGACCCAGGAGGAAGGGCAGGGGTCAGAGCCGCGGCTGGGGGAGGAATCAGAGAGGCAGGAGGGCCATGCCGGAGGCTTAGCCTCGCCAGCTGGGGACACTGGCCCCCGAGGGGACCAGCATGACCCCCAGGAACAGCATCGGTCAAACAGGGCATCGCTGGGCCCAGGTCCCACCAGCCCTACTCACCTCCCCCCCATACAGCTGCGCCCCCCCCGTCGGCAGAGCCCCACGGCGGTTAGCAGTCACCCCACGTGCCCACCAGTCACAGCCCCATGCTCCAGGTGCCAGGCACAGCGCGTCCCGCTGGCCAGCTCTCAGTGCACAGAGCCCCATCTGCGAGGGCCTGTGCAGCCAGGCACCGCCAGCCGGCAGGGCACAAAGCCAGCCTGTGTCCCGTGGGGGCAGCTGCTTGCCCTGCTCCCAGAACACGCCTGCCCTTCGCAGGGTTCCCAGGTGGGGCAAGGCAGGGCCTGGGGTGGGACAGCCTGCGCAGCAGCGTGCAGGACCCCCCACGACCAGCCCCTGGCCAGCCAGGGGTGCAGCGCTGGAGAGGAAGCCGCCCTTCCCCACCAGCTGATGGAAGCGGGGCAGTGACGGCCGGCCCCTGCGTCACCGCATCAGCCTCAGCAGCCCAGAGCCAGGCGCCCGGCCCACAGCCATGAACTAATGCTGCAGGAATGTCCATGTGAGGCCAACGCGTCTCCAGCCACCGGGCTGCCCAGCGCCTCCCACACCCCGCCCGCTGCCGCAGGAAGCGACTGACGGGACCCGGCCCGACGCCAGGCCTCCCCGAGTCCAGGGCGAGCGAGACGAAGCCGAGACAAGCCCCCCCCCGCAGGGTCAGCAGAGAACGGGGCCTGCCCACGGCTCCGGCAGGGAGCGTGCGGGGAGGGCATCTCGCAGCCCGTGGCAGAGCCGGCTCGCCCAGCTCTGGTCCGATAGAGAGGAGTCGCCCGCAAACCCCACTCGTTCAGCAGCCGGCCGGGGAGCAGGGTGGAAAGGGGTGGGAGCTCGGCACATGCACACGGGGCAGGGACCGCGGCTGCTGGGAGCAGAGCTGGAATGCCAGGCCCCAAAGCACTCCCTGAAGAGAGGAGTCAGACGGACGGGACAGACAGACACACAGGGCCAGCTATGGCAATGCCCTCCCCACTGGAGAAGCCATCACCCCCCCTGGCTCCCCCTGGGCCCAGGTTGCCCCCCTCACGCCAAATGGGCACAGACACATCCTTCGGCGACACGGCCAATGGGAAAAGCGCATCCAGCCCTGGGGCCCGGGGGAGCCAGCCAAGTGGATGCCGGTCACCAGGCCGGACCAGCGCAGGCCAGGAGTGGGCAACAGTTGGCCAGTTTGGGAGGGGCCAGGATCCCCCAGATTGGAGCTGGGGGGGACGGGTGATGCCGTGGGGAAAAAGACTGGTCCCTGGTGGGCCATGGCCATGGCCGAGAAGAGCATGATGGTGCTGCCCTCCCTGTGGCTGCTCCTGGGAGAGTGAGGGCCCCACAACCCTCCAGGGGAAGGGGTTGACGTTGGCTGGTCCTTTGCTTCCCCCCACCCCACCCTCTGTCCTGCCCCCCAGCAGACTCTGGAGGTTTCCATGGCTGTCAGGAGGGCTGACGAGGACCAAGCATTAACCCCCCCAGCCAAGAGAAGAGGCAAAGCCACCTGCGTGGCACTGGTGCATAGAGCTCTGCTCTGCGCCTGGCTCGGTGCATGCCTGCTGTATACCAGGGCCCTGCCCCTTCTCCCGCCCAGGCCTGGGACCCTCGCTTTGCCTCTCGCCACAGAGCTCAGCTGGGCAAGACAGCCAGCACGGCCCCCCGGTGCAGGGACAGGGAGCCAGGCGGGCTCCACCAGCACAGGAAGCGTCCAGCCACACAGGGTGTTCGCCCCGGGAACGGCTGCCTCGGCGTGGGTTTGGAGTGGGGGCCCGGGCAGAGCTCACACTGTCTTGCTGTGACACTCACGCTCCCGGTTAGGGAGTTTGGGGGGATGGGGTTTGCTGGGTTGGGGGGCGAGGGGGGAGATCAGTGACTTGATTTGGCTTTGCTCCAGCTCGCTGGCTTGGCCCCAGCACAGCCAATGAGCCTCCCTGCCCAGGGACATCCCCCACCCCCAGAAACCTCCACGAGGATCACCTGCCATTTCCCCCACCCCACCCTGCGAGGACTTGCTGGTGCACCCGCCCCCCTGCCAGGTGGGCCCCCCCCTCCGCAGGGGCGCGTTACACAGCAGATCAAAGGGGTGTTTTGTTTACATGGCAGCGGGAGCCAGCGCTAGCTTTACAGCTCCCAGCAGTGCTGCAGCACAAGGTTCTCCAGCTGTTTCACCACACGCTCTTCAGTAGGTTTAAAAGTGACACGATCCAACCCCCGGGAGCTGGTGGGGGCTACCCCCGTTACTCCTCTCCCTCTAACCAGCAGGGCCTGGGCAGGGCGCTGGGGCTCAGCTCTGGCAGGGTTTGGGCACGGGGACGGCTGTGCTGGTAGCAAGAGTCCCAGCCAAACCATTCCCAGCTCCCGGTGCGGTTTCCGTCCATGCCCCTGCTGGGAGAGCGCGAGCAGCAGGCCCCCACTCGCCCAGGCTGGGGCCGAGGGAGGAAACCAACAGCATGTGGAGAAGTCTTGGGAAGGGCGTGAGACTGTGCGGGCGTCTCCACGTCCAGGGCTGCCAGGTCAGAGCAGCTCTCACACAGGCTGGCCCGGAGAACACGCCTGCCAGGCCACGCACAGCACCAGATCCAGCCGGCCCTTGGACAGGGGCCACTAAATAGTCACCAGGACTGAAATGAGCAGGGAGCAGTGGGAAACACAGGCCATCTCCCCGCAGCTCAGTGAACGCTGCAGCAGCCAGGAAGGGGCAGGAGACCCAGCCTCGTCAGCCACGTGTGGGCAGGGGGAGTTCACTCTGGGGCAGCTCGATCTCAGCCGTGTCACCTTTCGTCTCATCCGGACCTGGCATCCAAACCTGGCATGATCCCCCGGCTGCAGGGGCAGCATGAGGAGCCTGGGTGAAATGCGGTGTGCACCTGGACGGCAGAGCGGCTGTGCCAGCGTTGGCCACTCATGATGCTGGGAGATGCCCCTGCCCCATAGGGCCCCAGCCCTAAGCAACCCGCCCCCCAGCTGGCCTGGGATCCCATGAACCCCACTGAGCACGCCCAGGATGGGAAGGGGGACACAGCCAGTAGAAGCCAGGCCCTGGAGGAATCAGAGGCCCATGAGCAGCTCTGCCTGCCCCCAATACTGCCCCCACCCCAAGAACAGGCTCCGAGTCCCAGGGAGCCCACCAGGGGCTGACACCATCTGGCTGGAGGAGCCAACGGGGGTGTCACCCAGCTGCGGCAGACAGAGCTGGGAGAGAGGGCCCTGCTCCGTGGGGGTGAGAGGCACTTTGGCCTCCAAGGCAGCAAGCTGCGAGGTCCTGGACCAGGGTCCTTGGGGGGGATAGAGGGTGGAGGGGGGGCTGTGCAGCACATGGCCGGGGCTAGCTCTGTGAAGCCCGGGTTGGGGGAACTAGACGACAGTCTCCCTGGCAGCCCAGAGCCCAGCCCGTCAGAGACGCTGGTAGGGACGGGGAGGGAGCCGCGGCAGCTGTTTGCCCAGGGCGTCTGGAGCTGCCATTCCCAGCCCGTGCTGGTACCCGCACAGGCACAGATGCTGGGGAGCTGCCTGCAGAAAGGCCAGAGCCTTGTCTACCCTGCAGCTCCCATGGGGGCCCGCACCCCCTGGGGACGGCCAGGCAGAAAGCCCCCTCCCCTGCCCTGCCCTGTCTGGGGCAAGAGCACTCCAGCCAGCCCCCCGTGTCCCTGCAGAGCCAGCCCCGCCCCGCGTAGAGCCAAGGGGACGCTGGCTCTGCAGACAGGAACCAGGGTCCTGGCCTGTCCCTCGGCGTGCGGCCGTCACTGCACTGAGCCCCACGGCTCGTCACGCCGCAGCCTCCAGACTGCACAAGGCAGGCGGGCATCTCCCACTCACCTCTCCCCCAACCACGGGGCCCCTCAGCTTTCTCGAGCTGCCCAGGGAAGCAGCTGCGGGGCCCAGTTGCTCTGAGGAGCAGCGGGAGAAGCCAGCGTTCAGGGGGACAGGATGGCAGAGGGCAAGGCGCCGGGTGAGAGCGCAGTTCTCCCTGCAATGGGCCCGTGGGAAGGGCTGTCGCAGGATGCAGCCCTCCCTCAGCGCTGCCCCCTCAGGGAGCCTGCCCTCTGTGCCAGCTGGGCCACGCCAGAACCATGTGCCCTAGCTCCTCCCGCCCCAGCACCTGGATCAGAATGATGGGGAACCAAAAGCGGAGACACGGATGTGGGCTCCAGCCGGGCTCCCATCTTCCCCCAGCCCGGCAGGCCCAAGGCTCACAGCTCTAAGGGGCAAGGTGGAAAAGCCGCCAATGACACACCCCCCCTCCGCCCATCCCCTGCCACAGTCTGCACGGCCCCCTCCCTCTCCCACGCACACCACACCTGTTTTGCGGCTCCCACTGGGAGGCATCTTGGCAGCCGGACCCAGCCTGCCAGCCCCAGCCAGGGCTGCCCGTGCTAGGGGTAGGCATCCAGCGGCCGGCAGGGGAGAGAGCTGGTAGCCGCCTGGGCTCTTGGCGGTCTGGCTAGGACGAGCTCTGCAGTGTAACAGCCGCCCAGCCCTGTGCCCGCAGCACAGGGTGCGGCTGCGCAGTGCAACCCGGCCATCAGCTGAACCACCCGGGCAGGCTCTGGCCCCGGCCTGTGCCAGCACAGCAATGCCCCGGCAGCATGACCGCGTGTGGGGCAGGCAGGCCGGGGAACAGCAGAGTCCCCCAGTCTGGGCCCGGCCGTGCCCCACACGCCAGGGGGCTCTTGTGTTGCAATCCCAGCGGATGCTGCACATGGTGCAGAGCAGCTCGGCTGCTCCAATGGGCTAGACACGCGCGTTTCCGCAGCTCCCGTCTGACCTGTCCTAATGCCCGGAGCCCTCCTGAGTGTGACCAGCAGAGAACCGGGCGCCAGCTCTTCTGGGCCTAGCACTGAACCGGCCAGCGCAGCACAGGCCTATTGAGTGCAGCGCGGGCGGGGGGGAATGGGGACAAGTATCTGGGCATGGACAGAGCCAGAAGAACCCCCGCCAAAAACCGAGCCTGCCCTGTACTGCCCTGCCCCACTGCTCCCCTTTTCTGCTGCCCCAGGCTTTACTGCACAGGGAGCCGGATCTGGCAAGCAGCATCTGGCCATCCCCCCAGCAGCGGGTAGTTTAGGGCATCCCACACCCCGGGGTCACAGGCGGCTCTCCACGGCCGAGCCAGACAAAGATTCTCTGAGATGCAGTCAGGTCCTGCCCCGCCCAGGGCCCACAGCCGCCAACTGAGCAAAAGCGTCAAGCCCAAGATGATGCCTCAGAACAGCTGGCAATTCTCTGCCGGCTGCCCAAAGCTGCCCAGGGCATGGGTGAGCCAGGAGGGCACATCTAAGTGTGTGGGGCAGGGCCTGGCGACGGGCCCTTCACTGGGGGAGGGGAGCAGCAGGGCAATTGCAATGGAGTAGGAGGGTACATCATCTCCTCTGCTTGGTGCAATGGGGGGTGTGTGACCTGGGTTTCCAACACAGAAACACACTGGAGTCCCTGCCGGCCCCTGCCCTGCCGCCAGCTGTCGCTGTCTCATCCCAGCAGCTGCCCCGAAACCCAACACTGTGTCTGCTGGGACAGCGGGAGGGGCGGGGGCCGCTCCCCTCCCACAAGTGGGAATTCCAGAGGGGATTAACTCCCCCATGCAAGCCCAGAGCCAGCCACCCCATCCCCCACAGGGGCGCTCCCTGCAAATACAGGTGCTTCCCGTTCGCCTCACGCAGCCCGGCGACTCCAGGACATGCCAGGCAACCCCACGCCTGCTGTGGCAGCCACTCGTCCCACAGTGTCCCACAGTGACACGGCTTCCACGGCTGGCATGCAGCGGGGCGGGGGCGGCACTTGCTGAACGGCAGGGCCTGCTCGCTCCCAACCACGCCTGACGTCTTGGCAGCGCCAGGAGGGATGCTCGGGGCAGGCAAAGTGCTGCTGGCAAAGCCACTGGGGTGAGGCAGGACGCCGCCCCCTGCAGCCAGCCCCCATCTGGCCATCACATGGCACACAAGCAGCCTGGGAACACCTCTCCTGGCCAGGCCCCATCTACACTAACCAAGAAAGCATTGCAACAAGCCGAGCGCAGGGACACCACGATCTCTCCTGGCACGCACCACAGCTCCACGCACAAGCGTCACCCCCGGCATCTGATGAACCTGCGGGGCCCCAGCCAGAGACACGGACCTGGGCGCAGGCCCTAGGGCTAAGGGCTGCTTGGGACCCTCTTTGCTGCCTGCACTCCCCCTGGTGCCTAGCTCTGAGCCCCACGGCAGGCACAGCCGAGCCTGGTAAGATAGGGCAGCTGCTAACAGACTGGATGCTCGCTGGGACCCGCACAGGGGTCAAGGAGGGGCCTTGGGGGCGGAGGGGCCCGGGCCCCCCAGCCTGGCTGCTGAGCCAAGAGTTCTGCCCCGGCAGGGCCTCCACCCGAGGGGACAGGGCCAATCAGCCCTGTAGGAGGAGGCACTTTTCTAGGGCCCAGCTGGGAGCTGCCAGACGCACCGAGGATCCAGAGCATCGAGAGCCCTGCCACTTCCCAGGCCTTTGGGCTGACGTCACCCATCCCCAGCAAGCTGCAGCACACCAGGCCGGGGTCCCTGTGCCCCCACCCGGCCCTGCTCTGCGCCAGCGTCTCTTCTAGCGTCAGCAGCGTGCGCAGGGGAAGATCCAGGCTTCACACACGCCAAGACCCCTCTGGGCTAACGCCCTTACCCAGCACAGGAAGGGCGAGGCCTGGCATGACGCGAGGCCTGGCCCCGAGCCAGGGGGCTGCATTGCCCCGGCCTGCTTCCAGGGGAGGAGAAGGCGGCCGATCCCCAAGAGACGGCAGCCCCGGCCTCCCTCTGCACCGGGCCTCGGCCCTGGCGCCCAGCCCTCGACCTACGGCCCATGGCAGCCGTGCTCTTCCAGTGTGTGCTGGCCCGGAGCCGCGGGGCCTTTGCACAGTTCAGCCAGGGCAGCTTCTAAAGCCCAACCTGTAGGTCCCGTCCCGGCCACTCCTGCTTCCTTCCCAGGACTTTGGGGGGGTAACACCGACAGCCAGCACCAAACACGGGCACAAAGGGATCCCCAGCCCCTAAGCAGGCTTCCATGGGCGGGTGGAGAGAGGGACAGCCTGTCAACACCCCTTTCCGGCTGAATCCTTTCCATGCCGGATGCGGCAGCCAAGGCCAGAGTCTGGCACGGGAAGGAGCCCGTCGGGACTTCAGCGAGATGCTCAGGTCAGAGCCGGTCTGCATGGCCAGCTGGATACTGGAAGAAGCCCCAGCCCCTGGGGCTGGCTCGTTATTGTAGGGTTGTCCTTGCTCCGGGACAACAGGCTGGGGGAATAAAACGAAGAAACCCAATGCTGAGCGCCTGGGGAGTGGCGCAGTCGCCTCCCTGGGCCCTGCAGAGCCGCCAGCCCTTGAGAGGAGGGATCCTGGGCGGAGGCCAAGCAACTGGACCACCTCGGGCCTGAGGCCATCAGTGCGCGGCTCCTGCGCAGGACAGCACGGCTGCTTCTGCCCAGGCCACTCGCACAGGGCCAGAGGGCCAACTCCCCGTGGAGCTCAGCACCCCAGGACCACGGCAAGGGCCTCTGAATCCAGCCACTGCCTGCACCCCCAGCCCTGCTTCCGGCAGACGCCCCCGGCTCTCCCCTCGAGGAGCACGCAGTGCTGGAGAATGGCACCCAGACACCTCTACCATCCCCAGCGGGGTCCAGCCCAGAGCCACCTCCTCTGTCCCCACCCTGTCAACGTGCCTCAGAGGGACCCCATTCAGTCCTTGGCCGCCTCGCCACCACGGCCACCCCCGAGGCACCTCGCAGACCCGGGTCAGACTCTCATCAGGTGGAAACCACTGAAGTTGGATTGGAACCAGCGCCCTAGAGGGGGAAAGCCCCCATCGCCTTCCCTGCCTCGGAGTCAGCCAGCCCCCTGCCCTGGGGCGAGGTCAGACCCAGCACCCCCAGAGGGAAAAGCCCCCGCGCTCCAGCCCGCAGCCATCCCGCCTTCACACAGGATTATCAGGAGCGGCTGAGCATGACTCAGACCCCCGATGGCTCACACGCCGCTTCCGGGGGATTACACGAACTCCTGTATCCATCACACCTGGATGACAGCTCCCGAAGACAGTGAAGCAGGCCGGCCCCCCCAGGCACACCCCGCAGTGCAGCTCCTGGCAGGTACGGCTGCGACTCGAGCCGCAGCGCCGCTCACACGCCCTGCCCACGGCAGTGCAGGGCTGCAGGCCCACTGGCCACGCAGCAGGGACCCACGGCCGACCTAGACAGCACCCACAACGAGCTGGAGGGCAAAGAGCTGAACAGAACCGCTGCCCTTCCGTGCCTCTACACCCCCAGCCCCGCAGAGCCCAGCACGGATAGATGCCACACCTAGGGCGGCCCGTGAAGCAGAGTGCGACCCGTCCCCATCAGCTGGCACGGGCTGGCAGCCAGATCCCACGCCAACCGGGCTTCGTGCCCAGAGGAAGCCAACATCCCTCTAGGGCCATCTTCCAAAACTCCGAAATGAAAACTGAAAAATAGGCTGCTCCCATTCAGGGCTGGCTCCCAACTCCCCTGGGGCATGAAGGGGGATGCAGCAGCTCAGGCCAGCTCTGATCACGCACCGGCCTCGCAGGGGAGCTGCAGCCGGGTTTATGAATATCACAGAAACACGTTCCGGCATTCATCCATCCCTCCAGGGAACACGGGGCGCTGGGGATTTCTCAGGGGGTCGGGTTTAAACTTTCCCTGGCACCCTCTGCAGTGCAGACGTCAGGGTCCAGAGCCCGTCGTCAGCCACTTTTCCAGGGCTCAGAGCCTGGGAACCTGAAAGCAAAACAGACTGGGAACAAAGCCTGAAGCTGTCATCCAGCACACAGAGGCTGGAAGAGCTGTCACCGAGCATAGGGGAGAGACAGACCCTGCCCCAAAGACCTTCCTATTCCTATGGAGCTAAAGCGACCCGCCATCGGGGAAGGGAGGCCATGCTGCAGCAAGGTGCTTATCTCTGTGAGGCCAGAGACTATCGAGGGCTTAGGGCTAACAGCTCCACAGACCAACCCAGAAGATCTGGTTCTAAAAGGAGGCTGCTCTGGGCAATGGAGAACCTGCTGCACCCCCAGGGCTTGCGGAGCAGCAAAGCGATCCGTGGAGGAGCCAGGGAGGACTGCTTGCAGGGCAGGAGCCAAGAGCATTTTGCTGCAGTTGTGGCCCTGGCCCCACCGGCACCGTCTGCCCCAAAGCACTGCACAGGGGCAAGACAGAGCTGCCACGCCACACAGCCGTGCCCCGGCCGTGGCACGAGGAGCGACGGGGACGCTCAGGGAGGCAGGATCTCAGCGCAGTACTGGGATGGGGCCTTGGGTTGTTTTCAGTCAATTTAAAAGAGACCTAAAGGCAAATGGGCCAGAGAACCTGAGCTGCTTTCGAACCCCATGGCCCCCAATCACGAATTTCCCATCAACCTGGGTTCACGGCACAGCTACATCTGAACCGGACCGTCCCAGAGTCAGCGCTAGGTCCCAGGACACGCTCTGCACCCTGACCCCCCTCGGGCCAGCCACAGAACAGCAGCCGGTTACCAAGCGTCCGAGCTCTGGGCAGGCCATGAGCAGCGGCAGCTGACAGCCTGGGCAGAACTTCCAGCCCACCTCGGAGAGCCAGGCGCTGAGCTTGAGAAAACCATCCCATCGGTGATGCACAGCTGCCCTTTCTCCAAGTGCCGAGCTAGGTGCTCAGCTCCTTCCAAAATCAGGCCTCGCAACCTGAGCATCTGCAGCGGCCACTGACTAGCTGGAGCAGGGACACAGCTTCTCGGTGAATGAGCCCACAGGTGCAACCTTAAAGCACGAGCCCTAGATTGCTAGCAGGACGCAGCGTGCACGTCCTGCTGTCTCCCAGCAATGGGACTGGCCGTTTCCCCAGTGCCGTGCTCTTGTGCAGCGCTGCTCAGAGCTCTCCGGAGTGAAAGCTGCAGTGAGTATTTTGGACAATGCACGACAGGGCTGTCACACCGCAGCTCCAGCTGCATCGCTCAGACGGCTTCAAAGCAATCATCCAAGGACTCCGCCCCACCCCAGCTCTTCCTCCATCCTCTCCTGGACCTGGCTTCCTCCACAATCGCTGCCTCGGCTGCTGACCCAAGCTCTCTGCATTTTGGGCCCCCAGCCCCAGTGGGAAGAAGGGCTGCAGTGACCAGGAGAGAGACCCATACAGATAGCAGGCTTGTGCCTGCTCTGCCCCTAGCCTTGGCCAGCCTCAGCCAGCTGCTTGCATTTACTGCTCCCTCTCTGGTGACGGCTCCACATCAGAGCCGCTCCTCCTCACCCAGTCCTAGATCTGTGCCACAAGCGTCCCGGCTGGCTAGCGAGGGGACACACTGCGCCCCTTTGTTCTTCCCCTAAACCCTGTCCAGCTGCACTGGAAAACACCCTTCTCTGCACTGCAGCCAGCATGAGACCATCCACCGCAGAACCGTAAACACCTCGGGCAGGTGAAATGCTGGCCCCAGTGAAAAACCGAGTTCAGCCAGGGCCAGATTTCACCATGTGTTTACCCATCCCCATGGGCTCAGGGCTGTTCCCCAGGCGCAGCAATGGGCAGAGGCTGGGCCGCTCCACTTCCGGGCAGTTTGGACTGACCAAAGAGAAATCAAAAGGGGGGAGATGTTTAAACAAACCCTTTTATATTGGTGCCAGGCTGCAGAGAGACCCAATCTACACAGTGAGGCCTAACATGACTGGATAGCATCCCTAGTTCACTTGCTAAGCACCTGGATCTCTCCCCCTCGCACCCCTACCCCCATGCCCATGGTTTTCTTGCTAGGAGAACACCACAAGAGCACCCCAACATATTGGTGGGACACACTAAGACTCCCTTGGGTGTCTGCGGGCCCCCGCTCCTGGCAGCAGGGCACTCTTCCCAGGGACAGGCCCCTCCCGCTAAACAGCAGGGAACTTGCACCACATCCCAGCCTGAGTAGCATGGCCGTTTCACGCGCCCGCCGTCAGCACAGGACACCATCGGAAGGGAAAGAAACGTTGTGCTCGGCTCGAAACAATGGAGAGCCAGGCCGGGCGGAGGAGCCGGGCACAGACAGCAGGGCAGCAGTTCTCTTTTTAAACACCGTGTTTATCAAACGCGTGAGGATCCTAGGGCTGCAGCTCGGCACTCTGGGCTCGCCTGCCGGCGACCAGGGGCCACGAGTGCTGATAAATGGGCTGCGGTTCGCAGCACCGTCGTCCTCCCCTCCCCCAAAAGGCCACCGCAGATTCAAGCCTGGATGAATCACAGCAGCTGTCCCTCCCACTCCAGCAACAGGGCATGGGGGGGGTGGTCTGCCCGCTTCCTCCATCAGTGGAAAGACACAGGCCTGCCACAAAAGCCCTGCTTAGTCACAGCACTGCCCTGCCTGCACCGAGACACCAACGGAGCCAGGGCCAAAGAGCATTTGGCTGGGGCCCGGAGCCAAAACAAACCCTGGCTCCAGCAGACTCCGCTCCAGCCTGCCGCTGCCCATCCTCCGGCTGCACAGCAGCAAGAGCGCTCAGCGGAGTCAAGCCTGGACACAGCTGTAGATTCAGGCCAGGCTGCTCCTGGGACCCGCCCCGGGGCGAGCAGCACTGCGTTCGAGAACGCCACAAACCAGCCCGGAAACGCAGCCAGGACACAGCCCCCCATTTATGTTGCACTCCCAGCATCTGTCCCCCTATGTTCTCATGCAGAGCTCCTGCCATGTAGCCATCAGGAAAGGCCTTTTGCCTTCCCACTCTCAAGTGCAGCCTCTCTCACTCAGATCTGGGAGGCTATGCTGTACAGGCAACCATGTCAGGGGGACTTGGTCACGAGTTAACACACTGTTGCACCGTGTGGTGTAGTCAAGACCCGACAGCCTTTTAATCATGCCTCCAAACCGTACCAGGGTCTGGATAAGCAGGGCTGCTGTCGCATAGCTCAACGACACAGTTAGCTGCCGGCTCCACGGCAAGATGGAGCAGCGTCTGCGGACGACCCAACACCGCAGGCACTCTGGGAACGCTGCAGAGATGGGCGCTGCAACACTCAGACGCCAACTAAGCTCAGAGTGGGGCTGGTTCAGCTCTGCCATGCCCCACAGCAGGGGTCTGAGGAGCAGTGACAGAGCCAGGACCCAGACAGGGCAAGATGGGCCCAGAATCCCCTGCCGGTGCCAGCTTCCGGATTTCACGAGCTGGCAGACGCGGCTCTTGCGGTGTGCGGGGGAGCTGAAGCCTGGCACTGGGGCAGGGCCACTGGGAGAGACCCAGAGATGGAGAGGACAAAATGAACACCCCCTTCACCCCAACGCTGCAGAAGAAAGGGGGCCGGTGGGCAGGAGGACAAGACTTGTGGGCGAGATTCAGCTGACCCGTGCCAATGCCACCCCTCCTCAGGCCTGGCCCATGCCCCAACCGTGCGCCAGGGCTGGGGAATCATGCCAGCAACATGCCGGGAGAAAGGGAGAAGAGGAGCACGCAGGTCCTGGGGGGGGACACCAGCCTGGCCCAGAGGAACCCAGGCCCTGTGAGCAGCCCCGATGCCTCCTAAGTTCAGTGGGCAGAGGGGCTGGACAGTGGGAGGCCAGGCACACTCAAACAGAGTCCAAGGCACGATGGAGGCGGCTGCTGTCTGGAAAGGCCTTGTCAAGGGTGACTTCTATCTTGCAGCCGCTTGAGTGGGTCTAATTAGCCCCCAAGGGCTGCAGACGTGGCTCTCTGTGGGCCTTCCTTCCTGCTCCCTAAAACCCCAGGGAGGGTTCTGGACCCCCCTTTTCCACTGGGTCTGCCTGCACAGCTGGGCCTTCGTCTCCCACCCGTGGAAACGAGCGCATCCTTCGCAAGCGGCCCGCGCCATGGCAAGGAGGCCTTTTCGGAGAGCCTGGGCCGCTCGCACTGCCTGGAGCGAGTCGTACCCCCCAGGGCCCAATTCTCCATCGGTCGCCATCTCGGAGTGTCTCCTTCCTGATTCACACTGGGTCGGGCGAGCGGGAAGCAGTTCCTCTATTCTCAGTCCTGCTGCGCGGAGCCACCCCAAGTTTTTCCAGAACCCCCGGCCCCGTCCGCTGCCTGTCCCCATCCTGCCGGGCGCCGGAGGCAGCGGGCCCAGGCCCTGCCCGTTCTTCTTCCGCCTGGCACCCATCCGTGGCGTCACCGGCGGCGGGCAGCGGATCTGGGGCGGCGAGCCCAGGGGGAGCTGCGCCCTTGGCACCAGCCGGGGGGCACGGACGGGGGCGCCCGACTGCGGGAGCCACTCCTGATCTGCAGAGCCTCTGGGCCCCAGCGGGTCTGTCCCGCCAGCGGGGGGGATCTCGGGCCGGCCCAACCCAGCCTGTCCCGGGAGCTGCCCAGGGCTTTCTTCCCACGCCCGGCCCCGCACTCCCCGCACCGCCCCGCAGGGCGGCGCCCCCGCTATCCCCCGCCGGGCCGGGCGGGGCGCGGGG
>ML675715.1:14515860-14786217 GCA_007922155.1 Mesoclemmys tuberculata | reverse complement strand
GCTAAACCCTGAGCATGTGGGCAAGACTCACCAGCCAGCACCCAGGATGGGAGAGCAGCCCAGGAGGCTCGACCAAGGCAGATGGTGCAAGGGGGATGATCCAGGGGATGTAGGGACATGGCCTCCTGCTGCTCAGGAGGCAGGGGAGAGGAGGTCAGTGCTTCACGTGAGCGGTGCTGCTCTGGGGTCCAGGTCCCCCGAGCGATGGGCAAATGCAGGGGCAGCACCCCTATTCCCTGCTCACCCCCATGGTCTGATGCTGCGCTGGGAAACAGACTGTAGGGAACAATCCCTTCTGGGAGGGGGACACATGGGGCCCCACAGTCCCAGTCTCTCGCTTCTGTGATCAGCCCCTTCCCCAGTAAAGCGCATCCTTCCTTTCGCCAAGGCTGAGGCTGGCGTCCCCTCACCTAGGAGCATCTCAGCAAGAAAGACCTTGGCCTGGCTCTCACAGCTAGCAGCAGAGAGCTAAAGTGATTTGGGGATGGACGGTGCCCCTCTGTGGGGTGTATTTAAAGGCGCCTCTGCAGGGTGCTGGCAGGATGAGGACAGGAGCTCGAATTACGGGTGATCTCTCAACCCACAGGCAAACGGGTTTCCCAAAACGCCCAGCCCTGCCCTCTCCGGGAATGCCGGGAGTGACTCCAGGCCGGTGGGTCCAGGAACTGGCTAAACGGGGGCCAGTTTGGGAGGAGCAGGAAGTGGAGGGCCATGCCTGGAACAGAGGGTGTGGCCCTGGATCCCCATGGGCGGCACTCCACCCAGAGGTGCTGGAACAGCCTTGTAGTGGTTTCCATCCCAAGCAGGGCCCAATGGCTCTCCCACTGTACAAGTTGTCCCAGCCCCCCTCACTCCACCTTGGCGAGCTGTTTGGCTCCAGCTGGAGCAGAGCATGCCAGGCCCCAGCCCCTCTGCAACGACAAGGACGAGGAGGCCGCAAAGCTGAACGCCAGGAGAGGACGTTGCAAGGCGCTTCCTGACGCTCCCGAGCTAAGCCACCAGTGCAGCCAGCCTGCGTTGCAGGAAACGCTGGCGTGGGGCAGAGCCCATTGAGCCCTGCTGTACTGGTGCCCGTCCGGGTGATGGAGACACTGACGCTGAGGAGTGAATTGGAAAGAGAGAGAGGCAGGGAAACAGCCAGGGCTGGGGAGGGGCGGTGACTGCTAAGCTGAACTCCCAGCACAGGGGCATCCCTATTCCTAGCCCTGGGGCTTTTCGCCCAGCTCAGCACAGTGCTGAGGTTTCCCCGAAACCCCATCTGGCCTCGCCCTCCCAGCTGACTCCGCGCCGGGGAATGCTGCAGGACAGAAGCAGAGTAAAGAGCCATGCAACCTGATCCTGGAGAGGGCAGCTGCGTGCCAGGAGCCCGTGGAGCTCAAGTACAGGGCCTGGGGGAGCTGGGCAGCTCCCTGCCAGCCTGTGCCCCCAGCTGAGCCGCTGGGCTGGGGGCAGACACAGGCCACCCCCGCTGGTGTCTGGGGGTGGGGGGGCGTTCTCTCAGCATCGAGGAGCGGGGTGGGACTCTGCCTTCTACTTCCCAGCCGTGGCTCACAGGGTCAGAGAAGTGGCAGGCTAAGAGGGACAGGGTTGTTCCTTGGGCCCAGCCTGGCTCCAGAGGACACCCCCTCTCCCCCACATGCACCCAGGGGCAGCTCGTGGGAGGGCTGGGTAGCTACAGCCTTTGCCCAGCACAGCCGCTGGCTCTGCACGACTGTGGCTCAGTGAGTCTCTGTATTGTCACTCCCCTGCCGGGGTCTCTGGCAGCCCCACATCCTGTCATTTCCATTACAAATGCCAGCAGACAAGGGACCCCCAGCAGAGCCCAGACGGGGCCCCTAGCAGAGACCCGCCAGCCGCCCAGACAAGGCCACCAGGCAGTTCTCAAAGGCATTCTTGCTCGGTGAGGCAATGGCACCTGTGGCGGGGTCATTTGAGGGCACAAGGGGAGCAAGGAGACCCCCTCTGTGCATCTCCAGAACCCCCCCCCCCCACACACACACACCCGCCCAGCATCCTGGGATGCGGCTTTGCATCTCTCCAGCTGTCCCAGCAGTGCCTAGGGGTGCCCTGGGATTCTCCAGCAGCAATCATCCCCGGGGGCAGCCAGCAGTGGGCCAGGGGTCCTTCCTCCCCCCTTCCCCGCTGCCAGGATGATGTGTCTTTGCTGAGCCTTGTGGGACGGGGGGAGGGGGGGGATCAAACCACAATGGCTCAGCTCTCACGGGGGTCTGCTAGGAAGCAGATCATGGAGGCAGCTGTTCCCGGCTAGGAACCGGATCAGCCCCTTCCCTGGGGGCAGGCTGGTTGCTGGGGGCAGGCTCAGCCACACACTCGGTGTCAGAGCAGGACAGGAGAGCTGGGATCTCCGTCACTCCCCTCTGCCTCCCAGGCCCCGAGGACGGCCTCCTCTGCTGCCCTACAGCTGACCCATGGCCTCGCTCTTCCACACCCGCCTCCCTCAGGCCTGGGCCGGCTCCTCTTGCTAGTCTCAGGCCTCAGCCAGCCCCACTTCCCTTCCCTCCCTTCCCCAAGCCTCCTTCCACATGCCATGGGATCGGGAGCCTGGGCTATGGAAAGGGCTTAGTGCCAGCCGGGTGCCCCCCTTAGCCACTCCCCAGCCTGCTTGGAGAGGAACCAGCTCCTTGGTGTTGTAAGGCACTGGAGTCGGAGCAGCGCCAAGCCTTGGTCCTACATCAGGGCCTGTGGGCACACGCTTGGGGCGCGGAGCTTCTCTCCAGCACCTCGTACTAAGCGCTGCAGCAGTACAGGCCGCCGGCACCGCCCCAACCCCTAGAGCCAGCGCTGGCCCCTCAGACATCTCCCAGAGCTGGTACACAGCCTCGCCCGGAGCCCCCCCACCGGGCGTGGGGCAGGGGTCAGTGCCTAGCCTCACATGCTCTGCACCAGACTGTGACCCACCACTGCTCCTTACGCAGTAGTACAAGAAATATCCAGGGCTATGCAAAAATTGAAAACCCTGCCTCAGTTTCCTCCCCACTCCCAAGCATTCTCTGGGCTGGGGTCAGGGTTCTCCTGTGGCAATGTGCAGCTCGGGTTGGAGCCTTCTCCCCCCAGCTCGCCTTCTCAGACTTTGGCTGGTCCACCCCCTTTCCTCTCCCCTCCTGCCTCACCCTTCCTGGGGGGCAGTTAGTCTGCACCCCCCTCACCCCATAAATCCTTTGGGAGGTAGTGACACACCGCAGCACCTCCTGCAAGCCGCCTGACCTTGCCAGATCTGCTGGGGCTCAGCCCCCCAGCCAAGGCACATTAAACTCAATCCCCTTCTGGGGTTTGACAATCCAGCCAAAGCCCAATAATTCCTCTGTAGCTACTGCAAGTGTCTCGTGTGTTTCCACTGGCAAACCCTGTCTGCTCTTCACACAAGAGCCCATCCTTCTCTGCAATCTCTTACCCCCTTTCCATGGCCCAGCCCAAGGATCAGTCAGAGCCAGCTGCCGTCCCAGCTCCTTAAAGCCTAACTCCATGGCCTCAGGCCCAGAGGCACCGTTACCCAGCCCCCAGGTGCGGCACGTGACTAATTAGAGTTTTTCCCTTGCACCGCAGGTAATGGGGGTTAAGCCTCGTCACGTCCTCTTATAACCTTTCAGTCCCTTGGTCCAGGGACTCCTGGGTCAGAGGGGATAGGTAAACAGGCGGCTTCCTTGCCAGGTTCCTTCCCCCCTGGCTGACCAGTTCTGGAAGGGAACCCATCTGTTGTCTGGGATGTTGGCATTAGAAGGGAAGAGCAGCCCGAGTTAAGGGCCCTCTGTTCTCAGCCTCTGCCTCGCCCCTTGCAATGTCAGTCCTACATGGAGGTGAAAAGGCAAGAAGTTCCCTCCCCCTTCCCAATGGAGTTTGCAGCACATGGAGCCCTCCTTGGCCCCAGGACAGGCAATAGGCTTATAGAACAACCTCGGTCCGTATTGATCGCTCTTCCGTAGATTGAGTTCCTGCTGGCTCGCTTGCTTTTTGCTGGTTCTGAGTGACAGGGAGCAAACAGCCACCCAACCCTTATGGAAAAATCTATGAGTTAATTATGATTGTGTCCGCACATGATAAACTGGCCCCACTATAGATAGCCCCAGTGCTCACGGCAGAGACAGCGTGTTCCTCGGTCTCTGCTCAGCGTGCACATTGCACAGCCCAGTCACAAGGCATGCTTGACCTTGAGACCTGGGAGGCGGCTGCCTGGGCGGGGGAGGGCATGTGTAGGGGTGACAGGCAAAGTTCCCCCCACCCCCAACCTTTTCCCAGCAGGATCTGACCAGGCAGAGGGGGATAGGATGTGCACATGGATGGCAGCTCCACCCCACACCCCTGGAGCTCTGCACGCTGCTGGAGGCGAGGTTCACGCAGGTGCCCAGATCCCACTGACTTCAAGGAGCCTCGTGGGGGCTCGGCACTCCTGGCACCCAGTCCAGTGGGTGCAGGGTGCCCAGCGCCGCGGGATGACCAGTCAGCTGGGCAGAGCGTGTGCCAATGGGCTGACCCGTGAATTGGCCCAGGGCTGTGCCAGCATGGCCCCTGCAGGAGCCATGCGGGCACAGCTCTGCCATGGGACTGGCACCAAACTGGGCC
Source organism: Mesoclemmys tuberculata (assembly GCA_007922155.1). Classification (NCBI taxonomy): domain Eukaryota; kingdom Metazoa; phylum Chordata; order Testudines; family Chelidae; genus Mesoclemmys; species Mesoclemmys tuberculata. The sequence goes on along the minus strand of ML675715.1, from coordinate 14,781,639 downwards.
GGACTTGGGGTGCAGATCAGGCACGAAGGGCTTGAGCCAGAGCCAGCTGCCGGCCATGCTGCTCCTGCTTATGTGGCTGAATCGGGGCCCAGGCCTGGTGTGCCAGCGGGAGCAGGGGACGCGCGCTGCGTGTGGTGCTTTATTCAGACTGAGCAGCTGCTCTGGACTGGTTGCATCCTGCCAGCGCACCAGTGAGCCTCTGGATCTGGGCATGCCGGAGCCTGGGACCCCAGAACAGGTGAAGCGCGGGGGAAACGGCCCCTGTCCCTAGCGGTCAGGGCCACTGGCTCACAGCCTCCCCGGGAACAACCCCAACGCCCATAGGAGCCTGCCGCTGTCGGGCTGCGCGGTCTCCTCATCAGCATCAGAGCAAAGTCTCAAGCCGGCTGATGAGCCAGGCAGGTTGGCCGTGCCCAGATGGCTCCCCGGCCTTGTGCTGAGCCAAAGGCAAACAGGGAGGAGGGAGGTGACGGCAAACATCAGGCGGCGCTGAGATCATCGAGCAAAGTACTCGCGGGGGCTCTTCCCAGCCGGTGCCCAGGGGCTGCGGGTCACTCCCCTCTCCCAGTCTGTGCCCCAGCTGAGCCGCTGACAGCTCCATCCCGGAGCCACCCAGAGCCACTGACCTGCATACAGCTCCATCCCGGAGCCACCGACACGCACCCGGCACCGTCCTGGCTAGTGGGCACAGGAACGCCATCTCTTATTGAAGCTGGGGGCTCCTTGCTCCCAGATTCAGGCTTGCTGGCCTGGTAGCTCTCGCTCCCACACACAGGGCTCCGTCCTCCCTCCTGGCCGGTGGGTCCCTCCCTCTAGCCCATTCATCACAGCTCTCGTCCTACCTTTCATCCCAGAGCTTTTCAAAGCCTGTGCACCTTACACCACTGACATGCAGCCACCCCTGGGGTGGGGGTGGCGAACAGCCACTGCACAGCAGCGAGGGGAGGGGAACGTCTGGTCCAAGGATGGCCAACCCCAACCCCTGACCTTGGATGTAAGGACAGCGCTGAATGGCAGCGTAAAGCCTTTAGCTCAACATGAGCTGCACGAGACACAAGCGTGTGTCCCTGGGGAGAGAGGAGGGGGGAGCCCTTTTGGTGCCCCCTCTGCCAGCCAGCCCCACCCCGGCTTCCAGAATAGCCTTGAGAACCAACATGGCCAAATGGAGCAAAAACATCCGTGGGGGACCCGTCATCTGCGACCCACCAACGGGGATGTCAGCCACCAGCCTGCGATGGTGCAGGTGGGCAGGGCCCCCCAGAAATTACACTGTGGTGTACCCCATCAGGGCTCCCAGGTCGGCCTGCTGCTCTCGGCAGCTGATAACCTGCTCTGATACCGAGTGACTCCGGCGGTGAGCACGGATAGAGGGGCTGTGCTTGCAGGTAGATAGACAGACAGAGGAGCTGTGGAGGGGGGGACAGACAGCTGGCACCGGGCAGCTGGTGTGGTGGGTTCGGCTCTGCTGTATCCTTGGTCAGAGCTGGGACCCGAGCTGCGAGCAGCAGGTGTGGCAGGCTGCAAGGTCCAGCTACTTCTAACGTGGGAGTTTCACGGGCAGGGGGGACGCAGGGACCAGTCATTGGCAGGCTGCTCCTACCCCGCCCTGGCGTGGCCACACAGCAATGACGGGGCAGCACCTGTAATCAGTGCCTCCGCATGAGCTCATCAAGGCTGCGCAGGAGGCCCGTGTGCCAGCGTCCCTGGGCAAGGCCCCAGCCCACGTCTGACAATGGCATCGGCCCCACCTGTGTCTCGCTCAGCTCTTGCCCGCTGTGTCCACGTAGCTGGGCTCTCTCTCCTGGCCTGTGGCTGGGGGAGCTGGCCTGGGCTCCAGAGGCCCTGCCTGAGGGGCATCCCCTCTTGCTGGGCCATTTCTAGCCACGTGCTCTCCTCATCTTTGCAGCGCTCCTGGGAGTCTCTAGGGCTGGGCAAGAGGACGCTGGCTCACAGCTCTGCCCAATGACTCTGCCTGCTTCTCCGGAGTCACGTCGAGTTTGCTGGCGGAACTGATGCTGGCGGCAGAGGTGGGGCAATGACACATAGACACACCCCCCCACCCCCAGACAGAGCCTGTGATGCACTGTGTAGCCATGTGCATGCATGTTCACACACACGAAGGTGGGTGCAGCCGCCCACAGCCAGCGCTACGCACACAGTCATAGCCCCAGTCACCCACAGCGCTGGCCACAGCCACGCAGCACGCCCATGCCCCGTCACTGCACTGCCACAGGGATCCTGAGCGCAGGCACCCAGGCAAGGGTCAAATCCTGCTTGGCTAACTGGTTTGGTTTGGGCAAGGAGCCCCATCCTCACCCATCTCCACCCACAACCCCTAACCCTGAGCTGTTTGGCACAAGAAAAGCCACAGGGGCAGAGTATGTGTTGGGCAGCAAGGGACTCAGAGCTCAGCCACACATCCACACACGCTGGGGCTGCAGCCCTCAGCCCTTGGGAAAGTGCCTGTGTTAAGGGCAGGGGCTGGTGCAGGGGGGGGGTAGCCAGAAATGGGGGGTAGCAGAGATGGGGGCGGAGCCTGGACCTGTCCCCACACGGGCTGGCACGGAGGAGATGGGGGCATCCATGGAGCAGGACACGATGCTGCCAATGCCTGGCACCAGTTGCTCCTGCCACAAAGGGGCTGCACCTTTTGGGGCGGGGGGAGCACAGAGCCACACCCCTCTGGGTGCCACCGTGAATCATCCAGCCGGCCCTGCCCGCAGAGCCCACCCAGGGCGGGCCCAAACCCTTGGCAAGGGCCCCGCCAGGGTCCCTTCGTGGCCTGGCTGTGTGGCAGGCTCACGTCCACGCTCGCTCCAGCCCCCTCACCCCATCCTCCCAGGCGCAGACAGGGCCCTGCTCCACATGCAGGGCTGAGGCTGGCTGGCCGCGCTGTGACTCCGTGTGTCCCCCCCCGACTGTGCGCACCAGCAGCTGCCGTTCAGATGCCACCTCAGTAACTGCTGTCTGGAAACCGAGCTGCCCACACGGCCAAGCCCCAGCCCCCCAGGCAGTGCTCGAAGCAGGGCCGCTCTGTGGACACAGCTACAGCCTGGCCGCCTGCGAGTCACTGCCCGTCTGCACCCAGCTTGCCCCGTTGGCTGCAAGGGGACTTGGCGACCCATGCAGAGCCCATGGGGACAGGCACTGGAGAGTGAGCGGCCCAGACTGAGCAATCCCCCTGGCAGTGCTAGCCAAGGGCTGGCTTCTCGCTCTGCTCTGCCCACGGCATTGGACGGGCCCAAGCCAAGGGCTGATCCCTCCAGCCAGCATCCAGCAGAGCTTGTAGGCCGGGGACCCAGTGCAAAGAGCGAAAGAGACAGTGCCTGGAAAAGCCTCCCACCCTGGTCCCTGCACTGGCTCCCCGAGCCCGGCCCTGAGCCCCAGTAAGGAAGGTGGGGGCTCCACCTAGCGGGGAAAGGGCTGCACGGCATCTGGGAGGAGGGTGGCCAGGGGCAGGGTGGCCTGCCCTGGTGCCAGCAGCTTTGTGCAGCTCCTGTCACCTGGGCACAGTGGGTGAGACACAGCCCCCCTGGCAGTGCTGTTGCTGGGGGCGTCAGGGCTGGGGCAGGGGGCCTGTCTGAGAAGCTAGAGGGATGCTTGGTCGGGGGGGAGGCTCCTACAAAGCATAGGTTCGACCAGCACCCAGGAGCCCCACCCCTGGACTCGGTGCTCACAGGAGCGTGCACGGCCACGTGGCCCATGCAATCCCTCACAGCCCTTGCCCCGGCTCCCGGGCCCCCGGCTGGCCTGCAGCACGTGGCTGTGGGTGGAGAACAGTGCTGTCAGGCCCTGGCAGGGGCAGGCGGAGGAAGACGGGGGTGCCCAGCCCCTCAGTGCCCCATTCCCAGCTGCAGCTTCCATGGGGGTCAGCGCTGGGCAAACTTTATTGTGCATCCAGTGAATGAGCTCCCATTGTCCCAGTACAGCCAGCCATGTGCCGGGCCGGCCACCCTAGCCCTGAGAGACAGCCATGGGCCCCTGCTTCCTGCTACAGCCAGCCAGCTGCTGGGCCAGACCCCAACCCCAATGCATATGGCCACACGCCAGACCCTTGCAGATCCTGGCATGGGCGCGCCGGGCCACGGCCCAGACAACATGTGACACCACGGGGCGGCAGTTCCCGTTCCCATGCTGCAGGAACGGCCCCGGCCCTGGGGGTGCTGCCTGCTCCCCGGAGCAGCCCTGTCCCTAGCAGCGGCTGAGGGGTCGGGTGGGGCCGGTCACAGTGAACTCCGCCTGCAGGACCTCGGAGCTGGCTTGCGTCTGCTGCAGCGGCTGCTGCCCGCCCACGAAGAGGGTGAAGGCGCCCGGCTCCAGCAGCCACTGCTGGGCCCAGATGGCGCGCTGCGCGTAGGACACCTGGAAAAGCAGCTTCGCTGCCCGGCCAGCGGCAATGGGCACCCGACGGAACCCCACCAGCTGCCAGCGGGGCACCGGCACGGAGGGCTGCACCCAGCGCAGGTACAGCTGCACCACCTGTAGGGAGGGGAGAGGCAGGTGAGGAGGACCCAGGGCAAGGCCAGCAGGGACGGGGGTGGGTCCTGCCAGGCGCTGCCTCTGCCTGGGCAGTGCCATCGCTCGGAGACAGCCTCAGTCCGCACAGCCTCTCTCCTGGCCTCTGGCCCCACAGGACAGGAGCCAGCAGAGCTAAATGTGGGCACAGGCTGGCAGAGGGTCCATGTGACAGCCCCATTCCTCCCAAGCCACCCTCTGCACCCCCGGCCCCTCCCCGCACTGACCTGGGGCAGGGAGAGCTCTCACCTCTTCGCCGGCCCTCTGCCCCGTGTTCTCCACCACCACGGAGACGCTGAGGTTGGCACAGAGGGGCAGCACCGTGGGGCTCAAGGCCAGGTCCCGGTAGCCAAAGGTGGTGTAGGACAGTCCGTAGCCGAAGGGGTAGAGCGGGGCCCCCTGCCCATAGTACCGGTACGTGCGCCCCTCCATGGTGTAATTCTCCATGGCAGGCACCTGCAGCCAGAAGGGATGGAAGACGTCAGCCACAGGTCACAGTGCCACGCCAGCCTTGGGGAGGGGGGAGGATAGGGCCACGCTGGCCTCGGGAACAGTTCGGGGTTGGGGCTCCACTGGCTATGGAAGAAAGGGCAGAGGCTGCAGTGCCAGGCCAGCCTTGGGAGGGGCTCCCAGCCCTCTTCTGTGGGGCTGGGGCTGTGCAGACGACTGGGCTCTGCGCCCACAGCAGCCGGTTCGAAGGAAGATGCCGTGGGGCTGGGGAACGGCCCTGGCTCGAGTGTTGCAATTCAGGGCACCCAGCCGATTTCTGAGTCTCGCCAGCAGCCGGCGTGCCTGGGCCTTACCTGCTGCATGTCAGCCGGCCACGTGGCTGGGAGCCGGCCCGCCGGGCTTGCCCCCTCCTCTCCCAGCAGCGCCTTGACGATGGCGATGCCCGTGGCCTGCGCCGGGAAGAAGCACTGCAGGATGGCGCCCACCCCGTGGTGGGCCTGGGCCCAGCCCACGTCCAGTGGCCCCGCGTTGAACAGCAGCAGGATGACGGGGCGCCCCGCCGCTGGAATTGACGACAGGCCACATCACTCCGCAGCCAGTCCCCTGGGCATCGCGGCTCAGCGGTTGCCCCCGCCCCCCTCCCGCCCCCGCTGGCTCAGGGTGGCCCGTGGGGCAGAGGCAAGGCCCGTGGGGCAGCGTATTCTGGACCTCATCCCTGAACCGGGTGGTGCTAAGGCTTGCGATGCTCCAGATACCTCTGTCTGTCCGTCCCTCTGGGCTCTTCTGTGGGAGCCCATCACTGGGGTCTCTGGGCTGGGCACAATCCCACTGGAGGGCAATGACCTCAGTTTCTCCAGAGCAATCCACATGCAGGGGCAATGGGTAGATGGGCCCCGCCAAGGGCGGGTTAGACTGAGCCTCATGGGGGTCCTGTGCCCACAGAACGTGCCCCCCGGCAGCTCCATGCAGTGCCCAGATTCCCACCCCCTGCGGGCCCCAGGTGCAAGCCCCTCACCCCAGGCCACGGCGTCCTGCAGCAGCTCCTGTTGGTGCCCGGGCAGGGACAGGTCCCGGCGGTCGTTCCCCTCCGTCTCCACGTCAGTCCCTGAGCCGGGAGAGCCAGCGCCAGTCAGTGGTGACGCCCCTGGCCCAGGCTGCCAGGAGCTCCCCGCCAAGCCCCCGCCGCGCCTTCACCCCCCACCCCGCAAGCACAGGATGTGGCGGGAGCCTCCTGGCCCCCGTGGCCGGAGGGCAGGGCGCTGCGAGGCAGGCAGGAGTTAGGGACCGTGGGAAGCAGCTGCTCACGCTCTGAGCCCCCTCATCCCCAGACTGGGGCCGCCCCCCACCCCTGGCCACCCTGCTCGCCCCCACCTGGCCCCTCACCCCGCCACGGCCCCGGTACCTGTGCCCAGGCACACCACGACGATGTCGGCCGGCCGGACCACCCCCTCCACCTCGCCCGGCGAATACTGCTGGCACCCGGGCTGGCTGCAGCCTGCGGCGAAGCTGACGTTGGCTGGCAGGGTCTCCAGGCCCCTCCTGCACGGGATGGGACCAGCGCGCCGTCAGCGGAGCCGCTGACAGAAGGGCTGTTGCCACAGCGTCCGGGCGCCTCCTCCACACCGAGGCACCCCCCATCCGGCAGCTCCATGCAGGCCCGAAGGGCGACTCTGCGTCCTGAGCCAGGCCGAGGGAGCCGGCGATGCCTCGGCGCCCAGGGAGCTGCACGGCTCGGGCCAGGAACCGGGTGGTGCCATACGGGACAAGGATGTGCTGTTCCACCCTCCCTAGCCAGCTGATGATGGAGGAAGGCTGCAGGGATCCCGGTAACCGAGGGGGGCGGAGGGGTTGCTCTTACCCTACCTGGGGGTGTAGATGTACTGGGGGTCCGGGATGGGCGCGTAGTCCCCAAACAGCACCCGGGGGTTGTCGGCAAAGGGGCCAACCACCTGCAGAGGAGGGGAAACAGCCCAGGGTGGGACGAGAGCCACGCGCTCCACTGGTCCAGGCCCTCAGGCGGCACACAGGAGCCAGGGTGGAGTAGAGCCGGGGGCCAAGGGGAGGAGGCAGTCGGGGGCATTGGAATGAGCGGGGTGGGCTAGTGCTGGCCGAACGCAGCCCCTGGCAACCTTCAGCTTCCATGTAGCATCCAGGGCATCAAGTCCCACCCTGGGCTCCCCCGTCCTGCCTGCCTGCTGCCAGCCGTGGCGTTCCCAGCGGGCCCCCCGTGAGCAGGACACTCACCGCGATGCGCTTGCCGGCCATGGCGTGGGCGCTGAGGGGCAGCGTCCCCCTCTCGTTCTTCAGCAGCACAAAGCTCTTGACGGCGGCCTCCACAGCGAGGGCCCTGTGGGCATGGCTCTGCACGGCGCTCAGGTCGAGGGCGCTGTAGGGGTTCATGGCTGGTGGGTCGAACTCCCCCAGCCGCAAGCGCGTATAGAAGAGTGGCCGGACCCGGGCCCTCACTGTCTGCAAAGGGCAGCGGGAGCCCATTACGTTGGCGAAGGCAGCACATCCCACCGCTCCCACCAATCCGTCACACCGGCCAAGGGGGCGGCTGCAGCTCACATTTGGGGGAGACGGGCTCTCATCTCCACATCCCACCCGCCACCAATCCATGCCCTGTGGCTGGGTGCCCCCAGTGCTGAGTTTCCCTGCCCTATGCCCTCTCTGGTATTGTCACCCCACAGTGGCAGGAGTGTCCCACCATCCACCTGTCCATGCTGCCCCCCGAGGCTCTCACCTCCAGCGTGATGTTGCCCATGGCCACGGCCTTGCTGATGCTCATGAAGACGTTCTCCGACAGGCTCCAGGACAGCTCCAGGTTGCAGCCAGAGTTCACCGAGGCTGCAGCGTGGCAGAGAGATGGGGAATGGCGTGTTACCACTGGGCTCAGCCTTTGCCCTTCACCCCGAGGCCCCCAGCCCAACGGGGCCGAGTAGCCCTGCACCTGCCAGTCGGGGGCGATGAGCTCAGCTCTTGAACTGAAGCTCCAGCATCCTTGTTAATTAGATAGGCCTCACTAGGCCCTTGGGAAGGGGAGTGGCAGGAATTGTACAGAGGGGAAACTGAGGCACGGTGTGTATGACTCGCGCAGGGCCACACAACAGGTCACTAGCAGAGCTGAGAACAGAACCTAGGAGTCCTGACTGTCAAACCAGTGCCCCACCTTTGTTCCCCCACCCCTCAACTGCCCGTCACTGACTGTGCCCTCAGATGCCAGTTCTGCTCTAGTTCTCCAAACCCTGCTCCCAGCCCAGGCGGCTCCCGGCCCAGCAGGGCAAGGCTCCTGGGCCATGGGCTGTGTCCGTCCAGGCTCACCGATGGCCGTCTCCAGGAAGCTGTGCGTGTAGTGATGTCCCAGCATGATCAGCTCTATGGCGCCCTCATCACTCACCACGTAGCCCTGGAAGCCCCACTCTGCCCGCAGGATGTCCGTCAGCAGCTCCTTGTTGGCGCAGGCGGGCACGCCGTTGATCCTGCCGGGTTGGGTCACGTGATTAGTGCAATGCCAAATGCAGCCACCTCTGGGGTGGGGCGCGGCAGCTGTTTAACGGTGCCCGGCGGTTTGGGACAGGAAGTGAAGGAGAATGCTGCTGCCAGGTGAAATCGCAGGCAGATTTACCTCAACAGAAGCCAACGACCCAGCTGGGAACCCCAGGACACGGGGCTCCTGCCCCGACTTGCCGGGAGATCATTAGTGAGGACAGATAGAGAGGACCGAGGTTTGACTGCTAGAGGACAACGCCCCGAGCAGCATGCAGGGACCGGAACAACAGACTGGGATGGAACGGGGCCCCCGCCTGAACCACCTGGGGACTCCCGCCCACCTCCCCAACAGAGCCAGGCCTGCTCGGCTCGAAAGCCGTGCAGCTGCTGTTGCGTCCGGGCTGCTGATCTGTACCCTTCTAGCCGGGCAGGGGACATGGAAGAGAACAGCCCTCATCTCCCCCAGGATGAGCAAGCGCTGAGAATGTGCAGGAAGCAGCCTGGCCAGTGTAGACGGCCTGCCCAGGTGCTCGCCCAGTGCACAGCCCGCCAGCGGCATGCCCTGTCTTGGCGCTTGTCGAGCCGTGTGCCTGCCTCGTCTGGTACCTGTTGTAGCTGCACATGACGCTGTAGGAGCCGGCGTGCACGCAGGCCTGGAACTGGGGCAGGAAGGTCATTCTCCAGTCCCGCTCTTGTACCTGCAGGGGGTAGGACACAGAACACACGGTCAGGGCCACCCTCCGCGGCCCAAAACTGGGCCCTCACCGGGACCCAGGGAGCTTTTGGTGCCAACTTGCATAGAGCACAGAGGGGCCATAGAATTGTCCAAGGATGCTCCAGGCCAGGTATCTGCATGATAATTCACCCAAGGGTGGCCCGTGAGGTCTCTCCTGAGAGCCAGCAGCTCGCTGGTTGGGAAATGTGTCTTGATCACATTTAAGGAGTTATGGATCTCCACTGCACAGTCCGTTCTTGAGGTAAGTCAGGTCATCGTGACGTGACACACCTCAGCCAAGTTTCTTTCTGGCAGGGGTGACAGATGCTTGGTCATGTCTGTATTGAACATAGTACGTCTGACAGTGGATGGCTATTTCCATACCAAGCCAAGCACCAGGCACACAATTGTAAAATCTCCACACGAGAAAACCTACAGGAAAAACAGTCAGCTGGCAGGGGGGAAGAAGGGTGTCTGGCTTCTGACACAGATCAAAGGACTAGCACGGCATATCAGGTACTGCAAGGCAACACACAGCACCTTTCACCTAGCAGGCTGGCTGACAGCTTGGCTTGTCTCGTGACCAGATCACAGCCAAACCTGGAGGGAAGCTGGGCGAGCGCTGCCCTCTCAGGCAGAACAGTATCTAGCTAAACAAGTCTTGGGTTTTCACTGCTCCAGAGTTTCCAAGATGAGAAGGGGCCATTGCAATCCTTTGTCTGGTCTCCTTCCCCCCCCCCACTATAAAACCCAGGCCAGAGAACTCCCCCAAAACAACTCCTGGAGCCAATCTGGGTGTCAGACTGGTCAGGGATGGCGCCTCCATGCCGCCCTCCCGCTTGCTGTAGAACATGAGGTTGATTTGATTTGAACCACACCGAACCGCTGCTTGCTCTCACTTGACTCTCTGGGCTGTTACAGAATCTGGTTTTCACTGCAAACGTCCGCGCTGGCTGTGACGTGGGGCGGTGAGCCGAGGTGGGACCGGCAAGCTGTGTCTGCCTCTTCAGGAGCCTCAAATCTGTGACTGCTGCGTGCGCCCAGCGGCCGAGTGGCCCAGGGCTGGAGTGTGCCCATGGCTAACCTGTAAAGAGCCAGTGGGGCCTGTGGGGCCAAGAGGACAGCGCTCGTGTTGCTCGTGGCCAATGGAGTTGGGGAGCTGACCCTTTGCAAGCACAAACTAGACTCTCACACTAGAGGCAGGTGGTAGCGAGGCGCCTCCCAGCCCCGGGTATCCCTCAGAATCCCTCAGACGCGTCGCACTTGCCTTGGCATCAAAGCTGAGCCTGGAGACGGGCATGTTCTCGGGTCCCCCGTGGACGCTGAAGTGTTTGCAGCCGGCACTGGCCTTGACGTAACGTGGGTGGTCGCCCTGCAGTCCCTGTACGAAGGCCACAGCCAGCTCTGCGCTCAGGAAGGGGTCTTCGCCGTATGTCTCCTGAGGACAGACAGACACACACGTCGCTGCTGCTGCTCGCCAGCTGCCAGGGCACTCGCTGTGGGGAAACAGCGCCTTCTCCCCCGGCCCCATCACGCATTGCTCGTGACAGCTGCCATTTCCCCACTTGCCCTTCCAAACACGCTTGGAGCTGCTACTGCCTGGGGACCATCTGGGGACTCCCAGGAAATGAGACCAGCGGTCGGGGGGCGGGGGTGGGTCCAGTCCCTCATGGGCAGGTGTCCACACCTCAGACAGCACCCGCGCCAAGAACACATAGGGGAGCCTCAGCCCAGAGGCCAAGAGGCAATGAGCCCTGGAGGAAATGAGAGTGAGAGCGCGCACGGGCTCTGCTGGGCGGCCTGCACATCGGGGTTCAGGCAGGGGGAGTGTGAGCTGTCCTTGCCAAGGCTGGGATGGATCATTTCCTGTTCGTTCCCCCTGAGGCACCGGGCACTGGTTGGACACCAGGATATGGGGCTAGATGGACCATCGGTCTGACCCAGCCGGGCCATTCTTATATTGGGAGGGGATTCTGGGGCACACAGCTTTGCCCACGCCCCTCAGTCCCGACCTGCAGCTCCCTGCTATCCCAGCCCTGGGATCCCCCCAACCGCCAGTCCGGCTGTTACCTGGTTCCTGCCCCACAGCGGGTGTCTCATGATGTTCAGCACGGGGCTGAAGCAGCTGAGGCCTGTGTGGTCACCGTAGTTGCCCGTGGCCATGAAGTGGTTGTGTTTGGCTCTCACTTCTGTGGCAGTGGCATTGGCCACGCGGTGGATGAGCTCGGGGCTGTGGAGAAGAGCGGGGGGGACGTGTGGGGAGGTTTGAGGGGAAGCTGCGGGATCGGGGGGATGAGCCAGGGTTGTGCCCAGAGAGGGGGCAGGTCCCCTTAGTGCCACAGCAGCTGCCCCTGCCCTGGGAGACACACGCCCAGACACAGAGCCCGCGTTGGACAAGGCCCCAGCATGGCCCAGGGGTGGGGGAGTCGCCCCATCCAGCCCCTTCTTTAGCAAATACCTGAAGGAGGCTGCCAAGCCCAGCGCTTGGGGGAAGGATGTGGCCCAGCCGGGGGCTTCCCCGTCCCCTCTCAGGCACTCGGTGTTCCAGTTGTAGGGCTTGATCCCCAGCCGCTCGATGGGGGGCGCTGGCCCGTTGTGTTTAGCGCCGCCTCTCGCCATCTGTGGGGGCAGAGGCACCCGTGGTGAAGGGGGGCAGTGAGGGACATGCGGGGCCAGGCTCTCTGCCAAGGGGCTCCCCACATTCGCCTGGCTTGGCCCAGCAGAGAGGTGGGACCGCTGGCTTGCTCAGCTCTGCTCTTCACTGCCAGACCTCGAGCTCGGACCTGTCCCAGCAGGAGACACGGCCAGGGCACGGGGGCACCATCTGGGGGGCAGGGCTGTGGGATGGGAGATTCCAGGGGCACCCCCCGATTCAGAAACCCCACCCCACCGGCCTCACTACCAGGACCCTTTATAGGGCGCCCCGCCAGCCCCGGCCTCTCGCAGTGGGGCGCCAGGGCCCCGAGTCCCCGCGAGGATGCTGTGGCCGCCCCGCAGACGGGATGCAGCCCTCGGTGCAAGGGCTCTGCTGTGCAGGGACCCCCGCTGCGGCCCCTCTCCTACCTGCAGCACCAGCTCCCCCAGGCTGAGCCGGCCCACGAGGTCGTCCAGCCGCCGGCCCCAGGGCAGGGCGGGGTCCCGGAACGGGTACTCCCGGGCCAGGCCCGGCCCAGCGCACAGCAGCAGGGCGGCAGCGCCCAGCCAGGCCATGCTGCGGGGCGCGGGAGAGAGCAGAGCCCGGGGCACGGCGCAGAGGGCTCCCGGCTCCGCGCGGGGGGTCCCGCAAACCCTGCGCCAGCCCCGCGCCCGGCCCCGATCCGCGAGGCACGTGCCCCGCTGGCACGGCGAGCCCGGGCACCCGAGAGCGCACGGCGCGGCGCAGCGAGAGGCGGAGCGGCTGCGCCCTGCGCGGCGGGGGCGGCTCCGCGGCTGCGCTCCCGCGGCTCCGGCCGGGCGCAGGGCGGGGGCGGCTCTGGCCCGGCCAGGGGGAGCGACTGCAGGGCCAGCAGCCTGGCGCGGGGGAGGAGGATGCGGGGGTGGCTCGGGGTCCCGGCCCCGCCAGGCCCGGGCTGGGCCCAGCTGCCCTGTGCTGGGCCAGGCCTGGTACTCGGCCTGCAGCTGGCACAGGGAGGCTGGGGCCGTTCCCTGGCTCACTCGCCCCCCGACGTCTCACGTCCCCCGCGCCGCGCTCGGCGCTGTTTGATTCGGAGCCGCGGAACCCAGGGTGCAGCCAGCGACTGCAAAGCGAACGCCCCGCTGCCCTGCGGGCCGTACCCCTCCTCCCCCGTCCAGCGTGGGCAGGTTAAGGGGCCTGGCTCAGCCCTGGGCTGACGGGGCCAGATGTGGGGAGCAGGTTGGGGGCTGAGCTGCTCTGAGCTGGGGGCGGTAGAGGGGGGATGGGAACAGCACCCCTTTCCTCTGGAGCTGCCCCCCCACTCCTCCTGGCCGGGGCTGTGCCTTGGCGCTGGAGGGTGGCTGCGTGTGCCATCACGTCTGCAGCGTGGAGCGGCCCAGGAGAATCCCCGCACTCCAACCCCCACCCACCTTTCCTGTTTAACAGCAACGTGCAGGTCCCCCAGGGGTGCCTTGTGGGGCCTCCGCACCCTGGGAACTTCCAGCACGACCAGTTTTCAGGCAGATGCTTCCATGTGATTCATCCTTAAAAAAACCCCAGGGACCCACCAGACCAGCACTGACAGTGGTGCCTGCAAATAGCCGCACAATAACCAGCAGGCGCAGCTCCGGGCCTGCCAGCAACCCTACAATAATAAACCGGCAGGAGCAACCACAGCCACCCAAGTTCAGCAGCAGCCCTACAATAACAAAGCCATGTTTATGGCCGACCCTGCACCAACAAAGCAGCCAGGGCGAGGGGAACTCAGTTAGCTAAGCAGGGAAATTTCAGGGTCCTGTCTCTTTTAAACCCTGGGCAGTCATTAAGAGGCAAAGAGGGACAGGAGTGAGCCCGGGCCAGGGCCAGGGGACTGCATATGCGGCTTGCACAGTGGTGGTCTCCAGGCAGCTTCATGCAGGATGATGTGTGCTCTCTCCAGGTCACTGCACCGGCCGTCGTGCCACCGTCACAGTAACGAGGCCCAAGGGCAGGCATGGGTCGGTCGGGGCTGCAGGAGGCCTGGGTTTTCTCTCTGCACAGCCTCTGTCTGCTGGAGACGTGCCACTGCCTTCAACTCAGCCCACGGGTGGAGACGCTGGTTCTGGGAACGCTGGCGTCACCCCCGTGAGGTCGCTTTAGCTCGGCACGGGTGTAACCAGCAGCTGGATCGGGCCCATGGTCTCGACCGGCTGGACCCCCCCTCCCGTTGGGGCAGAGCAGCTGCCCTGCTGGAGAACAGGGGCGTGGCTGGGGGTGCTGCTGGAGCACCACGGCCCAGGCAGATTGTGGAAGGGTAGCTGCTTGGGCAAGTTGAGTGCCAATGCCTGCTCCCAGGGCGGCTTGCGCCTTTGCTTCTTCCCCTCCTACAAAGGCCCCACCTTTCCCACAGGCCGGCGACTGCCCTGCGCATACGTCTGGCTCCTTCCCCAGGCACTGAGCCCAGCTTGGCCAGCAGCCCCTGCCTTGGCTCAGCTCTCACCTCTCCCTGCTGAACAGGGCCGAGGGCCTGGGGGTCAGAGGTGCCCTTGAGAAAGCCAGCCCCATCCACGTGGATGATTAAAAACCTGCCTTGAGAGCAGCTGCCACGACACGGAAACTAGCCTCCTGGAGCGGATAAGGGGCCTTTGAAACGCACCCACAAAATCTTCCAGCACACTCTCTGCATGTGCAGAAATTCACGTAGCATCTGCACTCAGATCGCATTAGCAACCCTACAATAACAAACCCGCGTGTGCAGCCCATTGCTCGTGAGCAACCCCATGAAAACGAACCCATTGTGTGGCCCGTGGGAGCTATGTTACTTGGGACTCCCTCTGGCACCCAAGGGGGTTAGGGACTCGGCAGAAATACATCCTGCTGGCCTGCCCGTTCTCCCTCACCCCATTGCAAGGGGGGATCCCAGGCCTGACTCCCCTCTAAAGGGCAAGGCAACGTTCTGCACCGTGCCCCTCACGCTGGAGCCCCGGCCCTGCCTGGGACCCACGCTCGGCACCAACCCCTCCGTTTCTGCTCGGATGCTGGCATTGTGATTTGCAAGTGCAGCTCGTGGCCGATGGAGGGTCTGCAATAGCTGTGGGGTTTAATCTGCACAGTGGGTACATAAGAGAAACCCCATCCCCCCATTTTATCTGTCCTGCACACCCCACTCCTCACTGGGGGGGAGCATCCGGCCCACTCACGCCCAGGGACCCATTCCAGCACAGCCGCGCCCTCCAGCGATGCTTCATCCGAGCAACTTGACGAGCATCGCGAGCCCCGGCTCCCCAGGAACCAGCAGGAGGTGTGGGGCCCGGGAGAGACGAGGACGTAGCTGCAGGCTGCCTTTGGGCGAGCGGGAGGTGGCCGCCTGTGCTAAGGCCCGTCACGGGTGGCTGGCCCACGGGAACGAGCTCTGGTGCTGCGTGGACTCCCGGTCCCGCGGGGAGCAGGGCCTGCAGCCAAGCCAGGGCTCAGCCGATGTCTATAGCTCTCTGCAAGCCGGCCCTTCAAGTCGGGCGCCCGTTGACACAGCTTCCGCCAGGCAGGAGCCTCCGCCATGGTGCTGCTCCTGTCTCCCCCGCAGGGACGGCCCGGCCCCAGCTTGCCGCCCGCTCCTGGGCCTCTCAGAAGTCCGTGGGCCGGATCATCATGGTGGTGGCCTTGAGTCTATGGCTTGGCCCCTTCCAGTAGTGCCACTTCATGCCATTGTAGCGGCCCGTGGTAGGACTGGCGGGGTAGTAAATCCCATTCAGGTTGGAGGGACCGCAGGCATCGAACCACCAGCCTGCAGGACAGAGGGGGGGTCAGAGGGGCAGCACACCACAGCCCCCGAGCTGCCACGCAGGGAAGGTGGGCAACGGGTTGCAGACTCCTCTCGCGGCTCCAGCTCTCCTCCGGAGCCCCAGACTCCTGCTCTCATGTCAGCGCGTTCTGTGTCTCCCTGTGCAGCTCGGGACCGTGACACGCCCGTGGGGGAGCTGCTGGGCCACTGCCAGAGCTGGGGTCATTCGGGTGGGGAGAAGACGAGGAAGAGGCGCAAGAGGCAGTGGGGGCTGGCCAGGCAGGGAAGGGCCATGGTTCGCTAGCTGCAGCTCCAAGGAGAGCAACGGAGCATAATTCACACACGGCCGCGGCTAGACGGCAGGTGCGGTGGGGGCCAAGACTCCAAAGAATGCACAGCTGGGCTGAACGGGATCCGAGTCCTGCCCTGCCAGGGGAGTCAGCTGGGCTCTGCCAACAGGCGCATGACAGAAGAGGCCCCGTTCCATGCCTACCAACCTCAGCCTAGCTGCTCAAGGCCAAGTGCGCTAGGGTCCCTGCCAGCCCACCCTGACGTGCACTGCAGACCCCACCGTGTCCCCTGGGGGCGGTTACCTCCAGTCGCCATCTGGGCGCACTTGCAGCCACAACGGTCGTTGTCAGCATCCTTGGTGCTGAAGGCTGTCCCTGGCGGGCTAAGGCTGCTGGTCCTGCCAGCCGTCCCGCTGTAGTCCCACACGTGGAGCCTGGGGGGAGACAGACCCAGATGGGGCAAGAGCTGGCAACGCCCCCATCCCTCCCAACCAAGGCAACTCTGCAAAGGGACTGACTGCGTGTGACGGGTCTCATGCTGTGCCCATCGCGCCAGCTGGGCTTGGCCTCCTTTGCTGGGAGTGGGATGCGTGGGGGATCCCAAAGAGGGCACTGACGGAGGAGGAAGGGGTGGGAATCATGCCTCATATTCCCAGGGCCCTGGCATGGTGCATGTTGCCGTGCGCAGTCCCTGCCCTTTCTCGGGGAAGGTTGCGTGCTCTGCAGAGGTGATGTTTGTTTTGTTTCTGTCTCACACAAAAATATGCTCCATAAAACAAACCCTGCCTGAGACAGGGGTTATTTTGCTTGGCACAGGGGCACGCGGGGTCTATTGTTCTCCCTGTGTCCTGACTCGCTGAGGCAGCAGGTGGCTTTATAGGTAAGAGAACCAGCTTCCCACGGGCTGTGTGCAGACACAAATGTTATTGCTGGCGGCGGCAGACATCAAGGAGTGGTCACTTGCCGCAACGATGAAGCCCAGCAACTGCGTTTGGACCAATTTCCAGGTCAGGGAGACACCCCCCTCTCCCCCTGGCTCCACTGCACAGCTCCAGCAGCCCAGGGGCTTTGAAAGCAAGATGCAACCGTGGTCCAGGGTTTTCAAAAGAGGCATCCCTGCATTTCCAGCTGTCGCTGCTGTGGCTCGCCTGGAGACCATGGACGCAGCCTTCGGAGGGACAATGACCCCTTTTTGCTCACAGGCCAGCTATGGAGCTCATAGCCTCACGCTGCCTCTGCTGCTCCAAGCTCCCTGTGTGGTAATGGCTACTCTGGGGTGCTGGGCTTGGAAAGGGAGCCGCGGGCGTTGCTTTCGATGCTGTCATCGGCCTGTCTGTCTAGAGCTAGATGGAATACGAGGAGTTAGCGAAGGGCCTGCCGTGGAGCTATGGCCGCTGCTGGATGCGGGTTATTACCCCTGACCTTGTGTTTGCAGGGGCCGATTGCCAAGAAGGACCTGGCACGAGCCCTGCTGCTCATGGCACGAAACAAAGACAGCATCATGTCGAATCATGTGCACGTGATGCTGTGCCCGGGTGATGAAAAGGAAACTGGCTAGTGAGGACTCTTGGATGGTTGCAGATGGAATTTCACAGCATTCATAGACCACAGCCACCCCAACGCCTAGGATGAGAACGCCTCCACAATTCCCAAACAATCTGCCTGCGTCTCTCGCCAGGTTTCAACTCAGGGCCAAATTCTCAGGGCTTGGGGAAAAGCTGTTGGATCAGCCAGACGGAGAATGGGCATGATCCCCCACCAGGGTCCCCGATCCCCACTCATTAACGGGCACATGGAGCTATGACGGCCACTCCAGCAAACGTTGGCGTTCACCGAAGGGATCATTCGGAACCTGACCCAAAGACCCAGGCACTCCCACTGATTTCCATCGGCTTTAGCCCAGGCACAGACTCGGATTTCTCCCTTCGTCCTAGAGAAACCTGCAACTCAGGAGAGCAGGACATAAGCCTCCCAAACACAGAACCCACTGGGAAATCCTGGCTTCTTCTGGATTTAAAGCAGCACTCGCCGTTCTGAGGCTGAGGCCTCGTCAGGGTTTAGCAAAGGGCACGTTTTTGGCTGCTCCAGATAAAAGCTCTTTTAGTCTCTTGGCTTCTTTCATTTGCAGAGTGCTGGCTGCCACTGTGCTGGCAGGACGCTCCTTGTAAAATGCGTCTGCATTAAAATGATTTAAGTGAAGGGGGCACATGAGACGCTCGAAAAGGCTTTGGGGAATTGTGTCCTCCTCTCACAAATAGCTGTGGGGTCTTCACCGAATTCTGGGCCAGGGCAGATAGTCCTGGTTTGATTTGCCTCATTGGTAAAGCTCTTCCCAGCAACAGGCCCTGCCCACGTTTGACTCCACCAGTGTTAATAAGGCAGGGCCATCCGAGCATGTGCTTTCGGGGCTGACGGTGTGGCCTGGCGTCCGTGGCGCACGTGTGTTTCCACTAGTAGTGGCCAGGACTGGGCCAGCACGGCCACGGAGCCTGGTAGCAATCCGTGAGCTCACGCTGGTGGTGTGAGGCCCAGCATCCCATGTCACCACGCTGCAGCCCCGTGCAAAGCGACCATGAGCGCTACTGAGCCCAGCCAGGAGGAGGTTGTGCCCCAGCAGCCCGGTAAATGAGCCAATTCGGAGCTTGCCTGGACGGTGGGTCAGGGTGGGTTTGTGGTGCTGCCTGGCGTGGAAGGAGCCCGCCCTCTCTCTGCGGGTGGTTGCAGGTCAGCTGTACAACGCATGCAGTCTGCAGGGCGTGGCGTGCTTTGCTGTGAGGGGAGTCTAGGTTCAATTCTTGCCCTACATATGATGCTGGCAACACGCCCAGTGGCGAGAGGAGGACAGAGCCGGGCTCTGAGAGCTATGGTGTGCCAAAGCCAGGGCGGGTGAAAACAGGAGGGTCCCCAGGGTTCTGCAGTGTGGACAAAATCCCAGCTGGGGGCATCGGCAATTCCATGCCCGGCTGGTTCTACCAGTTGCCCTGCAGAAGGGCCATCCCAAGCGGCAGGAGCACGCGCGCTCCAGAACCTGGGGCTATGCGTGTGGTGGAAGCACCCTGGGGTTCCCCTTTAAGGTCCAGAGGCCTGGGGCTGGCCAGCCCCATGGAGTTAGCCCTGGGATGAGGGGCGTGGGCTAACGACTAGGATCAGCCGGGCATGGAATTGCCGATGGCCTGAGGCTCGCACAAAAGGCAGCGGGGAGCTGCAGAGAAGGCGGGATGCCCAGGGAGAGACAAGCCAAGACTTCAGCAGAGGCCTGTCATGGCGGAACAGCTGCTGGGAGGGAACAGGCACCAGCCAGGAACACTGAGTCTTCAGGGAAAGGCTCAAGGCAAGGAAGGTCTGAGAGGCCCCAGCAGGAAAGCTTACGTGGACGGATTTGCTGCAGACTGGAGGCCGTTATTTTGGGAACCGTTTTGTTAGGTTAACAAAGCTAGCCCCTAGGAAGGGTGAACTGAGTGAGAGAAGAGTTTGTTTTGGGAGTTTGACTGAGAGAGTCCTGAGAAGTGGGGAAACTGAGGCAGGCCCCCTGCAGAGCGACCTCAGGCCACAACGGGGTGCTGAGGAGGCAGCTGGCCCATGCACGGTGCAAGAGGGGCTTCTGCTGCGGTTGGAAAGATGGGATTCTCCTGGCTGCCCTCTGTGCCCATGAAATCTCTCTGCTGTGTGGGATGGGAGTGTGCATGGAGTCCCCCCTGCCTTACGGGAGACCCAGAGGCTGTCCAGGAGCAGGTGGGGTGAGAGGATCTGGCGACGCTTGATTGCCATTGCAGGAGGGATGGGATCACCTGGGTGCACAAAGAACAGTCTGGAGAAAGCTGGGCGAAGCGCGACTCACCGGTAGCTCTGCTCCTCGCCGGCCAGGTGGAAATGCTGGTACAGGGAGTAGGCCTCGTTGCTGTCCCAGTCCCGGAGCTGGATCCGAAGAGAATAGGAGTCCTGCGTGGTGACCTGGTGGATGAAGTCATTTCCCAGCCAGTATTCTCCAGAGGGGGACCCAAAGCCCTGCATGGGAAGAACAGAAACCCAGAGAAGCCGGGTGGGGCTGACAAGTCACCCAACCAGTGGCTCAGGAGATGGGGCTCGCCTGGCTTCGCACTTCGTGGCTGCTACCAGAGGCCTCGTGTTCCTGCGTTATGATCTCTGTGTCACAAGGGACCGGCTCGGCTCTGCTCTGGGGGAATGGCACATCCTGGTAGCTTTGGAACTAGAGCGTCACTGGGGGATTAATCCCCCACTTCTGGGCCCCTGGCTTGCCTGGCGACTGGATCTGGCTCGAATGGCTTTCCAAAGACAAAGCCGATGGCATTGCAGCGCTGCACTGCAGCCAGGCAACGGCCAAGAGGTGCCCGAGATAGGTTGAAAGGGGGAACCCAGCCCGAGAGAACCAGATCCTGGCTGAGCCGCGCCCCAACAGCTCCTGATTGCTGGTGTCTCAGCCCGGAACAAAAGGGAAATTCTCCGACCCCATTAGCATCCTGGCCCAGGCTTGCTGAGTGACACAGTCCAGGGGGGTCCCCAGAGTCCCCGGCAAGGTGTGGCTCTATCGAGGCTGTGGTCAGGTTTCCAGGGCCACGCCAGCTGCACTGCCAGGCGGCAGCCAAGCCCCTGGGTATGCCTGTGTGAGCTGTGCACTGCGGCGGATCCTGGCCGGCCGTGGTGCTTGAGGGGGGTGTCTCTGAACAGCTTCTCCTGGAGGGCCTCCCTGCTAGCACAAGGCTTTGTGATCTCCCCAGACAACACGGCCCTCTCCTGGGGCCCCCACCCTTCACAGCGGGACCCTCCCCGCACTGGGTCTGGAGCACGAGTAGGTGAAGGGGGGTTGGGAGAAAGGTCTGGGCTGGACCCTGCAGCCTCTAGGGCAGATTCTGCACCCTACACCCCATGGAAAATTGCCCCGACCCGCGGCAGGAGCAGCTCATCTCCCTCCCTGCAGTGCTGGGGGTCCCCACTCTCCATTGCTTCCCCAATCACAAGGTTCCTGTTTGCAGCCTCCCACGTGTCCCAGCCCAGGCCTTCACCGCGTGCCCTGAACAATAGACCAGTAACCTCTGCTCCTCGTCTTCCTCCCCACATACTGTGGGCTGCCGGGGCTCAAGGCAGGGAAGTGAGGCTCTTTGCCCCTGGGAGCAGCCAGGCTATTCCTAGCCCGCACGGGAAGCTCTTCCTGCCCCGGTGAGAGGAAACGCCGGTGGTCCCACACCAGGGCCCGGCAGGGGTGGTGCTGGCTGCTGGCAGGACGGGGGAGCCTTACGTGTTTGTATTCCTTCCAGGTGCGGTGGAAGTCCACAGAGCCATCCTTCCGGTGCTGGATGACAGTCCAGCCTCCCCCGCCAGTCTCCATGTCGCAAAACGCCTGCGCAAGGGACAGCGGGACATGTTCAGCCAGCCTGCAAACCGGCGTGGCACGCACCAGTCAGAGCCAGCCTCTGAGTGCATGGGGCCCCGAGGCCAAAGCAGGGGCTAGGCTGTGATCCCCAGGGGCTGATGACCAGTGAGCAACCCCCGCCGGGGAATGGGCTGTGGTGTCCGGGAGAGGCAGAGTGGATCTGTGGCGTGCGCGATGGCAGGAGTTATGATTTGACAAGCACCATTTTTCAGGGCCGTGGCCTCCCACCATCCCCTGGAAGCGGGAACAGAACCTAGGAGTCCTGACTCCCGGCCCTCTCTCTGCTTTACCCCATTCCCCTCCTGCTGCCACCAGCCCCTCTGGCTGGGTGTACACAAGCAACAGCAAGGCGGGGGCTCTGCCAGCAGCCCTGGGCTCACATATCCTGGACCCGGGGCTTCGTCTGCAAGGGGCTGGGCCGAGGAGGGGCCCGAGGGGCCCAGCTCTGCCAGCTGGCTGCCATGCTCGGGGACTCACCCTGGTGGTGGCCGTGGAGTTGGGGAAGCGCAGGGTGTAGACTCCACTGGCGCTGAGGCCCGATTTGTATGCGGCCCCGCAGTCCTGGAACACTTTCTGCTTGGGAGCCGGGGAGATTTCTGTGTGGAGCAGACCAGAGAACCCTCAGCTCTTCCCCAAGCACCTTCAATTCCAGATACTGCCCTGGGGGGCCGACCCCACCGACCCCCCTTTTTGAGAACCTCTAAGCCCTGCACAGCCTTTAGCTCTGCATCCAGGCAGCGGCTGCACGGGACTTGCTCCTTGCACACCTCTGACCAGCAGTGGTGCAGCTGACACCGCATGGCCCCGACCGCACAGACACCGAGTCAGGCTCCGGCTGCTTGAGCGGAGCAAATGGTCCCGAATCTGCCTGCATCTGACAGCCTGGGAACCCACTGGGGGAGGGAATTCTCAATAGGTGTAAACCCAGCTCCTACGCCAGCCCTCCAACCCCTGCATAGGGGGCATGTGGGAAGGGCTAGGGCACGGTGGTGATAAGGCTATGCCCATGACTCCCATAGTGGGGCAGCTTGAGGGTCGGGGAGCAGCTCCTCCCACTCTCCCAGTCCTGCACCATGTGAACTGGGTCTGTTTGGGCCAGACACCCGAGCAGCCATCCCCAGCCGCCCCCCACCCAGCCCCTCAGTACTAACGGTTGCACTGAGAGACCAGGCCCGAGAGCTGGTGCACCGTGTCCAGCAGAGACGCCTGCTGTCTCTGCAGCACCGTGTGGTTGGCTGAGGCTGTGGCAAGATGCTGCTCCAGTGTCCGGATGAGCTGGGTTTGCCTGGACAGAAGGCCCTGCATCTCTAGCTTCTCGGCTTTGATCCCTTGGAGCTCCTCTGCGTGTTTGCCTTCCACGTCCAGGACTTTCTTCTCCAGGAAGCTGGGAGGAGGGGGACGAGAAGGGTCACAGAGAGGGAGCCAAGGAGGGGTGAGCCAGTGCTGGGCTGGGCCTGGGGGGCCCTGGCTTCATCTCCTGGCTTTGCCATACTTGGGCAGGTCTCAGTTTCTGTTCCTCAGTTCCCACCTACACACTGGGGATAATTGCCCAGCCTTACCTCAGAGGGGCCGTGAGGGGAAACACCCTACAGACTGCGGGGAGCCAGATGCCATGGCAGAGGGCAGATGAGGACCAGAGAGCCAGCACATGCATGTTCTCTGCACCACCGCCTGACAGCTCCCACGGGGGGAGGCTCTAGGTTCTGGTTTTCACACCCCAGTAGCATGGTGCTGACCGTCCCTGGATTTCCAAAGCCAGAATAACTTTTTCAAGCACCACGCCCGGGCTTTTTTTTTTTTTTTTTAATCAGCCTTCTGGGTATTGAGCTTCCAGGGGCCACGTTCTCAGGCTGCGCCTCAGTCTCCTTTGGCCCCGGCACAACACTCAGCAATACCCGCAGGCCTGGCACTCCGACAGCACACACGCCGTCTCCCGCCAGCATCCTG
This sequence comes from Mesoclemmys tuberculata, assembly GCA_007922155.1. NCBI lineage: Eukaryota > Metazoa > Chordata > Testudines > Chelidae > Mesoclemmys > Mesoclemmys tuberculata. The sequence goes on along the minus strand of ML675715.1, from coordinate 14,758,470 downwards.
CCCCAATGCAACCAGCCGGGGACAGGCCACCTGTCACGGAGAAGAGCCATAAACCCTTCAGTGACAAGGAAATGCTTCCACAGAGGCCCCTCTCCCAGACAGGGCGGGCTGGCTGGCTCTGAGGCAGCCTCTCCCAGCTCAAGTGCCTGGTGCCGTGTCTGCAGGGCGGGTTTACAAGGGACAATGTTCCCAGAAGCAGGAAGGAGCCTGTCCCCTCCAGTCAGGGGCTCTGTCCCATTCCCACACCTGCACGTGACACAATCCTGGAGCAATTCTGCAACGTGCAGTGCAGCGCTGAGCCCTCTCCCCCAATCTCTTAATCACCCCAACAGCAGAGACAACAACCTACTTATCTACTAGCCACGGTGGGGGAGGGAATACCTTTTATTGGACCAACCTCTGCTGGTGAGGGAGACACGCCTTCAGGCCATGCAGAGCTCAAAAAGGGGGGGTTAGTGGATTGCAGATGCTGTCATAAGCTTGTCTCTCTCACCGACAGGAGTTGGTCCAATAAAAGATATTACCTCACCCACCACGCCTCTCTGACAGCCTGGGACCAGCCCGGCTACAACTACTCTGCGTGCTTATTTACAGTCAGTGAAGGCAGCTGCTGTCAGAGTTTCAGACACTGTTGCCCCCCTTCCTATGCCACACTCCAAGAAAAGGAGCACGGGAAAAGGCAAATGTAGGTTCTTGGGCGTGAGGAGAAGTCCAAAGCCCCGGAAGGCGGGATCCATTTTGCAAACCAGAAGTTCTCCTGAGCTGTGCTGACTTGGACATTTTGTTTTTTATTCCCTTCCCCTGGTTGTTCTGCAAGCCACAGCAAGAACTGCAACCAAACAAGGGTCTTTATTAGGATCACAACACAGGCTGCTGGTTAATCAGAAATGTAGGGGCTTAGAATGAGATTGTACTGAATTTGCCGTGAAAAATATTTGAAATGAAAGGGGGAAAATGTTCCACAAAATGCCAGAGAGTTCCCTGAAACCCGAAACGTTTGTCAAGTCCTGTGGGACAGATCTTCACTTGGAAGGTGAAGTCAGCGGAGCTTTGGGGCTTTCCACCAGCTGAGGATCTGCTAAGTCCCAGACCACATTGGTTCTCCTGTTCCTGCTCTGTCTGGTAGATAGCCCTGTCCCAACATGGTACAGCCCTACCCGAGAGGTTTTTTTTTTTACCTGTTCTTCTCCTGGAGCTTGTTTATTTCCTGTGTCTGCAGCAACAGCTGTTTCTCCAGCTTGTTGGTGGACAGAGAGTTCTCCAGCAGCTGGATCTCCAGCCTCGAGGTCTGATTGAGAACCTGTGGGGGAAATGAAAGTAAAGAAACCAGACTGCGATGGTCATGAAGGGATGGGATCTGAAAGAATGTGGGTTTGGGACACATTCTCCAAAGCCCGGTCACCAGAGGAGCAGCCTGCGTGGGGAAATGGATTTTGGCCCAAATTCGGGCGATGGGGAAGACTCTGGGGATTAGGTTTCCTCTCACAGCAGAGCCGTCTGTGCAGTAAGGGGCAGATTTTCAAGGGCCCAGCACCCATGGTCAAGACTGGATTTCCCAGAGAGCTCGGCTCCCCTTCAGGCACCAAAACGAAGGGCCAGATTCTCACAAGAGCCCAGAACCCAACCTGCACACGTCTGCTGAAAGCTGGGCTGTGCCTTCTAAAACCTGCCCCAGGGGGATCAGGGAGAAGCTGCCTGAACTCACAGCAGGCTTAGGGGTGCACTTGTCATTGAGGCGTCTGCCTTGGAAGTGGCATGAAATCCCCTCCCCTTCTTATACAGATCTTCAGCCAAACGCACAAATCGCAAGGCACAGGGACGAGCAAGATGCGGCAGAACATGCTCTGCTGGGAGCGGGGAAGCAGACTCCGTCCCGGTGCAAGCAAACGCAATCTCAGTCAAGTCTGTGGAGTTACACGTGGCGACTCCAGGGCTCAGCGCCTGGGGGACAGCTCAGGAGACAGCCGGTTACCTGCGCCTCCACCTCGGTGAGCTTGCGGTTCAGACTGCTCCCTATCTCCAGCATGGCAGCGGTGTGGTTCTGCACCACGAGGAGCTGGATCTCGGCCATCTCCATTTTCACGTTCTCCTGGATGTAGCTCTCCAGCTGGGAACAACACACACACACAAAAACAACCCCAAGGAAAGGGTTGCGTAGGAAATGATTTCCCCCAGCACAGGGGGGTTTACACGGTGCACCGACAGTAAGTAACCGTCTTACACTGGTCAATAAAAGCCAGGCTGTAGCTATAAGAAAAAGGTTACCTTAGGGTGCTGACTTGGTTGCATGCCTACTTATCTACCTATCCATCCATCCTTTACATGTCCCTCTTTCTAGTCAGCCAGCCCACCCCCTGCACACTGCTCTGCTATCCCCAGCCACACCTCTGTATCCATCCCTCCATCCATCAGATCCCAACACACACCTCCATCCATCCATCTCCATATTTAGGCACCTGCCGTCTGTGAAACATGCAACATGAACTCTAGGAAACATGCCCCGTCTTCAGGTTCTCAGGTTAGTAACACAACCCAGCACGTACATTAGCATCACACGTCTGAGCTGCTCCGCACACTTTGGTCAAGTCTCCCTCCCTCGCCCTGGGCGGGCCAGGCAGTGCTACCAATCCCATTTGCCAGTCGAAGAGACGGGCCCAGAGATGTGCACTGGGTTGCCACAGTCCGGCTCCTCCAGGGCATGGCAGAGCTGGGAACGGGGTTCAGAGGTTGGCTTGTGCTCTAACTACTAAACAACCCCTGCCGCTGGCGGGGACAAGTGGTAAAACCAAGGGGCGGCTGGGAACGTCAGAACAAGCCACATGTGCTTCTTTCTACCTATTGTTTTGTCACTGTCCGCCCCGCTGCCCCAAAGACCCTGGGGAGGGGGCAGCGTGTGTTTTGCTCTCAGGGCCTCGCTGCATAAATATTTCTCTCCTCACTGTTTGTGCAGATGCTGCGCCCTGCCCATGTATAAACACGACCGTCCCTGTGGGCATGTGCCAAGCTTCCTTCCATTGTGACGGGGGAGCGAGGCAGGGAACGCTGCTCATCATGCGCCCAACCAGACTGCTCTTGGCTCCCTTTCGCTGGCCCGAGCTGAGTGCCTGGGCCACGCTGCACCAGAGCAGGGGCTCAAACCGGTTCACAGCGTGCAGTGCTTTGTGGTACGCAGACTTCTTGGGGGCGTCTGTACCGCGGCTGGCACACTGGAGTCCTGGGCCATCACCAGGCTTCCTAGGTCTTACCATAACCCAGCACTAAACGCCGCCCTCCCATTCACAAACCGAGAACAGCCACCGTAGCTCCCAGGGCCCCATGGTGCCAGGCGCTGCAGAGACCCGTAAAGGAAGAGACGATCCCCGAACCCAAGGTCACAAGCCAAGCAGAGGATCAAGAGGGGTGTGAGGCTGAACCTGCCCCAGAGCTGGCACTTTAGCTGGTGGGACAATCCGAGATCCTGGGTTCACAGGTCCCTCAAAACCCCTAGCAGGGACATCAGATATGGGTGTTGGTTCATTGAAAGACAAGTCAGAAGATAATAGCCGTGGGAACAGCTGCAAAATGCTGCTTGTCCCAAAGAGCTTTCACGGGCAGGGGGGTTAAGCTTTAAAAGGGGAAGAGAAGGGAACCCACCCCCCAAACCTTCCCCCAGCCTTGTTTTGCTGCTGCCAGGAGCAGTCTGGGTGATCTGGGTCCCAGCTGTGGATGGGATGGCTCGGCAGTGAAGCAACATCTGCACCCGCTGCCATGTTCACACCTCGGGGGATAACGTTTGCTACAAGAAAGCAAGAGCGCCCGGTCCAAAGTCCACTGGACCAGTTCAAAGACTCCGGGGGGCTTTGGATCAGGTCCTAGCTGAATATATTCAGGAAATTCCCATTTCAACCTGCTCCAGCACCGGGGCTGGGGACCTGCCCCACCCTGCCTGCTCCTGCCTTCTCCCAGACAGCCGTTTCCATAGCCCGGTGCAGGGGAAGAGGAGACAACGAAGAGAGTTAACCCTTTATTCACTGGAGACGAGACTGTTGTGCCTGCACCTTGGAACAGCCAGAAAAACAAAAAGCAAAGACGCCTTTAGACCCTTGGGTACGTGGCACCTAACTCCTGCCAGGTCCCCGGCCCCGACACCAGGGTACAGATCAAACACAGTGGCTGATGGCATCTGCTTTCATTTCTCATGGGACAGGAACTGCTTGGGCTGCTGCCCCATGCCTCGGAGACGTGGCCATGTACGGCCGCGTCGGAGGGTCCGTCGCAGCCGGGAGCGCCCATCTGCTTTTGTTGCTCCTGAATGCTGCAATTCAGCAGTGACGGTGAACGACCGCTCAGCACCCGGCTGTCAGACTCCTCAGCGCTCGGCTGCTGGGTCCCCTGCTGCTCTCCCATGGCGCTCATTGGCCTGGCCGTCCCTTTGTCCGTGGCTCTGCAAGGTTTCCTAGTACGCTGGTTCATTTAGCCAAGCCAGGCCGGCCCAGGAGCTGGCAGCAGTGGCAGAGGTCGCTGCCTGGGCCCGGATGGGGCCTGGGCCGCTGTGGGACAGAAGGCGGAAGATAAGCTGGTTCTCTCTGGGCGGCGTCGGTTTGGATTTAGCCCAGGCTTGCAGGGACTGGAAGTTACCGGGCCGGTGGCCGAGCAGGGACTGAGGTGTAAGACGAGTTGCAGGTCTCAGGGTAGTTGCCGCTGGCACTCTCCCCGTGGGCACTGACTGGCTCCTGGCTGGCAGTCGTGGGAGAGAGGCCACGGACTGAGCGCCCGCTTCTCCACGCAGGTTGTGCGTGGGACGCTTGCTCGAGACAGGATGAGCTGCCTGGCTCTGGGGGGCGGGCAGGAAGAAAGCAGCAGCACAGCTTTACTCGCAGACCGAACTGGGCGGCTCCCTCCAGGTGCTGCTGCCAACGCAGATGCACATGGGGCTCCCGTGCAGCTGTCACCCGCAGGAAACAGGCATTGCCGGCCACTGTCCCAGACCCCCAGTGCCCACGAGAAGCTGGCCTTCCCAGTGCCTGGCGCGTTCCGAGTCTCCGGATGCAGATATCCTGCAAGGTGGCACTTTCCAGCTGCTGCCCGTGTGATGTCGCCCGGATCGCCAACGCTGAGGCTCTCACGCTCTGGGTCAATGGCCTCCCACCAGGCACAAAGGAGGCTCTGCGTTTGCCCTGCCATCTGGGCCCGAGTCTCCTTAGCTCATGCTAAGTGAGGCACGTTTAACGTCTGCCTTGGGCAGACAACACGCTGGGACTCTTGCAGAGACTGCTTGGCCTACTGCATCTTCCATCTTCCTACCTGCGGGACAGCCATGCCCAGACATCGCACCTGAGTGCGAGGCCCCACGGCAGGGCACCCAGCACGTGCACACAGCAAGAGAGTCCCTGCCTCAGAACCGCTCACGGTCTAACTCGACACAACAAAGGGCAGGAGAAGGGTGCAGAGCCGACTTGCTCAGGCTCTCACAGACCGAGCCAAGAGCAGAGACTAGAGCTCCCGCGGCCCTGCTCAGTGCCTTAACTGCACCCTCCCTCCCACGCTGCTCTGCTAGAGACCGGCTGCTCAGAACAAGCCAGGCTGATTTCACTGCAAATGCCCCAGGAGGCTATACTAGTATTTCCCACCTGCACAGGGCCGTGGTGCCCCGCTACATGGCGTGTTACCCAGCAAATCCCTTTTATTTTACACTCGGGGTCTGTTTTATGTTCCTCGAAACCCTCAACACCATTTTGAAACGGCAGAACTCCCACTGGGTTTTAGTCCTGAGCAGCCGGGAACACCTGATTCAGATCAGATTTGTCCTGAAAAACTGCAACATAATTAAAAAAAAACCCTCTGGCTAGATTCCCGCTGATTTTCAACCATGGGGTGAGGTCAGAAACCCAGAAATAGGAGCTGGTCAATAAAAAGCATCAATCTAGCTCCCATGGCACTCCCCTAATTTGGCCACTTCTGTGTAAAGAGTCACAATGGCTGGAAAGCGCTGTCTGACCGGGCTCCTCAGCCACTCCGTCTAGGAACGCATCCCATAACAACAAGCCCAAGGCGGCATCTGGGAACAACAGAGCCGGCGCCTCGCATTCCATTGCTGACATGCTGTGGGGCGAGCAGGAGCGCGAAGGAATTACAGGGCAGCGGTGGCAGGGTGGAGGTTATTCGGGGAGAGTCGGCGGAGGGTCTCAGCCATAAAGCTGACTATAAACAGGAAGCAGTGTCTGGCAATCGTATGAGGCGGCGTGTTCTGGCGGATCTGAGAGCGCTTCACAGACACCCATGAATGGAGCCAGGGTCATGATCCCCATCTACAGAGGCAGCAGCTGAGGTACAGACTTCCACGGTTAACGCTGGGCCAGCTGGCCAGGAGCAGGCAATGTGCTGTTAAACCTGGCTCGTCCCTGTCTGCTTGTTACTGTAATTCAGCAGGGTCGTCTTTCACAGCATGGACAAGCTGAGTGACATGCCAAGGACACATGACAAATCAGTGGCAGAGCTAAGAACAGATCCCAGGTCTCCTGACACCCAGACCAGTGCTTCAGCCCCGAGACCTCCTTGAACAAATCATAGCTCCCTTCTCTGGACCCGTACGTCCTGATTCTGGCGGCGCTCGGAGGCCCCCTGACCCATCGTGCTGAGAGCAAGAGACTGTCCCTGCCTAGCACGGAACAGAAAGGGTCAATTATCCTCATTTTGCAGCTGTGGGCACTGAGGGCCAGAGAGATTCAGCCTGAAGCAGGGCCCACAACTGAGCCCAGGTCACCAGAGTCCCAGCCCAGTGCTTTAACCACAAGCCCATCCATCATCACCATTATCACTTCCCGGGGGCACCTAACCTCCTCTCCTCTGGGCCTAGCCCTGCTCTAAGCCACCCGGGGAGGCGGGGGGGTTGGGGCGAGGCATCTACCGTGCTAAATTCTTAATGCCGCTAATGGGAGCCTGGGGGAGAGGAGGGAACGTAGCAGGTTTGCAAGGAAGAGCCAGCAGCCTTGTGTTTGCGTGGCCGGCGCTGAGGGGGAAACGTCAGATGCAAACGGTTTCCGCCGGTGGCTCTCTGAGAATTTGCCCTCGAGAGGCAGCGTCCCCCCGAGGTTCCTGGCGAGATGGAGGTTGTGCTTTCCCGAGGCTCAGAACGGGCCGATCCTCGTCTGCTTACGCTGTGGTTGCTACTGGCTGTCGGACAGGCCTGGCCTGGCAGGGGCAAGCAGCTGGGCTCTTTGGGAAAATGCCAGGCTCTGCGAGACCCCAGGCTGCCCCTGCCTGAGTGCGCCCGGTGTGTGGTGCCCACGTTCCATGAGCAAACCACGGCGCAGAGCGGCAGGGTCTGTTGGCAGGAGGCTGGTGCCAGGTGCTGTGTGGATCAGCTGGGTCTTAATTGCTGATTTTCCCACAGCTTGCAGCCCCGGTGGGCTGCGAAGCAAAGCAGGCTCTCCTCAGATGCTCAGCTCCCACAGCGCTGAAGGCCGTGGGGCCAGCGATTCAGTGGGGGGGGAGCTTCTGCATAAGCCACGTAACAGACACCCGGGCTTTCGCTGCTGCTTTCTCTCTGCGTCCAGCTCAGCATCCAGGAGACTGCTCGGGGGGGCTGGCCAGGGGTGAGAGACAGGCACTAACATCAGCGCCTGCACCCCCAAAGGGAGGCCCCCGGCAGGTCTCTAGCAGGTGATGACTTGCCCCGCATCAGAGACAGGCCTGGTACGGAGCAGCCAGCTGGCCCTTGCATTCCCTCCCATTGCCCCTTGCTCAGCCACCGGACTGCATCTCTTTTCCCAGCAACCTGAGCCCAGGGTGGCAGGGCTCTTCTCTGCTCCCTCTTGGCCGTGGAGCAATCCTGCCCCCCCCCCGATGGGTTTGGATGAGAAACCAGGGCTGGGACCCAGTGGTGCTGAAAAGAAGAGCACCCCAGCTCTGCTCGCTGCATGTGTCCCACTCCACAGCAAACAATGCTTGCCTTCCGACCTAGCCAGCATGATGCATGGCTTCTTGGGCAATAAACACACATCTGGGTGTCCAGGGAAAGGAAACAGCTGAGATGAATGTTTTCCCCTCCACTTCCTAAGGGTCTGTGCATCTCCATTTAACCCCTGCAGGGCAGCAGGGCCCCAGCAGTCTGGAGAGCTCCCTCTCCCAACCAGACCGGGCTCTGGCCACCCTGCCGTCCCCGCCTCCAGCCTGGCCTGTCTGTAGAAGTAGAAGCTGCCACCTGAGCTGCTGTGGTGGCAGCAGCCTGGGGAACATGCAATGCGCTGGCAGAGAGAAGCGGCCTTTTCCACAAACAGCAGATTCAGCAGCACCAACAACTAAAATCCCCCAGCTCCTGAAGATACCCCAGCTTTCCATAGCCGACTGCCTCGGCCCAGACCCACGCTTTATGCCTGCCTGGACTCTGGGTCAGCTGAGGCGGCCTCCCGGCCTGTACCTCCATCTGGTACAATCACAAGAACCCTATAGGCTATGTGGTGGCAGCAGCTTTTCATTCAAAGGATTCCCAAACTGCATGCAGCGTATTCTGCACGTGGCACCACTAAAATTCAGCCACCTCCAGAAGGGGCCACAACTGGGGCAGGATAGAAAGAATTGATACAGCTAAGGACTCTGGGGCAAATCCCCAACTCTTGCAAAAGAGTCCAGGCTGAACTGGGTCAGCAGGACCTTGGGTGCTAAGGTCTCAGACAGAAACCACTACAGCGCAAACAGCACAGCTCTCAGGGCTGCACTGCATGCACAGAGTGGTCAGGGATATCTATTAAATAGCAAGGGCAGTATCAATAGCTGTCAGACACTTTCCCCTGCACTGCTCAGATACCCTCTGCCTTGGATCTGTTAGGTTTTCTTCATTCAGAGGGATTTATTTTTAATTCAATTCTCCCCTAGTGCAAATATGTGCTTTGGTAGAGTGTAAAGAAGTTTCTTCTGCCCCATGGTATATTTGGAAAGAGATGTAATGTGTTCTGAACTATACAGATGCCCCCCATAACGGCCTGGGAAGAAAGAGGAAGGAAGCAACCCCTTTACTGCGTGAATGGTGCCAGCATCCTAATCAACTGGTGTTTCTGGTTTAGAAAGGAGGCATGTATGTCCTGCAGGCATAGGATGAAATCCTGGCCCCAGAGAAGTCAGTGGCGGAACTCCTAGCGACAACAGGGTCAGGATTTCACCCACAGTGCTGGCTTCCGATCTTGCTTCTAAACTGGTTTTACCTCAATGCAAGTTTACTGGTGCAAGTGGAGTTATTCCCCCTTTACACCAGTGTAACTGGACGCAGAGTCACTCAAACTCTTGGCTCAAGAAGAGAGACCCATGAACCCAACTGAGTTTTGATTTCCTGAGTTTTAAAGTAACTGGGAAGAAAACACAGAAAGAGAATTGCTCTGCTCCAGCTCTCCCGGCAAAGGGACACCAGGCACAGCTAAGCAGAGGAACCCGGCTCTGAGAAGAGACAACACATGGCGTACACAGGAGGGGGCTCATAGACATTCACCTTTTAAACAGTTTCAAAGGGGTATTTTAACAGGAGGCGGGATGATGGATTTCTGGGATCAATAAATCAGTTGCCCATCGAAGCCCTTGTGCTGTCTTCCTCATCTGTAGGGGTAATTTACCTACCATAATGCCAGGACTGTCTGGATAAAGGCGAGAAGCCTGTCTGGTCCCTTTAACAAACTAATTATACAGCAGTTCCTGTGTACAGACTTAGACAGGATCTTTTCTAGGCAGCCAGCACCACATGGTTATACAGTGGTGCTGGATGCTACCTGTGCGTCCCTGAGTCACACGCACTCATGTTACTGAGCAAATAAGCCTTTGCTGCGGCAGATGCAGCACAGCGAGGCGAGAGCGAGCTGGGTTCTCGCCTGGCTCGTGCAGCAGCAGCAGAAAGGTAGCGAGATGCCAGAGGTCGCACCTGGATGCCAGAGGCAGAGGGAGCGCCGTTGGATTCCCCAGAGGGAGGTTTGCAGCGCTGTATGTTTGCCGGCCAAGCCCTGTGTTTGGAAAGCGCCTGGCCTGCCCTGGGCACTGCTGCAATCTGTATTACAACCGTCGTGATCCAAGCGGGCCCTGACTGGATCTTACCTTCTGCAGCCACTGTGTGTTGTTTTCCATGACGTTCTCCAGCTGTTGGAGCCGCTTGGCTGGCCACTTGGGTTCAGGCAAGGCAGGGGCGTCCCTCTGCAGCGAGTTCGAGACTGGATATTCGGCGGCGGAGGGGTAGCAGCCCCCAATCTCCGGGAGCAGGAAGGTGTAGCTACAGGGCCCATGCTGCACCCGGTGCTGAGGTCTGTCCAGGCTATCCTTCCCTTTCAGGGGGGAGCCAAGCCCCAGAGCCGTCACGACCCGGGCAGCCAGCATTAACCATGGCAGGAAGCCCCTGGCTCCCATCCTCACCTGCCAGCGGGCGTCTTCCCACCTCGCTGAAGAGTCACACACGTTTCCCTGCTTCTGTCTTACTGGCCTGGGTGGGACACTCAGTTCTCCTCCCCCTGCTCGGCAGCGGCTGCTGGCATGCGATGTCTGACACCTCCTAGGCTGGGAGCGCAGCTGGCCGGGAATCCTGCTCCCTGAGCCTGGCTTTCCACGAGAATGGCCGTCAATTGCTTCCTATACCTCTGGCCCATGTTCTCCTGACAACTGCAGGAAGCTTTATTATTATTATTATTTTAAGCCCTCCCCTTTCCCCTCCCTCGCCCCCCCAGCTCCTCTCCCGCCTCCTGCGGGGCTTTGGAACACATCCCAGCCCACTTGGAAGATGCTTTGTCCCCTGGAATCCAGCACCCTCGGAGGAGATAATGAGGCACAAGAATGTGTTTTGGCCCCCAGCAAAGGTCAGCAGCCCTGGGGCTCTCTGTTTATCTCAGGCTCCGTTGGCCTCGCTCCTTCCTGTCCTCTGCAGACTCACTTGCCCGGCAGAGGTTGGAGAACAAATTGATCTCAGTTCCTGGAGGGAGCGGGGGCCAAGACTGCGTCCTAGCACCCTGCTTTCAGGCCTGGCAACTCCCCTCATGCCCAGCTCGCTCTGCAGGGTTCCCACGGGGCAGGAAAACCTGCCTCGCCGGGACACTGGCAAAGCTGTGACCCTTGGGCCCGGTGACGAGCTGGCTCAGAGGGGATGTGTCAGGGTCTGGGTGCAGCTCTCGGGGCTAGGAGCTGAACCGCCCCAGGGGGATGCCATGGCCTGAAAATGTTCCCCACTTGCCCAAGGGTCAAGGGACTGCACTCCGCAATGGGGGACATGCCCCGACCTGTCAGAGCCCCGGTTGCTTTATGCGTAGCCAAAATGGACATGAGGGTCCTGGGTGACTTCTTCCCCCCAGCCAGGAGGGAGGTGCGTCGTTGACCCTTGAGTTTCTTTCTTCCTCTCCGTTTCCAGAGAGAGGGGGACTGCTGGAAGAATCGCCACGGGCTGATGCAGGGAGGGCCCTTGGAAGTCATCGTTCTGGGTGTTTCAGGGAAGGACAGATGGAAGTGTCTGTGAGCTGACGGGGAGACGAGAACTGACTCCCTTCGAGTCGGACCTGGATGACCCACAAGGCCAGGAGAGGCTTTGCTCGGTGCACAGAGCCCCAAGTGTAGCCCTTTCGGAGAGGGGGGAGTGCGCAGGGAATGGCGCGGACACGATTCCAGCTGAGCATAGCCGAGGGAGCCCATTTACTGCCACGTCGGTATCATCATCAGTGCAGAGCAGGCAGAGGGGGTTGTTTTGGGCACCTCTTGACTCCGCTGGGGAAGCTGGCTCTCCTGGGATTACCAACGGACCCGCGGCATTTGAGAGCAGCGGTGCCTGACCCCCCACAAAGGTTTCAGACTCGGGGCATGGTCCAAAGGAACTCCCAAACGCTGGGTTATTGAATACTCCAGATGTCTCACCCTTGTACAGCCAGGCTAACGAGCAGCTCTCTTGGGGGATTCCATCATTTCCAGTTGCGGGCTTGATGCTTCCCCGGACATTTCAGGACCCCCTCAGCTTCAGTTCAGTTCTAGACATGAGGACCGGTTCAGATCATTTCCAAAGTGGCTCTTTCTTTCCTACTCATGACCCAAGCATGTGCCCAGCCAACCTCCTCTCAGCAGCATTTCTAAAAAAACCCAAACCCGCACCCGTCCTGTGCCTGCAGAGAGCCTGTGAGTTTCGCAGGGACTGTTCTGTCTTCGAAGGGTCATTTGCAGCATATTTTTTCCAGTAAATATTTACTGCAGTTCCATGGAGCTCCTCACTGAACGTTTCCGGAGCACTCCGGCCCTCTCCACATTTCTACAGGGCCGTGTTTGCTTCTCATGCATCTCAGCTGAGGAAAATGTGAATGTTTCAAGTTCCCATGAATATAGCTCCTGCCCACCCGACTGTTGCTGTAGTTACAGTGACTTTCCCTGATGCCAGCGCTGGCTGGAGTCTTCTATGGGATTGTTTCCCGGGAGAAGGCTCCCACCTCCATCCTTCTTGGGACAGCCGAGCACCTGGTGCCAGCTGACAAAAGGAAGGTCAGGGGCTGCCCAAAGCAGGTGTCACCAGCCCTGGGAGGACTGGCTGACACAGTCCGTGGTGCAATGAGAAGATGAGGAAACACCTGGGCGCAGACATCCCTCATGTGAAGCTGAGCCCGGCGGGTCTGCCGGGACGGACAGAATGTGCCCTACAGCTTTGAGCACAGCAAGCCGACAGAGGGAGAGAGTCTCAGGCAGGTGAGAAGGGCGGCAACTTTGTGCACTGGGGCCACCTGAAGCATTTGCAGCCTGTGAGGCCCCAGGATGGCAGCAGGCTCGGCGGGCACAGCAGAGAAAGTGTGGCCTATGCATCGCCCTATCTGATCTCTGAGCCCTAGATGGCACGGCCCACGCTGGAGGGACGACCCAGGCGGCTCCCCGCTGGGAGAGGCACTGCTAAAGCGGGGCCTGTGGACAGAAACCACTCACCTTGCCTGGCAAAGACATCTGTCGGGAAGGCTGCTCATGTAGCATTTGCCAACAAGAGCTGAGGCCCCGTAGCTTTTTCCCAAAGAGCAAAGTAGCTACAAATGCCGCTGTGGTCGCTCTAGCGTGGAAGGGAAGAGCAAACAGAGCTTCAGTGTCTGGGATAATTCGCATCCCATCAGCCAGGCTCCAACCTTTTAGAAAGGGACCCCGGCTGCGGGCAGTCAGGGGGAGGCTGGTCACAAGCAAGGCAGCAGGCGATAGCTGGGGCACGCAGCCCCAACACCCCATGGAGCGAGGACAGTGATACGTGCTTGCTACCAACAGAATGGCGCAGTCACCCCTACCGACTCGCTGTACCCCCGCAAGGAGCCCCTGGCTGGCCGAGGAGCATGGTGCGTCACCCTCCCTGGGGTCCCCACGTGCTGCCAGCTACAACAGATCTGTTCAGCGCTCCCCACTGTCTAATAACGGGGGCTGAACCCGAGATGGCAGGGAGGTGGGGAATGGTCCTGAGAATAAAGCCCAGTAGCGGGCATCGACAGACAGGCTCTATTCCTGCCTCTGCTTCAATCTTCCTATGTAATGGGGGCAAGTCACGTTCCTGCTCTGTGCCTCAGTCTCCCTGTCCATCAGGGCGGGGATGACAGGATCTACTTCACCGAGGGGCTTAAAGCATGAGTGTTTGTAAAGTGCTTCGAGGTCCTGGCACACAAGGTGCAAGGGAAGGGCAGAAAAATAGCATTAAAAGGGATACTAAATGCAGCCTACTGAAAGCAGCGTCTTGCAGAAGCTCCTGCTTCATCTCCGCTTGCACCAAACTCCTGTACAGCTGTGTCCCTTCCCCATTTACCAGACTCGCTGCTGACTCAACCCTCTCTCCTGTGCACGTGGGGCTGCCACTATCACACGTGCAGAGGGCCTGGCCTGTGTGTGCACAGATCTCTGCTGGGCTTCGGTGCTTTTCCTCCCACGACAGCCCAGCCCCAGGTGCGGGAGCAGCATGTTCAGTGGCTGGCGAGGGAGGAGGGAGCTGCATGTGCACTCACTGAACGGGAGAAGCCAGTGCCATCTTGGGCTCTGCTTAAGACAGAAAAGGGAAAGGTGGTTTTAATTCCTCTCCACACAAGCACTCCTATTCCCGCCTTCATTAAAGTTACTGTGAGGGGTCTGGGGCTGGTGCCGAGTGAGATAATTCCCTGCAGAATGGGCCATTGTTCTGCTACAGCTGAACCATTCACATCACAACGCGCACGAATGCCGAGTAAATCCACCCTCCCTTAAACAACAAAGGTAACCTTTTTGTTTCCCCCTTGTTCTCTCCAGGTCAGATTTCCAAACACAGCCGCACAATGGGGATGTTGAAGCTTGAGTTTTCATGTACACGATTTTTTAACACCCCGGTTTTGGTGCACACAGCAATGTGGATTTGGCATTGTTACGTATTATCTGAGACAATGCTATTGGAAGCAGATGGGGTGCAGTCCCTGCCCCGTGGAATTTACATTCTCGATTAGAGAGATGCTACATTCAACAAGAGTTTAGGAACACGGGTCTAGTCAGAAGAGGGTGAGTTGGGGGTTAATGTGGAGAAAGGTGATTTTATTCTGTGTTATTGCAACTTTTATTTGTATGCACAATTGGGTAGATAGCTGTCCACTAGACTGTTTGCATGCATAAATCTGAACATCTTCATGTGCAGAACCTCTGGTGTGAAATATTGCACCTCCAATTTGAGAGATCAGAGTGAAGCTCATTTAAAATTCTTTTTCACCTTCCAATTTATTTTGCTTTCGATTAATAATCCATCTGGCAAACGCCCAGCAACGTAGGAAGATCTTGACTGCTTTCCAAGGAGCAAAGAAAAAGAGCACCCACGAGAGAGGCTGCTTCCTCTCTGATACATTGCCTCGTTGCCAGGTGGTTTTCAGCCTGGCTTCACTTGGGTCTTGGTTATCTGGCTCTGGCGCAGAATGAAGCTTGCAAATTGCCGTTCAGAGGCCTGTGTCTGCGGAGAAGTGATGCAGAGCAGCCAGCTCGGGGCTGAGAAACCTGCTTGGGCAACTTCTCAGAAGGAAACCTGGTCAAAACAAATGCCCCAGGTTCACAGTTCAGGGACTCTCCCCCCAGTGGCTTGTCTAACCCCAGAGATCGGTGCGAGCCAGCACTGTCCCTGCACCTAGTGAGGAGAGGCTGGACGCGTGCATTGGGGAGCTAACCGATACAAAGGATCCGATGAGTGCTCTGGGCACGCTCCAGGGGATCCCCGGTGACGGCAGAGCCCTGAGACCAGGCCTGGGAACCACAGCTCCATGGCAGGACTGCCCCTGCAGGCATGGCTCAGCATCCCTAGTTCGGGGCCCCGCAGATGGAGGGTCTTGACGCTGGGGCCCAGTGAGCGGGTTGAGCTGGAACAGACGCTCCACCCTGGCCCCAAACCGAGCCTTTGCGGCACCTCAGGAAGACCTTTGCCAGGACGCCCGTTGAGTCTCCCAGCAGGGGTAGCCTGGAGCCTGCGGTACCTGAGTGCCACAGACGGAGACGTCGGATTGTGTTTGACGGTGGCACAGACACAGACCAAGGCTGGCACCACAACGTGCCCCAGCAGCTCCAAGTCTAACCGGAGCAGACGAGCAGGCAGGTTCATTCCCCTATCCGACAGACAGGGAACATGGACCCAGGGAGACTCGGCGACTTTGTCAAATGACAGTCTGGGGAAGAGCCAGGAACGGAGCGCAGATCTGGGGCCCAGCCAGGTCCTTTAACCACAGCATTGCCCCTCCTCTCACTTTAGGGTCAGCATCTGTGGGCACTTAGTCACCTAAGACAATGTGTTTTATGACGAGGCGTCTCGGACTCAGCCGCTCATTGTTCCCGCACGGGAGGAGGTGACACAAGGAAGGAGGAATCTTGGATGGGGTCTGAAGAAATTGCTGATTCCCCTCCACGCCCTCCCTGCCCTGAGTAACAGTCTGCAAACACACAAGCCAGCGACGGGGAGTGCAGCACTTCCCGTAAACAGTGGGCAGATTTCTTAACCAGCCGCTGCAAGAAAGCAGCCTGTAAACACGTAGCTCGGCACAGCTGCTGCTCCGTTCAGCGCCCAGGAAATTACAGCCAGCACGGGGATGAGCCCCTGGCCCCGCAGCGCCTCGAACTCTGTCGCCACAGCTGGTACTCACCAGGCTTGATTACTGATCCCCCAACAGCCAGGCTGGAACCCGGCCGCCCCCCACACCTGAGTGTTTTAGCTTGCAAGAGCCTGATCCAAACCCCAGCTGAAGGCAGCAGGAGACTTTCCCACTGGCTGCTTTGGATCAGGTGCCTAATGCTCCTGGAAGTGAAGGCAGAGGGTGCTGGTTGGGGCAAGCCAGGGTGTCTAGGTGCTGGGCACATTCCCCCCCCAGCTCAGCCCTGACCCGCAGCCACCCTGCCGACACACTTGCAGCCCTGAGCTCCCATGCAGCTCTGCCAACATCCCGCAGTCTCCACACTCCATCTTCCCGGCTCTTCCAGGCCTGGTCTCCGTCCTTCCCCAGCTCCACAGCTCCGCCTGTGGCCCTCCGTCTCGCCCTACGATAGCCTGTGCTGTTCCAGTCCGGAGCAGATTACCGTCACCTATTTGCAGGTCTGTGTCTGCACGCCGCAGCCCCTGGGGAGCGCAGATGTGAGCCGCGGCTGTCGCGTGTGCAATCCGAACTGCCGTCGGAGACCTCAGGCCTCGGCTCACAAACTCCGCTGTAAGAGCAGAGAGAATATGGAGAAAGGTGGGCATGCGGAGTCCTAGCCAGGGCTCCTCATGGCTGGGTCTGGCACGGATGCTGTTGGAGCCAGAGACACGACCATGTTCCTGAGCTAGGGTGCTACCGTATATGGTGCCCCCGTCTCCTGGAGACACAGGGGCAGCCAGTAGAGAATTCCCGAGGCCTGACGCACACGGATGCCAGACGAAGTTAAAAACGTTTTCTGGGCAGGTTTTAGCTCTCTCTTTATATGGCAATATCTTGGCTGCAAGTTTCAGTTAGAGGAGCTTTGGGCCTGATTCAGCTGCTGGGGAGACTCAGAGCAGAGACGGCATAACGGGTGGGAGACACAATAACACCTGGCTCTGATCTAGCATTTTTCATAAATTGCAAAGTGCTTTACGCGGGGGGGAATCATTATCCCCATTTTACAGATCGAGAAACTGAGGCACAGAGGGGGCAGTGACTTGCTCAAGGTCAGCCAGCAAACCAGTGGCAGAGGCAAGAATAAAACTCAGGTGTCCCAAGTCCCAGTCCAATGCTCTATCCATTAGGCCACATAGCCCGGTGGCTATGGAGAGGAAGACCAGACTCCCAGGCTCCATTTCCAGGGCTGCCGCTGACTCAGAGGCCACGCACACTGTCTCTCCACATCACACACCAAAGCTCAGCTCACGGGGGGCTTGAGGCCCCAGGTTAAAGTTGGTAAAGCGCTTTGCGATTGCTGGCTGAAGGAGGGCTAGCGACAGGCCAGGGGTTATGGTTGTGAGCTATCTCCAGACGCTACCGCTGCATCAGTGAGCGTGCCGTAGAGAACAGCCCCGCGCTGCCTGGGACTGGATGAGGTCCCACCCACGCCCGGGTCTGAGGACAGAAGTTACGTGGCCGAGTTCAGATACGAGGAAGGTTAGCTGTATTTTAGGGTGAGGAAAGGTTCAGGGGGCCAGTTTAGGGAGACCAGATCCTTGCTCCATTATGGAGCTTCCAGACCAGCAGCAAGTTACAGCCTAGAAGTGAAGGCCTGAAGGACAACATGGAGCTTGTCATATTTATCCGCAGGGTAGGTGCCAGGGCAGCAGTAGCTGGGGACCCTCGGCACCTGTGGTCTGGAGCCCCCCCGCTGGTGTGAGGCTGCCTGGTCAGTCTGGTTGTTTAACGCTGGGTTTCTTCGCTGGGGTTGCGGTTTTGGGATGTGGACACCAAGCTCCTTTTGCACAGGGCTCACAAGACGGCCACCAGCTGGTCACGGCTCGTTCTGGGTCCATGGTGGGTGTGGGGGTCGCCAGTTTGGGTTGCTACGCAGCAGGGCCTGCAGCTGAACCCGGGACACGCTAGTTGATCTCAGCTGAACACCCTGACCGACCAGCTCCCTGATGGGTTCAGAGGCATCTGCAGCCGCACCAGGCCGGCGACTGCTCAGCGCTTACACCTTTCTCTGACCCTGGCCTCTAACCCCTGGTTCCCGACTCCACGAGCTGTGTGCGCACGTTCCAGCTCTCCCACCATTTGCAAACACATTATGCAGCAGGTTCTTGCCACATGCTCACTCCACTTCCCCCACTCCCATCTGACACGCACACGGCTCAGAGACCCCCATGCGTTCCCCACGCACAAGCACCCTCCTCCAGCATGGGTGTCGCAAGGCTTGCCTCTCAGTCCCAGGCCAAGCGTGCAGGGAAGAAACAAGCAGCTGAGTCTGTTGTGTGCAAACACGAATCCGTCGCATTCCAGAGCTGTGTGATTTTTGCCAGATGAAGCACATAAGGGTTTTGTTGCATCAAGGTATTGCTTTGGCAGTGGGGAGAGAAACAAAGCTGCAGAGCCCTGGCGCAGCGTCAGAGGGGTTAGGAGAAACAATGCGCCGTTCCCAAAGAATGAGCCCAGAACAGCTGCTAGCCCTAGAGGGCTCATCCTCCCCTCCACCTTCAAGGTGCAGGATTTGCTCACCCAGGCAGACAAGAAATCAAGAACTCTCTCTCCATTTCCAAGCCAGAGCAGAGACACATGGGCGCAAAAGCCCACCACAATGGTGCCGCACCCAACCCTTCCCAGCTGGCAGAGGTCCAGCGAGCGAGCAATCATCAACAGCCAAAAGGCAGCCAGAGCAAGCTGCAGCATTGTACCAGGGCGCCAGCCTCCCTGGAATGCTGTGGCTTGGGTACGGGACTTTGCCTGGCTGATCCTAGAGACGGGCGAACTGTCACGGGTCAGAACTTCCCCCGGGTCTGTGGCCTTCAGATCCTTGTACATCTCGAAGCCAAGAATAGACGTTTAGGGACCAGAGACCTATTTTCCTGCTGCAGGGTATGGGTATCTCCGATCAACTCCACCTGCGTCTCCGGGAAGCCAGCATTTAGCACAAAATGGACAGCCCCGCCTGAATGCTCTCTGGCTTGGCCGCCTCCGGGCACTTCCAAGCCCTGCTCATTTGGAGGCCACAGGTTCTTGCTGGGAGGTTGCTTGCCTGCAGACCATGCGCGAATGCGGCAGCGTTATAGCCCCCGGCTCCCCACGAGAGCCCTGCACAAACACATGTTCACGACCACACGCGAGCAGACGGGCCTTCCAAGTCATCTGCTTTCAGACGAGCCATACCAGGGAGTGGGGAGCAGCCTCTGTTCTCTCTGCGTTTCATCACGCATTGCTCTGCGCTCAGAGAAGGGTCAGACATGCACCACAAATGACACGCTCCAAACAGGCTCGTTCAAAGCTGGGGTACCAGCATCCATCTCACTGCCATGGACGCTAGAGAACTAGAACGTTCCCAGCACATGGGAGGCTCCGCTCAGGGGAGTCTGGGCTGGGTCCAGCGTGGATTGAAGTGGTTCAAGGCTTCCATTCTGAGTGAGCTCACCACTTCCACATCCCTGGAGACAGGAGCACCTGTCCTCCCTGGGCCCGCAGGCGTGGTTTGCATACCCAGCACGGTGACTGCGCATACAAACGCCCTGGATGCATTCAGTTGCCCTTGGCGTGTGTGCGAAGGCTGCCTCTGGTAACTGCGACAGCTCCATGGATACCGAAATGGGGGGATCGGTTGCTGCTGCCTTTGCTGACAGTGTTCTCCTGGCTCTGACGTCTCCCAGCATTTACCAAGAGTTCCTGGACCGGACAATGCACACGGCGATTCCCCGCCCTGCTGGTATTTGTCAATAACTTGTTTCAAATTGCTATTAGGCCCTGCTCACTTATAGCCAACACCTCACGAGCTAGAGCTTTGCTATTGCCGACACTGAGCTGGAGTCATTTCGCACTCACACTCTTGCCTTTCTGCGGACCCCAAACCATCTGCCAGCAACTCCCGCCACTTTCTCAAATGCTGTGGGTCCAGATGGAGCCTTCAGAGAGGCCGATGCATGCTGCAAACTGACGGAGCCCAAGCCTCCTGCCGGCCCTCCACCATTAGAACAAGCCACGGCTCGCTGAAAAGCAATTGTGAACACACAGAGATAAATCGCTTGCACCCCCAAACCATCCCTCCCACGCCAAAACCCACAGCTCTTTAAAACTGGACGCCAGCGCCCAGGGCCCCAGCAAGACGAGGGGAAGAGCCGCCAGTGCAGTGGTTTAAAGCAATTACATGAGGTTTGTTAGTAATTCTGACAGACAATGAGCCGGGCTGGGAGGTGGGACTTTCGAGGGTGGTTAAATGATACGGGGGAGGTCAGTTTTGCTCTGGTTTTTCTGGGGTGGCGCATTCTCTGTCAGCTGGGTTAAACGTAACAGAGCCAGGCCACTCAGGCTGTCACTGATAGCAATTCCCTGCTCAACGAGCTGGTCCCTGCAAGTGGCCCGCACAAGGCCAGCGTGTAAAGGTGGGCAGCTGACCAGGGTGCCTGAGCTCTGGCTTGGGTGTTCAGGGCATCTGCAGGACACAGGAGGGACGAATCCAGCCGCTTTCTCACACGTCAGCAGAACCAGCAGCTGTCGGGGGGGGAGGGGGCCACCTGTTGTGGGGGGGAGGCAGAGAAGGCATGAGGGCTGAGAGAGGGTCCTTCAGCCATAGGTCACAACCAGGCAGTGGAAGGCTACACAACCGGGAATAAGAATCCCTCCCTCTGGGCGTCTGCCCAGTGCCTGACCTGGATTTGTTCCTCAAGTGGCATCTCTTGGGGTGTCCATTGAAGCCAGTGGGACAGTGTGGAGAGGAATGCACACAGGACTAGCCCAGATAGATGGAGTGACTTACCCAAGGTCACACAAAGATTCTGTGGCAGAGTCCTGACTCCCAGTACTTTAATGAGTGTTTCTCTAAAAGGCTTTGTGAGCATTCCCAGCTCGGGCATGGGGAGCTGCTTGGCTATTGAAAGCCCAGGGCAATATGAGATCTAGAGATTTAACTTTAAGCATGTGAGCAGTCCCGTTAACTTTAGTGGGGAGTGCCTCGTTTCCCCCTCTGATCTTTCAATGGGATTTCTCAGGTGGTTAAAGCTAAGCAGGCATTTAAGTGCTTTGCTGGATTGGGGCCTTAGCATCTCCCAGTTTCCAGACTGGCAATTCCTCGGTTTTCACACTCACGAAGCAGTCATGTTGAATGGAGAATTCTCTTTCCCTAATTAGATGTTGTCTTTTTAGAAATGACAGGTGTAATACGTTGCTGCAAACTGGAAAACCAGAGGTTGGCCCAGAAAGCGTCTACCTGAACTTCATAGAAAACATGAGCCCCCGAGCTGGAAAAAGAAACAGGGAAAGTCTGCTTGGGGAATTACATCATGTGCATTCAATGTACATTTTATTCCTTCTGGCTCATGGGCAGCCAAGCTGAGCCTTTGGAAAGCGACCATCATGATAAATTTAGTCTTGATTAAAGACACATCATCATATTTCCTGGAGGTTACATAGCGCTTCAGACCCAGCTTCTCATATTCCACCAGGTGTCAGGGAAATAGGACTAGAATCATGGTGGTTCTTCCCCTCGCTAAGTGCAGTGTGTGTAGTGTGTGGAGCGGGGGAGGAGAGGTGTTTTATAGCCAGTGAAACACTAGGAAGCCCCTGGGAAGGAGATGTTTAATTAGGTTCCCATTGCTAAGAAACCAAGCTGAAAGCCCTGACAGACAAACTGCACATGGGGGTTGCAGCACGCTGAGGGCTCTTCAGTGCACCCTCCTTCATCACCTTCCTACATCAAAGCCAACATGTTCCCGTCACCAAGTCCCATGGAGCTGCTGCAGCTGGGCCACGTCTGTGCAGCCTGTGGAAGGCAGTCTGGGCCTGTGTGCAAAGATGTGCAGGGAAGCTACTCTCCAGCCGCCCCAGAAGAGCCCTGCTGCAGCACTGAAGCAGGTTGAACTTTAAGCACGTTTAAGTCTATCCCTGTTCACAACAGCACACGAGAACTGCTTCCGCACTGCACTTAACTGCGTGCTGAATTTAAAGCACATGCATAAAGGCTTTGCTGAATTGGGGCCCAGGGAAGGAAGGTGGAAACGCCATGGCGTGCACTTAGGGCTGTTTCTGGGATGACGTCAGTGGTGGGAGCGATGAATGTGGCGTTCTCTCCTTCTACGGTCCGTTGATTGTGATCACCTCGATGTCCAGGGCAATGGAAGTGGGTCTGGAAATGCTTGCACCTAAAGCTCTGACTGCCAGGAGCTGGGAGTGGAAGACAGGGGTGGATCACTCCATAATTGCCCTGTTCTATATATTCCCCCTGAAGCTCTGGTATGGGCCACTGCTGGAGACAGTGGCCCATGGGACAAGCTGGACCATGTCTGACCTCGTATGGCAGTTCTGATGTTCCTCTGGCCCACACCAGATAGACGTCCGGAGCAGGTGTGACGGTGCTGCTCTTACCCCATCTGTGTTCTGTTCGCATCGGGGAAGTGGAACAGAGAAGACACGGACCAGATGAACACACACAACAGCGGTGTGAAACGCTGCAGGGTTCCCTCGGTTCCAGCCGCACAAGGCCGCACAGATGGGTATGGCAGTGCTGCAGTGTCTGGCATCTGATGAGACCCGTGGCATTAGACCCTGGAAAGGAGCAGCTATTGCACACCTGACCTGGCCCATTCTCGCCAAGATGTCCAGTGTGCTTCCTGCAGAGGTGGTCACAGGCCGCAACATGAGGATCTGGGTGTGGGACGGGGGCTGGTTTGGCCATTTGTGAAATCTGGGTTCAGGTTCTGGCTGGCCCCGTTGAAAGAAAGACTCCTGAAGATGACGGGCGGGTTACAGACTTGCAGCTGCTACTCCGGGAGGAGGGGTCTGGGACGGCACCACCGTGTGATGCTCCAGACAGGCCAGCAAAGCCCCACGGAGCACAGACCCCAGTGTAGCGGCAGGCGAAGAGGATGGCTGGCCCCTGTTCACTGCTGTGCCTGTGTCCTTAGCAGCCAGAGGGCAGGAGGAGCTGATGGAAGACAGAGTTGTGGAAAGACGGCAAAGACTCCCTTCTGCTCCAGGGCTGGGAATCCTGACTCTCAGAGGGACAGTTCAGGCTGGTGAGGGCTTGTTCCGGCTCATCAAGGGAACAGCGGATGATCACATCGGCCATAACCAAGTCACAGTGCGGTACAGATCATGGACCTTTTCCTCTGCTGCTTCAGTGACAACGCTGGACTCGGGATGGCTCCCATGTTCCCTACAGTAACGTGTGAATTGCATTCATGCCCCTTCCTGCTTATCCTACATGACAGCAACTGCTCTGCTGCAGCCTGAGGGAGGAGCCCTGGGCTAGGGGTTAGAACGAGCAACTGGGAACCAGTTCCCAGCTCTGCCACTGATCACTGTGTGACCTCGGGCAAGCTCCTTCCCTCTTTGAGCCTCTGGTTTTCTATCTGTGGAACGGGGATGATAATTAACAAATCTCCTTAAGGATCCTAAAGAGAAAGATGCAAAGTATTATTTCATTACTGACACTAGGGAAGGAAGCTGGTTAATAAATAGCACTGCTGCTGAAATGGGTTGAAGCTGGGAGTTATAAAGACGACCAGCTAGAAGTCCACTGGAAGAGTTTTTTCAGGGTCATTTGCGATGTCAGTGGAGATAAGACATTACGACTGGGTTTTCTCCACATTTCTGCAGCAGATGCCCCCAGACAGCAGAGCACTGCTATTCTTGTGATGGAAGCTCTCCTCCATCATTCTGGTTTGGGTTTCAAGCCCCTTTGATAGATGGAGGAAGTTATGCTGCCTCTCTGCAATGCTCTCCTTGGGAAGCTCCATTATGATGTTTTCCATATGATCCCTGTAAAACCCACATGAATTCTAGAGCAGACCTGCTAATCCAGCCTCTTCCGAGTCCAGCTCGACATATTCCTGGCTTTGCCATGCTCTTCATCAGCTCTTGCATCTTCAAAGCTTAGTGAAATTCCCCGGCCAAAAAGAGAAAGAGGAATTATTGGTCACGGTGAAGCCTTGGAAGGCCCTGGCTTAGTCTGGGGATAAACATAAAACGCTCCGGGTAGCCTCAGGGACTCCCAGCCCCACCACTGCTGCCTGGTCTTCATTCACAGTTGTTAAAACTTAGCAGCTAGGAATCTGCCGTGAGCCGACGAGCTGCTGTGCGACAGCCAGATGGAACATGCTTCTAGCAGGGGTTACAAGGTGGGGCGAAGTTACTCCCCTCGTTGTTTTGTCACAAACCTAAATGATTGGACAAAAGTTATACATCCACGCCATGATGTGGGTGGGCTGGTTTTGGGGCTCCCGCACTCAGACAGCTTCAGGGAGGGCCTTATCTTCAGCACAGGCTGAACCTCGCCCTTTGAAAATCATGTCTCCTGAAAACACCAGGTGGGCATCCAAAACCACTAGTCCAGTAACATCCAGAGCTCAGTGGTTCGCGAGCCAAATTAGCAACCAGCATTACCCAAAAGAGTCCCACTAGCGTGAATTCATTGCTTCGTTTGCTGTAGCGCTCTACTGTCATATTTACACAGTATGACAGGGAAATGGCTTTAATACCATGTGCTGCAGAGAGCCGCAGGTGACACTTTAAAGAGCCCCGGGCAGCTCGCGAGCCGCAATCTGAGTATTGCTGCACTAGTTGCTTCTGGACAGCCTGGCCCTGGCATCTTTACCTGGCACTGATCCACGGAAGAGAAATGCAGAAGAGGGGCTGGGATAACTCGTTCTATAGAGCTTCTCCTCTCTGAAATGGCTCCCCCAGTGCAGGCTGGGGAGGGATTGATACCTTGGGGACCCTTCCGTGACTGTTTGTTTAATGAGGTGGATTCACTGTGAGGTGAGGGCGAAGGCTTTAGCTGTTCCTTGTGTTCAAAGACAGGGACAGTGGGACGTTCTGGCTGGCAGCCCTGCAAGGTGGGGAGGCCCTGCTTGTTCACAGAACAGACGATCCTAGAAATGTAGAGCTGGCAGGGACCTCGAGAGGCCATCTAGCCCAGCCCCGGCACTGAGGCAGGACCAAGCAAACCCATCCTACACTGTCTCTGAGAGAGTGCTGACGGCTAGCACACGAGCCAGGACGCTGATCACTATTGGCATTAATTAGGTTCCCCCAGAGAAGACCTAACTGGACAAAGGAGTACTTGATGACCAGGCCAGATTGGGGCTACTGAGACAGTGAGTCAATTAGCCCATTAACAGGCAGCTGTATAAAAGGGCACAGGAAGCACTGCCTAGGGGGAAGCAAAGAGGAACATGTCACCCTCCCTGTTTGAAGGAGCGGCTAAAAAGCTGACTGACAGTGTAAAGGTGTGGAGGAGATGCTGAGGTGTCAAAGGCTAGCGGTGCTATTTACAAGCATGAAGTGGGATGTGGAAAAGGTGGGGGTCTGGCCTGCTGCCCCGGCAGCTGTCGGAGGGGTTTAAAAACAGGTTAGATGATGGGGATTCCACAGATGCGGCACAGGCAGGCTTTCCCCACGCTGTTCTCCATGCCTAGGCCTGGAACATCACCTCTAGTGGGAGAGTTTGGTCTGTTTCCCCTGTGGCCTTCAGCTTCTTAGCTGAGGCTGCTAGCTCAGATGGTGGCTGTATGGAATGGACCCAGCCTGGGGCTGGCTAGGAACAGGGCTGAGAACTCCTAGAAGTCACCTCACAGTCACCCATGGCTACCTACAGTTGGGCAAATGCAAGCCAGTGGCTAAAGCTGAAAGGCCCTGCAAGCCCCTGCCTTTGTGATCAGGGTGAAGAGGGCTATGTAAGTGTCAGAGTATTACCTCATTTGGACATGACAATCGGTAGGCCTTGGATGCTAACTGCACTCATTTTCCCTTTGAACACCTGCACAGCAGATGCCTGGAGACACGAAAGCCTTAATCCTTACAAAGCATATGACACAATGTACTAATCTCCCATTTAAACCTTCCTCTAGGGCAAGTGACTGCAGCGGTTTCCTCTACCTGCCTTCTTTTCAGAAGGGGCCGTTGCACGAAGATGCTCTGGAGAAGAGCAAAGATGACATTTCTCCTGGCTTGCTGTCTGCAAAGAGGCTTCTGAGCTTTGTTCTGATTTCCAGGAAGACTAGGGAGAACAGACACATGCATCTGGCAAGTATGATGTACAGCATTACGTTGCAGCAAGAGCAGCCAAGGAGTGCATTACTGTTGTAAAATGGCTCTGCTCAAACAGCTGAGAATCCCACAGCTAGACTTCCCGCCTAATAGCAGCCAGCTCATTGCTCCCTGGAGCCTGTTACTACTCGATAGGTACATCAAACATTTCACTTCACAATCCCACCGGCCAATGCTGCTGCTCCAGGAGGAATCTGCCAGTCGTTCCACCCTCAGCCACACTTACTTAAGAGTCCTGAAAACAAATGGCTTTCAGACCCAGCCTCTATCACGTGGTAAAGGGCCAAACTGACCCCCTTCCTGCGGGTTCCTTTGTTCTAAACATTTCCTGCTCGCTCTTGCACAGTCTCTTCTAGGGCTGCTCCTTACAACCCTGAAACATCCCTGTCATCTGCCCCTTCCCCAGCTCAAACCCTTATATCTTGCATTGGTGCTAATAAGAGCCACCTGGTCTGATTGCCAGGGTGAGTCAGCAGAATAGCTCTGCATCTCAATGCTAGGTCCTGGTACCCGACCCCCAGCAGAAGAGCTTTGACACCTGATTAAAGGGCAGTACCAGAGATGTAACAAATTTGCCTCATTGCTCAAACACCCCAGCAGCATGAAAGACGAAGAGTCCGTAAGATATATCCATTAGAAAAACCAACCATCCTTCTCTGACACCGCCCCTCATTCCCGCCAACCAGGCCAGGCCAAGAATGTATAAGCACCGTCCTGTACCATATCCATATCTGCTGAGAATCCCTACTGTAGAACTCCGGGCACAATTTCAGCCTCCACTAAGAATGTCTTGGTCTCTGTAGGTTTAAACCACTCACCACAGGCTGATGGTTCTTTATAAAGGGATCACATGGACTATCAGCTCTGTGTTTCCCACGCTAGTTTCATCAGGCGCAGGCTTTGCTTGGGACGGTTGGGAGGGCGACTACTGTGAAAAACAGCTTGTGTGGCTTTATTTTATCAGAAAGGCATGCAAGAGATTTTGTGTTTGGGATGTGTGGGAAACATAGGGCTTCAGGAGGCAACCATTAACTTTAAGAACATGAGTGGTCTCATGTGCAGGGGGCTTAAAGTTAAGCAAAATTAAGTACTTGCAGGATTGAGGCCCAAATGTAGTGAGCGAATAAAAAGAACAATTTACATTTATATATGGACTCCAAAGCATTTTATAAACTCTGTTCCAATAATGCTTCTGAAATGCAGCCACTTCTGGGGTGTGGCTGAATCGCAGTGATCTAGGGGAAGTCTGTTCACTGGGAGCTTAGTCTGTTAGAGCGAGGGATTTATTCACCGTGGATCTCTTGGATCTGAGGGATTTATTTTGATCTATTTATTATCCTTATCATGTCCTTTTAATGATCACATGTTCATTGAAAAGCTGAAAACCTAAGAATGTTGCATCTGGAGAATCTTTTTTGTCACTTATAGGAAGAAATAGCAGAGAAATGTGTGGTAGCAGTAAATATTGATCTAGGCTCAGACCAGGGGGTGAGCCACTTACATATAAAGTCCCTTTTTGCCATGTATGCTTTATGGATCCACATAACCCCCCTGATATTTCTCATCATTAACCATGCACTGAATGTGTAACACAAGGTACAGAAAAAACATTGGCAGAGAGAGAACACAACCTGTCTGCACAACTATGTTTGAGGGACTTTTTCTGATTTTTAATGAACGTGGCCTTATATTAAGTAATTTCCTTTTCAATATTATTCATCAGGCAAAAATTGAATTAAAACTCAATGGGCACTAAGAAGTCTTTGCAGAGTCGCTCGGATATTTGCCCGTCCCATTTGAAGCTGGGGTCTGATGGATTGCTCATTGCCATCTTGACTTAATTTGCAAGAGACTCCTGGAAAGTATCACATGGAACATCAGCAATTTCGTCAATAGAAAACAGCTCCGCTCTCGTTTCTGTATGTTTAATGAGTACTATTCTTAGCAGTCATAGGAATCATGTAAGAATGGTTAGTTTAACTCCCATGCAGACTCCAAGAACTCAAAAGCCAATGGAAAAAAATACCAAAATATCTCTCTAATGGGGAGGTCAGATTTACGAGTCCTTGTGTGCCTGTAGGTATAAAGGCAAACATGCCTGAGGGGTGCCTTTGTCCACCATTAAACCAACATATACTGAGCTTTCTTCTAACTGTACCAACTGTTTGAGCCAACACTTTCCAGAAATTGGTTGCTGTTAGTCATAGGTCCAAGAGTACAGATACATTAACGTCTCTGCTCTCTGGGACACCTTGCATTGAATGCCACCTGCTGCTCCAGCAGATCTCAAAGCACTTTGCAGTCACTCATGAACTGAACCTTCCAACACCTTGCTGAAATATCAGCATCCCCCATTTTACAGATGGGAAGACTGAGGCACAGAGCAAGGCTGTGGATTGCCCAAGGTCACCCAGCAAGACTGCTGTGGAGTGGGCAACAGAGTCCCAGGTTGCCTGGCTCTCAAGCCCCCTGAGACCAGGCTTTCCATGCAATGAATATATGGCACTTGAAGCTGGAAGCTGAAATAAAAACATCTGCCACTAACCTCTGCTTCTGGAGATTCTTTCTGTTGCAGTTAGCTGACACACCTGAGGCCTGGAAGGAAAAGAGAACATGGCTTTGCTTTATGAGGAAAAAGTGCTCTGTCTGCCGCTCTCCCTTCCCTTAAGTGTAAATCTCATGGCTATGTCCAGAGACCCGTTTATCGCTGTCACCGTAGCTGCATCACAAGCCTGTCCACCTAGCCTGGTAAATGGCTCTTCCACTAAACTCCCCATCTCTTTGGTGCTGGTGCTCTGTGAGATCTTCCAGAGCCCTGAAGAAGGGTTATGTGTAGGGAGCAGGAGGTCCAAAGCTTTGGCCCCTCAGACTAGCCCTATGTGTGAGGAGCTATCGCAGGGAGATTAATGAGTGCCCCTCATTGGCACCTTTCATACGAGGCTCCCAAAAGGCTTTGTTAAATTAATGACCAACCACTCAAAGGCCTGTGTGGCAGGCAAGTGTCACTGACCCCGTGTCATGGGTGGGAGGAGAGGAGAAATGGTTTGCTCAGGTCACACAGCCAATGGAGTGTGGAACCGAGCAGCCCAGGAAAACCAGGTATAGAGTTCTCCCGCCCAACCTGTCAGCGCCCTCATGACAATGGCCACCTCGAAAGCTTTGTACTTGTGGTTATCATGAGCTCATGAGAAACTTGTGGGATGTGTGCGTCCTACAGCCCATTGTGCGTGTGCTGCAGTCCAGTATCCGTTATCCCTCTCTGTAGATATAAAACCAGTAACTGACTTTTCTCAAGACCCCACCACGTCCTCCCCAGCTGCACATAAAGCATTTCACTCTCCCAGGACCTTAGGTATCATTGTACAACAGAACTTCCTGTTATTCCAGTGGTGTCAGGACAAACAGCTGTGCACCTGTCCACCCTTCCTCAGCAGGGGCCAGGCAGTTATTTTTGTTGAAGAGTTAAAACACTGCCGGTGCCAAGGGCTGGGGGCGTGAGCTCTCTTGACAAACAAGAACCTGAGTGATTACAGTAAGTCTTGACAATAAAAGTGCTGTACTGAGAGGCCCAGATTCTGATCCCTTTATTCCTCCTGAATGGTCCCTTAGGTCTCGTCTACACTAGAAAATTAGGTTGACCCAGCTATATCGCTCAGGGGCATGAAAAATCCACATCCCAGAGCAACATAGTTAAGCTGATCTAACCCCCCATGTAAACAGCACTAGGTCAACAGAAGAATTCTTTCATCGACCGCCTCTCAGGGAGATGGATTACCTATCCTGACGGGAGAACCCCCGTCAGCGTAGGTCATGTCTACACTGCAGCAGCACGTTTCAAGCGTAGACAAGCCCTCATCCCACAAATAAAATGGTCACTGAAGTCAATGCTACCTCATATAAGCAAGGGGATCAGAACTTGGCCCAGATTCCTTCTGCCCTGTGACTTGGACAACGTACTTCTGGAAGCGATAGGGCCATTCTCTTCATGGCACCGTAGCAGGGGTAGCCATCTGCAAATGTGACCTGTGCTGCCGGATGTGGTGTGGTGCTACTGAGATCAGCAGGAACAGACAGCTGGGTAAAAAGCTTTCCAAAAACCTCAGGGAAGTAGATTGGGACAGACGAGGGGAGATGAGCCAAGATGGAAAAGGAACCTGGGCAGTGAGCTCTTCCCAAGCCGTCTTTCATTGCTGACCTAACTTCAAGCTATTGGTTAATGTCTTTTTTATACAGTTCTAGAGCAAAAAGCCTACTTATTTCATACCTTAATGTTACTTTGTAATATAACGACACCTCCACTTCTGCGTGGGTCACCAACACACTGGCACCTTCTACAGCACAGCACAGGTATCTACAGCTTACACTAACGGAATAATTCTCTGCAGTCGTAAGTAGCTTGCTTCCCTCAAGTGGCTAAGGAATTGGAAGGAGATGGACAGACAGACACACACACATTGCCAGTGTTACACTAAGAACATGTCAGACTTTGATCACAAGTTAGAAATGGTTCCGACAACATTGGGCCAAGTAGATAGAGAGGGAGAAGTCTGCATTTTAGACTTCCAGCACAGCTAAGAGAAAACCGAGGCTGGACAGATCATTGTTCCAACTGACTACACCGAAGAGAATGGGACTGCAGTGGTATCGCTGTGCAAACTGACGGCAACATTTCTGGTCAGATTAATTGTGGTTAAACTCTTGTTTTGCAGAAGCAAACTTCTAGGCGTGAAATACTCAGCCAAATTACACAGTCTCTGCAAACCATAAGAAGAGGTGCCCAAAAGCCGTGGCATTAGTCGAAACACTGTTTCTCCATGAGATAACGCTGTATTAACACAGCCACTTAGAGATATGGGACCCAAAGAGCCAGTTATGGTCTGTTAACATACGCGGTATGGAGAATGTGGGCGCCGAATGTTGGCCAAACAACGCATATGGCATATATCACCCATCAAGTCCTTTGTGATAGGGTTCCTTGGAAGCAGCTGACTGCCTTGCTTCAGGGAGTCCTGCAGGCGATGTTTGCAGGGATATTATTTAGCTATGGCATGTGACGGAGTTAATAGCACTTTCTGAACTCACTGACTGTGAAGCAATTTCAGGAAATAGAAGAATAAGCCAGCCTTCTCTTTCTGAGAAATCACACTCCGAATCCTAGCTCGGGTCACAAGTTCACATGCGTGTGGGTTCCTAGCCTGTTGCCAGGGCTGAGGGTGCAAATCCAGCAGAGAACTTGGCCTGCTGTGTCTAGTCTCTGCTCGAGGGGAGCCGGGACTTACACAGTCCTGAGCCTTTCAGGCCAGGAATGGGGGGCCTGGGCAGGGTCGTGTAAGGTCGGAGGGGGGGACCAGTAGGAAGGCTGCAGGCCAGGAACCAGGCCCACGGGAAGGGGCGCATGGGGAGCCTGGAGCCCAGAGGCAGGTCTGGGTGGAAGGGAATCTGTCGCTTTCCGGAGACGACTCCCAGCCAGCCACAAAAGCGGGCCGTTCCTAGGGGTCTCCAGCCCACTTCCTAACGGGCCTGGCTGGCCAAGCTCCCCTGGACTCGCCCCTTCGCTCCTCCCAGCGCTGGGACCGTGGGTTTATCGCTGTGCTGCTGGGACTCTCCCCGCTCTGCCTCAGGGCCGCCCCCCGCCCGGCCCCGGGGCTGCCCCGCGGACCCAGGACACGCTCCGCGCCTTGTTCCCCGGCCAACAGCGGGCGGCCCCTGGCGGGCGGGCTCCAGGCCACGGCAATTCGGAGTGCCCGGCCCCGCTGCCCGCAATTCGGATTGCCCGGCCCCGCAGCACACAATTCGGATTGTCCGGCCCCGCTGCCCGCAATTCGGAGTGCTCCGCACGCGCACCGCTGCCCACAATTCGGATTGCCCCGCCCCGCCCCGCCCTGCTGCACACAATTCGGATTGCCCCGCCCCCCGCAATTCGGATTGTCCGGCCACGCTGCACGCAATTCGGATTGCCCGCCCCGCTGCCCGCAATTCGGATTGTCCGGCCCCGCTGCACACGATTCGGATTGCTCCTCACGCGCACCGCTGCCCGCAATTCGGATTGCCCGGCACGCGCGCACCCATGGCGGGGGGCGGGGCCGCGCGCCGCCGGCGGGGAAGGCACCCGGCCCCGCCCCGCCCCAGGGCACGCTGGGAACTGGAGTCCTGCCACCCCCGCCCCGCGCAGGGCACGCTGGGAAGTGGCGCGCCGGCGGCGGCCGGCCCTGTGGCCCCCCCCGAGGCATGCTGGGCGCGGGCCGTCTTCCCGCCCCCACCGCCTCTCGTTCCCGGCATGCTTCGGGGCGGGGCGCGCGGTGCATGGCGGGGGCGGCAGTTTCCCGGGCGGAGGCGCCGGGCTGAGAGGACTCCAGCTCCCGTCGTGCCCCGCGCCAGGCCCCGCCCCCTCAGGTCTGCGGCGGCCCGGGAGGGAGGACGCGAGAGACCCGCCGGTGACTGGGCCGGGCCGGGCCGACGCGGGCGGGCGGGGCAGGATGTCGCGCCAGGCCGGCCGGGGCGCCGAGAGCAAGAAAATGGTAACCGGGGGTGGGGGAGGGGCTGGGAGAGAGGCCGGGGGGCGGGGCCGGGGAGCCAGGCCCGGGCCGGCTGCTGGCGGTTCCCGCCGTCCCCAGGCGCGGCCCGCTCACGTCGCTTAGGGCCCCAAGGGCGCAAGGCCCCCCCCGGTCTGTTGTCTTGGGTTGTGGCCCCCCCCGGCCCGGCTGTGGCGGGAGCCCGGCTCATCCTGCTCGTGCTGCCCCGCGGGCTGAGCCTGGCCCGCCCTGGCTGCCGACTAGCGCCCCGCGCTCCTACACCCGCTTCCCTGGGCACAGCCCCGGGGGCGGCTCCCCGCAGACGTGACCGTAGCTGCGGGGCGCCGGCGAGTCGCTCGCGTGGCTGCGGGGGGGGCGCTAAGTCACATATCCCCCAGCGCGTGCCCCGCCGAGCTTCGAGGCTGCTGCGTGTCCGGCCCTTCGCATCACCCGACAGCGGTGGTGTCCGGCCAGGGCAGCACAGTAGGGCCTTGAGCTAGCGTTTGTGTCTGGCCGTATCGGCCCTAAGCGATAGCGCTCCTAACCCTTAGAGCAGCAGGCACAGGATGTGGCGCTGAAGCAATGCCGAGTGTAACAGCGCTGCCAAGCCTGACTTCCTTAGATTAGGAGCAGGAAGGGTTGTGTTTACGGAAACGTGCCTTTTGACCGTACTGCACATACCACACACCTTGCCTTTCAGACAAGTTTATGCCACGTTTGTGTTTCACCTGTCTATGTTCTTATTCCGCGTTATCACTCCAGATGAGCCTTGGAGTGCAAAAGAGATGAGGCACGAAGGTATAGCGCTTACATTTCAGCACTAAAATAAATGGAGCCAAACTCATCCATCCTTGGCGTAATAACGCCCTTAAGTCACAAGCGAATGCAGCCTGTTGACTTAAATAAAACTTCATTAATTTTATTTTCTCCCTCCTTGGCCTTCTCTATGCTAGGATGAGTATCTCTGGCAGCTTGCAGGGTTCTCCCATGGGTGCAGATGCTGGATTTGGGTTGTCTGTACTCAGTAGTAGTTGAACACCCCCACGGTCAGCCACGGACCCCATTTTTCTTGTGTGGACAGGGCTTTAGTTAAGTAGGTAGGGCATTGGGTCTATTTAATTAGTATTCAGACACTCTTGTTACCACAGTGTATTGTGGTACTGAAAATTGTACAAGAAGCCACGTAAGGTGGATGAATGGTTATTTTGCCATGCTTTCATATATAAATGAGAATGAAATACAGAATGCCAAAAAGCTTCTAAGCAATTGGATTCTGTCAAATTACTTAAAAACCAAGAATTGGTCTACCAGTCAGAACTCTGATTTGATGTATTTTTAAAATTGTATAGGTGCATTGACTGTAACGTTTGAACATTACCAAATAGCATCCTCTAGCCAAATTCTTCTGTTCAACTGCCGGCTCCTTTTATATACTTCTTTCAGATTGATAACAGTAAACTAAAGCTTGGTGACATGATGCAGTTAATTAAAACAATCTTGGACTGGGAACAGCTGGATATTCTCCATCTATTCAGCCACTGCTCTGTCCAGCTGCCAGGCATGTGACTTCACTAAAATGACTTGATTCCTTAACAATAATATAACCTTTTTGGCATGTTTATTAAATTCTTCCCCAAGTTCCTGACTATACCCGTTGAGTTAAAGGAGCCTTCTGTCTTGTCATTTTTGAGTCATGTCAAGTAAACTGAGAGGATCTTCTTTTTTGATTTTCAGTGATGAATTTAGCATTGTAAATGCTAAACAGAGAATACATGCTAGCTCTCTAGAACTAATTCTAGTGGCTTTCCTGCTGGTTTCTCTGATTCTGTCTTAACCAAACACGAGACTCTAGATGTGTATTCTCTCCAATTGTTGAACATGTTAATGATAGGACAGTAGATCTTAATGATAGAACAGAATACTCTATAACTTCTAACAAATCCAAGATCTGCTCCTTGAATGTTGGGAGGATTCCTTCCTGTGTTTCAGACTTGGCTGTGTGTGAAGTTGTTCAGAATGTGGTGTGATCAGTGTGTCTTTCTTAATTCTGATGTTGTCTCTTTTCCCTTCCTTTCTGCTTGCCTGCTGCTTTCATTCTGTAGTATTGGTATTTGCCATTCATTTCACCTTCTGCATCTATGCATCTCATGGTAGGTGATAGGTTTCGTAATCTGAGACTAGACTTTCCATGATATTTCTAACTGCTGCAAAAAATGAAATCAAAAGCCTTAAATATTAAAAATAACATGACTCCTTGAGTAATAACATTTATTTCAGATAATGTGAAAAACTAACTTTGGTGTAGAGTCTTTGCTTTGCTTTTTCAGACACTTAGGAGAGCATGAATTTGTAATTGCTGTTCTGATTAATGGCTATTGAGAAAACACTAACTGTGTCTTGATCACTTCAGGCTCAAGAAATATAGTGGTAGCAGCTATGAGAAAGCATCTGTTCTTTTATTCATCTTCTATATGAATCTGGCACTTATGGGTGTGAGAGAGGGGGAGAAAAATAATCTTGATCATTGTTGGGCATAAGGTGTGCAGATGCATTGCACAGAATGATCTACCAGTGAACTTCAGTCCTGACCTGACATCGTCCCTGCTGTTCCAAGGCTGGTCTTTGTGAGCAGATGTAGCCTTTTGTGCTAAATTATGTGCTGTGGACAAATCACCTTTGGGGGCTGTAACTATCGTACTGGCCAAAAATAAATAACTCAGTTTATGAATGAGGAGTATTTTATGTTCTAATGAAGGGAACTGCATGTGGAGTCTGAGAAATAGAGTGCAAACATCTGACATAAACCAAATATGGATTACAGAGCTTGAGGGCTCTAATGAATGGTTATTTGGTGACCTGTAGGAAATGACTTGGAGGTCTCACACCAGGTCTAACTGGGGTCTGCTGATTATGATATAGACACACTAATTGGCAGTCCAACAGAGAGGCTAAGGATTGATGACAATGGAGGCTAAACAGCCCTATAAACAGCTCCTTCAGGTCATGGCTGGGACACAGTGGGGTGTGTACTGGGTGGGGAGAAGGGGAATGTGCTTTGCCTTAGCCCATGTTGTTCATGTTCTGGAGATGGAGGATCTCTGTCTCTGGAATTGTCACCTTTGAGCAGCACCTTAAGTGTTTTAAAATATACTAAAGTTTACTGTGTTCCAACAAGATTGATATTTCCCTAAAATACGGAATCTGGGACTTCTGCATAGTTGGTTCAGCAACTGATTCCTTTGAGACGGAAGCTTCCTGGGCCCCTCTCCAGGCCAACCAACGTAATGGTGGGAACAAAACCCCAAAGCGTCCAGGGATATTTCTGCCCAGTTGATCGTAAATGCCTTTTGAATCTGTTTAGAGCTCGGAGCTCTTCACTCTGACGTACGGAGCTTTGGTCACTCAGCTGTGTAAGGATTATGAGAACGATGAAGATGTCAACAAACAGCTTGACAAAATGTAAGTGAACGTGGAGGCGTTTGAGTCCTCTGAGAACTGAAGTTTGTAGGAGCACTGTGTAAGCTGCTGTTTCTTATTTCCTGCACCCAACCCAACTGCCAGACTGATCACCATTCACTTGTGGTTTTTTCGTAATTTAAAACAAAATATTTTCCCCTTCTCTGGTATCTCCTCACACATTTAACTTCAGAGAACAGCATTATTGCATAGACCTAGAACATCTTCCTGAAACTGAGCTGTGCTGTTAGCTTGCTGTCTATAGCTTGCTGTTGTTTGGTGCATTGACAGGGGCTACAACATAGGAGTTCGGCTAATAGAAGATTTTCTGGCCCGGTCCAGTGTAGGAAGATGCCATGACTTCCGAGAAACTGCAGATGTAATTGCAAAGGTAATCATCCAAGTGCAGTCTTGCAAGCCTTCATTAATGCTGGTTATGTTACCCTGTTCCAGCACCATATCCAGTCTGTTCGTGGACTGCTAAGATGACCAATGTAGTGGCATGAATGTCTTCATCATGGGGCACAGCTTCTGATAAAGAATGAGCTAATGAGTGATGCAAAAATTGTATTTTAAAATGTATCTTATGGCTTCTTGGTAGCTGAGCTTAACTAGAGACTTTGAAGACATTTTGTATCCAACCTAGAGTTTCCTGAACATGGGGAGAAAGCAACCTAAGGAAATGGAAACTGCTTCGAACCAGGCAAAATCTGATGCAAATAGTGCTCTTGGATTTCTTGATTGCGTCCCTCAATCCCCTCCTTTCCCCCCACTGTAAGAAGTGGATAAAATTAACCTATTCACAGGCCTGGCATGAGGCTTGGGGTTGGATTTTCTAAAGCATCTAAGGGAGTTAGGTGCCCAACTCCTCTTAACTTTCAATGGGAGTTGAGGACTGAATTTCTTTAGTAAATATTCCCAAAGCTCTTTAAGACTCTTTGACGAACAGCATCGAAGAGGAAATGTTACCTTTTGGGTCACTTGCTTGCCTGTGCTCCATGTAACTCAATAGGTGGCATTTAAAATGTATCTGGGCGTCACTCCGAACATCACCAACTGGAGCCCAGCCGGCGATGAGTTCTCCCTCGTCCTGGAAAATAACCCTCTGGTGGACTTTGTGGAGCTGCCTGATAACCACTCATCTCTTATTTACTCCAACCTCTTGTGTGGGGTGCTGCGAGGAGCCCTGGAAATGGTGAGATTTCACTTCTCTCCCAGAGGGGTGGTGGAGTTGTGGTGGTCTTGGCTGGAAATGAAAATATGGAGCCTTCTGCAGACTTTTCAACCCCTTGTGCAAGTTTGTAGTCTTCATGTCTTTCCTTGCTGTGAATCTGTCAAAAGTGAAGAAGAGCCGCAGGAGCCCGTTGGCTGGTATTGTCTAAAGGGAAGACTCTGTGCTGTGTCTCTTCCTTGATGCGTTGGTTCCTAGTGGGGAGTGTGTGAAGAGGCCCTGGGGATTAGGGTTAGCTGAACTCTGTTTTTTAGAAGCAATGCAGAGTTCTGAAGAGAATCCCAACCACTGTTCTTGCTGGGAGTTCTGTCTAGGGAACGATATGACCCTATCACCATAGTATCTGACCGCCTGGGGGAACAAGCCCGTGGCCTTTGATACAGTAATCAGTGCCCTTCCTAGGACCCCAACTGATATGTTCTGTCCTGTGTCCTGGATGCACTATCTTAAGGGGTTGACAGTTAACAGGGAAGCTGTTAGTTTAACTTTATAGCAACTTGCCTTTTGGTTTTCCTTCTCCTCTGTCCCCCAGGTTCAAATGGCCGTGGATGTGAAATTTGTCCAGGATACGTTGAAAGGAGATGGCGTCACAGAAATACGGATGAAATTTCTCAGGCGGATCGAAGACAATCTCCCGGCTGGAGAGGAGTGAGTCACAGCACAATCTCTTCAAGGAACTGGAGGGGCCAGTGGCTGTGGCCTGTATCTCTTGTCATGGATTCGTAGGGATTTAGTGCCTCCTTTAAATTCCAACTCCTAAGGACTCACTGACTGTTTAAATTGTTCTATTTCCATTTTCCATAGAGGACAACTCTCTGGTTTACTCTGCTTATCTCATCAGTTCATTCTAAACGTTTTCACAGGGTGGATAACTTTTTCATACGACCCACAGAGACTCTTTTTACATTCAGTTTTTAGTTGGATATTTGGCTGTGTGCGAAGTTTGCTCCTTAAACTCTAAAAGCTCTCCGGGCAATTCAATATGGGACTGAGTTTTGTAACCAAAATTGGAGACCGAGCACAAAGAGAACCCACCACGGGAGCTGTTTTCTTCCTGAGACACACGCATTGCTCCCACTGATGCTTCTGAGAGCTGCGCTTGCAGATGGAGGGGGTGAAGCATGTGACTGTCTGGCTAAAACACTATATGTAGCAGCAAAGAATGGTGCACATAAAGTGAAAGGAATGGGGGGGCCCAGTGGAGCATGCACCAAGTCTCACTCTTTCCAGCTGTGCCTCTTCTTACTGAGAGCATGCTGTCTCGTTTTAAAAACTCTGCAATGGGCTCCTTGAGTGAAAAAGTGATGGCAGTGCACGTCAGACAAGCCCTGTTTACCCTGAATAAAACGTGGATGCTTTTCAGTGCAAATGGTCTGCTTCCATTTGGGATAGCGGCGCTCTTTGGGATTTGGTGGCAAAGCACACTTCTGTTTTGTCAGTACTGTATTTAAGGGTCAGCAGCATCAGGGTCTTAGTTCATTTAGCAGGACAGAATTTCAATTGCCGTATTTACACACAGAGGCTCTCACTTTTGCACTTGTCCTAAGAACAGTCTTTGCTGAAAAAATAGCCATGGTTAACTTGCTATCGGTAATTGATAATGAAGGGTTTGTTATTAAATAGTATCTCTGGAGAACAGTAAACTGATCTCATTGTTTTTTCTCAGAGCAAACAACTCATAACTAATTCTAAGTTTAATAGTTAAATTCACATAAAATTCAAGCCTCATCATTACCTTAAGGATTAGCCAGGGAAAGCTGCGTTAGAGTGTAGTATTTTAACAGGAGGCTAGGTGCCTTCCTTCAGAGGAGAATGGTATGAAAGATGAAGAGCCTACCCAGCATTTCAAGAGATTCAAATTACCTGGATCCTCCTTTTTGGAGGCAAGAATTTTAATTTTTTTCTCCCACAACAATTTTTCTGAGAGAAACTATAGAACAGTCTTCATCTGGGTATATTGTGCCATGGTGGTCTGACTCTGTTATGTGATAAGGTTGAGTGGGTGACCAGTAAATTGCATTATAATGCACTTAATATTTTTAATGGAAAAAATAAATGATTGTGGCTGAAATCCATTCAACATTTCATAGTGTGTACAGCCTGGATTTTATTTCCATTGTCTGACAATACTTAGATATGAAATCTAAACATTATCAAGTACTAAATGCATTTCAGCCAATGTAATTCCATTTCCCCCACTATAATGTATAAATATTGTACAGTGTGAAATGAGGCTTTAGTGGTTTCTGATGTCCATTGTTAGATTAAGATAGAAGTTTCCACATTATTTTAACTGGTAAAATACAGCAATGTATATCATCTGCTCTTGTTTAGAATAACTGAATGCTTTGAAGTAGTGTTATGGGTCTAAAATAAACCAAGAGGCTGGAAAATTCATCCCTTTTGACACTTTATTCAGTTGAACATTGCAAGGTGCTTGGAGGATAAAAAGCATTTAAGTGTAAAGCTGAAAGAGACAAACTGTTTTCAGAATCAACCCCTCTGGGACACTCATGTGTGACTACCTTAATGTCAGCTCTAGCAAGGAAGTCATGGACTTGACTGTGCAGGCTAAAGTCCCCTTTCATCCATAGCTGGGGCATGTCTCCAAGTTGAAGATGATGCGACACACTGGAAGCTGGTGCGAGTGAAGTTTGAGGTGTTGCCACCTCTGCTGTATCTGTTCTGGGGATAGATCTGTCACCTTTCACTAGCCGGAAATGCCCTTCAGTAAAACCCTTCGCTGTGTACTTCTGTGACCCTGAAAGACTTCCCTTATCTGAGTCACAATTGACCTTGCAGTTCAGTGCAGTTGTAGCTCTGAGCAAATCCTGACTTTCACTGGATTTCTGAGGTGGAAAGTAGGTTATGATTATGAAGTGAACTACAGTCACCAAATTCGTTTCACTCAGTCAGCGAGTGGCTTGTAGAAGGGTTTGAAATGGAACTGTCTAGATTGCGAATGCTCTTATGTGGTTTTCATCTACTGTCTGATTTATATCTCTGTATGGGATCCAAGTTCCTGTTCTGAACACAGAGCTGTCAGGAATGTCACCCATTCTGGAATTTCTGTCTCACCCAAATGAATTCCGATAGCTACGGGAGTTGAATGCCCAAAAAGGTGTTTTGCAATTCTCCCGTAAGGAGGCAGTAAGAGTCTATATTTAAAATTAAACTTTTAAGAGTTTCATTGACAGAGATCATGGCTAATTTGTAGTGGGTGTGCAACTGCAATGTGTTCTGGTGTTTCAAGGATGTATAAGGATCACTCTTTTGTTTCCCTGTATTGGTCCTTGTAAACCATTTTAAGGCTGCATTTTAAAAGCCATTACATTAAAAAAATCCCAATGATGATTTTTCAGTGGTCTCCTGATCCTTTCTGTAAGGTGTGGGGAACGGGCTGAGATGAGCGTGGATGTGACCTGCTTTCTTAGGGGGGGCAAGGTGGCAGGAGTGCTGTGTGTGTATGTGGGAAGGAATTTCCGCCATGGCCAATTGAGAAACTGTAACGATTGTTTATCTTGAAGGAAGCCTGTGTAATTCTTCTTGCTCAGAAGGATGGTAGCTCGGAGAAGCTTTTGTGTGCATGACCCAGGAAGGCATCGGAGCCATTAGGAGCATGGCACGACCTCTATTTTTGCACATTCAAGAACTGACATTCTGGCACAGTCATCCTCTCCAATACACACTCCATGTGCCTGTGCCCATGTGTGCAAAACAGTCACTAACTTCACAAGTGGCTGCTATGTGCTGGAAATTTATGCTAGGAAAATGTGATCCATTGTGAGATGCACTGGTCATACTGCAAGGAGGGAATCTGGTCCTTGCCCCCGCACTGCCTTTTTCTGTTCCGTCTCTTTAAAGCAGTGCCAGGCTCACTGGCTGGAGGTGTGCCATGACTATTTGCTGTACTAAACAGCTTAACTTCATTCCTGGTTCAACCTTTTTGATACTTTATCTTTGCACAGTGCTTTGCTTCCTGTACTGCCTACAATATGCTCCTATGCTTATAGCCAAAATAGAATGTGCTGAACTATAAATTAAGGTAATTTTACCTGGAAACAATGCGGAAAACTTTCTCCCACACTAAATGACACAACGTGAGGAATGGAGAGAGATGGTTGAGATGGGTGCCCATAGCCACAGGTCCTGAAAGGCAGCAGAAGGCAGGTTGTGATGCACTTTCTATCACAAGGATACTAGTCTTAAGTCTGCAGGAATGATGATGTAGCTAACTGAGTAATGTTGTACATTGTAAATTACTATAGGAACTAGCCTAAAAATTGAAGACACTTTCATTTGCTCTGCAGTGGCCTGTATTTCTTCCCCAAGAAGGGTCTATAAATGCGTGTCATTTGCAAGGGATTGAACCAAAGCAGCGTTTGTGGTTGGTAGGGGGAAAATGCTGTCAGGTTTAACAGGAATAGATACCCAATGACCAAGGGATCCAAATTCTGCTTTTGAGCAGTTTGTCAAATTCA
Organism: Mesoclemmys tuberculata; assembly: GCA_007922155.1. Lineage (NCBI taxonomy): Eukaryota > Metazoa > Chordata > Testudines > Chelidae > Mesoclemmys > Mesoclemmys tuberculata. The sequence continues at coordinate 14,716,685 of ML675715.1, read as the reverse complement.
CTACGCATATACTCTGTTTAAAAAAACTTAACCCCCCCTTCTCAGCATGGACACTTTTTCTTCTCAGCTGAGTCTTTGCCCCTGTAGGAAATCTCATCTGAAATACTTTATCAGGTAGGATTTGTGCGAAGGATTCATTACTGGAAAAGATTAGCGCCAAACTGTAACAAGGCGGCCATGGGAACCAGCGTGCACACCTGCCAGTTACGGTCACAGAGGCAGTCTTAGCATGTGTTCTAGTGGCTGTGTCGATGAGCCCAAATAGGGATAGTACATTAGTGTTACACGGGTGACAAGCTGCAGAGTGGTAGGAGCCGTTGTGCATGGGAAGAATGGCTGCCGGGGGACATGGTGCAGAAATCCCTTTTTCACCATCACTGCAGCAGCTGCAAGGAAAAAGCTTGAGAGAGAAATCTCAACTGAAGCTTCCCTTGACCTTTTTGTAATGGCCGCTTACGGACCTTGTGTGACAGCCAGCAGCTCGGGGTGGTGCAGACCCCAGTGCTATACAAGCTTCTGCTAACGAACCTCAATCCTTGACTTCTCCCATGTGCTGTTAGCCCTGAGCTGAGCTCCCATTCAGCTCTGCCAGTGCACTGTGGTCCTGACCAGCAGCAGTGTATGGGAGGAGAGCCTTTAAAGCTGTTTGTTTGTACTAGGTAGAAACGCTGATGCCATATCACTATCCACACACAATCACTGCACTAAAGAGCTCATGAGAAGTAGATCCCTAACCTTTAAGACTCTTAAATCATTATTAAAATTGTATTTCACCTGATGATGGTTATAAATGTCTGAGCACTAGGTCTTCAATACAGCCGGCGTAGTTTAAATAGTATAACTGCAGCCAATTTCACAATCACAATGTTTACAATGTTCAGATAATTGTAGAATATTTGAACATAGCATCTTGTGCCCCACCCAGTTCAGTTCTCATGCCTGTCAATATAGTCCCCCAGCTCTTCTGCTCCCCAAAGGACTCAGCTATTCCAGCTCTCCTGAGCCAAACTTGGATTCCATGATGCCACTGGGGCTACGCCAACGTTTCCAAGCTCATTCCTGTATACTTCAGAGCTGGGACTCAAATCTGCCTCCCCAGAGTCTGACTTCCTTTGCCAGCTAGCTCCCTGCAAGAAACAAACCCACCCACCCATTTTACAAGAAGAATAGCCAGATTTGATCTCCCTTGCAGCACTTTGTTTTAAGATTACAACGCCCTATGTGCAAGCTTGAATGGCCTGCTTCTGTTGTAGCCATAACACTTGCTACAGCACTGGAGCGCTCCTTTGCTTTCAGATGGCCATGGGATTGAATCCAAGTCAAATATCACCAAATGCCAATTTTCAAGTATGTTTCCCCTGTAGATTACAAAAACTGATTGAGCCCCTTAGCCTTTCAGAGGGAGGCCATGGCAGCCTCCTGCTGAATGGCCTTGGGAGGTGGGGAAGTAGCAGAGAGCTGCTAGAACCAGGAAAAGGAAAAAATCCCCTGGGTTAGTTCGCTGAGTTGTTGAAAGGGGAACAAAGCATTTTCTCACCTCCTGCCACAGCGGGGCAGCGCGAAGGGTTTTTAGAGCTGGATCCTGTTTTATCAAGACCCTTTTGGGGGGAAGCGGTGAAGGTGTTTGATAAATGTCCTTGGCTTTGCTTATTTTGCCATGAAGTGCAGCCTTGTAATGAGATAAATCAGGTATTCAGTTTGCGGGGGGGAAATCTACCCAGGCCCCAGTTTTGGATTTGACATGACTGTATGTTTTTCTGAGTTTGGAGTTTGTAGGATGCTCAAACTTGGTCTGACCATGGAAACTCAGGGGCAGTCACACCTATGTGGCCTTACCAAGTGCTGCCATTCCATCATACAGCGACATTGAGAGCTCTGATGGACCATCACTGTGTTAGGGAAAGTGTTAGGTTAAATTGGCCCTGTGAGATGATGTATGGGTGTTAAGCTGGGGTTCATGTTCTGTTAGAGAAAGAGCAGAAACTGCCAATGATTTATACCAGAGTGGAGCCAGCAGACTATCATGAGCTTGAATTACTGAGGGCTTGTCTACATGGGGAGATGGACTGGACTAGCTATTGCAGAGTAGCTTACTCTATTCTGGACTAAAAGTCACTTTATTTTGGAGTAATTGGTGTTCTCACAGAGTCCACTAATTACTTCAGAATGTGTGTCCACAGGGGCAGCTATTCTGGGATCGCTATTTTGGTCCATTTCCCCCGTTGACGAAGCCTTGACACTCCCTCTATAGCTTAGCAGAATGCCAGCGCTGAATTGTTTCTGGTCCTGGTGATGAGCAAATTGCATTCCCCGTCACGGTCAGGGCAGCACTTACTTTTTTCTGGGGAAACATTTCTTCCCTTGCCGTGGATTCCAGTGTGTGTTCTACCCCAGCGGCTACTGCTTAGACTTAAATGTAAAGCTCAGTGTGTCCCTAACTATGGGGCTGCGCCTGATGCCTCCATAATGACAGTATAGCATCAGAGCCCCGTTTAAGGAGCCGGGCCCTGTTGTGGCAGGCCCAGCTCAGAGAAGTAACAGACGGTCCCTGCCCCAAAGAACTCAGGCAGGACGGACCCGAGGCTTGTGGAGAGGGTGTAGTGAATAAAGTCGGGCAGGAGTCACAGCTCACCACTTGTCTGAGCAATTCCAGAAGGGAGGAATTTGTAGGCATGCCAGCAGAGGTAGGGTTTGTTGTAGATGCTGAGCGTCTCATGCAGGAGAGAGTCTGAACTCTCTCGCTCCCTCTCGCTTAAGTTCTAAGGCATCTTCATCTTTGCCTCGTGGCCATTTCAGCCAAACAACGTGAAACGCACCTCTTGGGATTGCTCCCTCTCTCCACTGCACCCGTGCTTCGTGCTTTTCCTGCGCAGAACTCTTGCTGAATATCTCGGCCAGCAGAGGGCATTGACAGCACATCTGTGCCGCTGCTGTAACTCGCCCAGCCACCATTTCTGAGCTAGCCCAATTCTGTCCCATGGTTGCAGGTCTGGGTAGTTATGGAGTTCGTTTGAAGGGTCAGACTGGTGACACCACAAAAATCTTCACTCCCCAGGGAGTTCTATTTTGGGCTGGTCAGCAGTGTCATGTCGTAATGGGATTTAGATTGGCCGCTAGTAGTCAGATCCAAAGTCGGACAGGGTATTTTATACAGAACGTAAAAGCTGGAAGTGCACTCGCTGGCATGGTGGGGAAAGCTATCAGTCAAACCTGGCCAGTGGGGCTAGAGTAAATGTTACTAGACTAGCAGACAGAGGCTTCCAGAGCCAGACCTGTAGGAAGAGGCAATCTCTGCCCTGATGAGCTTAGTCTAATTAGACCAGACAGATAGCGTGTGGGAGAACAGTTCCAGAGACTTGGTGACGATCGTGCAGCAGAACTGGCACTGGAACGGTCATCTCCCTGTCCAGTGCCCTAACCACTAGGCCATGCTGCTTGTCAGTGCTTGGTATAATGGCAATTGACTTGTTAAGCAATTGCAAGCTGCAGAGCACTGAACAAAATCCCACTGACACGTGCAAACGCTAGGCCAGCCTTGGCATCTGTAAAGTGTTTGTGTTTTGAGCCAACAGTTATTAAAACAAGCCAAAGCCTTTTATATTTAATCTGTCTGCTGAGGGGGCCAGATGCCATGCCAAGGATATTCCTGGGAGAGCTCTAAGCAGCAAAAAGTGAAAGCCTGAATGTTAGTGTGAAAAGTGCTGGTGCTGTGGGCTTCGGTAATAAAAGTGCCTGTAGCGCCATCCCCAGGGGAATTTGGGACACAGGCAGGTACTGCGCCAATAGCGGGAGCAGGTGAGCAGTCCTGGCCTTATTTCTGTTACCCAGAACCCTAGCAGCAGCACTGCGCCCTGGCTGGTGAGTGAGGAGGACCCGCCACTTACAGGAGGGGGATGAGGGAGTTGTTTCCCCTGTTTAGGGTGGATTAGCTTCCCACTCGCTGCGCTACGGCCCATGTACTCGTGGCTTTGGGCTTACAGCTGCCTGTTCGCAGCGTTCTCTGAAGACGGAATAGCAGCAGCTGTGGGTCTCTGGAGCATCAGCAAGAGACGGGGTTCTGCAGTTGTCCGAGACTGAGATGGCCCCATCTGCTGACGGGGGGGCAAAGTGAGGGCAGGTGGCTCCAGCAGTGTTACTGAGCATGCTCAGTCCACGTGAAATGGGATGTGGCGGGGCACAGGGGATCCTTCAGGTAAGAGGGATCGAGATGGGAGCCAAGACTGTCCATGGGGTGATTTGTGTTAGGGGGGGGGCTGTGCGGGCAGGGCAGGGGGAGGAGATCTGCAGGGCTGTGTTGGATGAGCCCAGGACACATCTGGCAGCGGTCAGCTGCTGGGAACCTCCCCAGCAGGTGCTGGCAGGGTTTTCAAAGACAGGAGAGAAAGCGCGTGAGAATAAAGGGAGAGGAGAGTCCCACAGCACCCAGGGGAGCTGATTCTGATCTCATTTACACTGCTCTAAGCCCACCGGCTTCAGCAGAATCACTCCTGGTTTACAGGAGTCAGGGCTTCACTTAGCTTCTCAGCTTTCACGCGGACACAGCTGGTGGTGGGGTGGCTTCTGGCCTGACTTGGCCAGGGGAGCTTTTAACATGGGAAGAGCAGATGCCAAAATCCATCCTGTCACCTTCCTAGCCGATCCTTGCTCAGTGACCCCTGGTTGTCCCGGCCCGTTACAGCAGCCCCAGAGCAGGCATTTGACCTGCTGCACCTTTGAACGGTGGCTGTGCCTAGTCCCTCCTTGCTACTAACCAGGCTTAAAAGCCTGAGCTTAGCTGTTGCTATTTACTTTGCAGAGTCTAAGCTGGAACTGCAGAATGCGCCTAGAAGAGGTGGATGAGTCATTAGAGGGAGGCCCAGGAGTGAGGACTGCTGTGTTTGAGTCTTGGCACTGGGAGAGGAATAGGATCTAGTGGTTAGAGCGTGGAACGGAGAGTCAGGACTCCTGGATTTTATTTCCAGCCCTGCTGCACACTTCACTGTGTGATACTGAACCAGTCACAGCCCCAGTCTGTGCCTCAGTTTCCCCACTTGTAGAAGCAAGGTATTGGTTCTTGCAGGTGTGGTGGTGAGAATCAATTAGCATTTGCAAAGCGCTTGGAGACCCTCCGACGAGAGAGGCAGAGCACTAATGATTGATTAGCATTGGTTTCTGGTCTGGGGAAGAGACACTGAAGAATGGCTGTGGTTCGTTTTTACCCTCTTCTGGCAGGACTGTCACATTTTCCCTACAGCCAGTCCAGTCCAGTTTGTCACAGCCATCCCAGGTCCTATCGCACCAGCCCAGAGAGAGAACAGGCTTTTGCAATAAAGTGGCTTTTTTACTGGAGCAGCTGGGAGTCACGTGCTCCTACCCAGCCTGTAGCAATAGAACCGAGGCCTGCCAGCCAGAACCTCTCAACATCAGCAGCCTTGAAATGCACCCAGCTTCTCCTAAGATAACCTTTTGATTCGTCAAGGAATGCGACCACCCCAGGCTACGTGGGGGGCTAGGAAGAAGCAAGCCTGGACTAAACTTCCCCTATAAATGTAGGCCCGGCTGGAGTGCCAAGGTTCCTGGTCCCATTGACGTAGCTGCAACCACAGGAAGGTTATGTTGCAATGGACGATTTGCTCCAATTCATTTTTCCTTCTTCATCAGAGGGAGAAAGCGAGCAAGCTTCCTCCAGACCCTCCGGGGAGGGAGCTGGGCTGTGGAAAAGCAGATTATGGAATCTCACTCTCACCCCCCCCCAGGAATTATAAAGTTGTGGAGTAATGTTCTGGGGCGTCTGGGTCACAGGCAGACCCGACCACTGGGAGAGCAAAAATCAGAACTTGCATTAAGTGAATGAAAAGTGCCTGCTAACAAGTAGCTCCTTGTGAACAAGGGAGAATATGCAAAAAGCTTTGTTTGAAACCTACTAAATATTACCACGTGCTGTTTATAGGAAACAAATGGGGAATGGAATGCTGCATCAATGCAGCCTTATCCGTGGTTGGGGCTCGGAGGAAACCTCTCCACGGCTTTAGATTATTGAATACCCTCCACTTTCATGTGCTGCCAGGCCTGACCCCTGGACACATACCATGGAGGGGAAAGTTGACGTGTGGAAACAATAAACATTCCTGGTGAACAATCTAACCTGGCAGGAAGAGGTAACTTTCAGCTTCTCACATCTAGGCCTGATATTAAAGACGACAATAGCAATATGTAGACAAGAAATGGAGAGAGAGAGAGACTGAGGCAGGGTATAATGTAAAGTTGTGTCATGCATAAAAATCTGCCTCTGGACGGCAACATGTGGTGTGCATACACACACACTCCCCTCTACCGAAACACATGGCAGACACACAAATGTACACACCGGCCTCGAGATGTACAAACCCTCCGAAAAGCACAAACGTACAGATGGATACATGCATGCGCACCCATGCACAGGCACACACCAAAACCCAGACGCACACACACAAAGTTACATGGGCAGGCAGCCAGGAAACACACAAGCACACGAAAACCCTCTCACACACCCAACTTGAAAGGGAAGCCAAGTCTGGATTAAGAGCTGATTGAAATAGTTGTGAACGGGTCACTTTAAAGCAGTGGTTCCCTGCCCCGGGCCCAGCCCGATGCCTGGGCAAAACCTGCTGCTTGTTTGGGTTATTTTTATAAATTGTCTCCACTCTCTTGTTGGCCATTCCCAGGCCAGCCAGGTTCCTGACCGCACGGCTTGTATAGCAGAGGGGGCTGGCGCTGCCTGGTGTTATGGGCTCTGCCCCAAACCCAACACATACCCCGTACACACACGCCGCCATGGAACCAGCACACAGCCTAACACACACACACAGCACCATGCGCACCCCTCCCCCAGAACACGCCCTCCCCAGTAACATATCCCATGTACACAGCCATGGAACATGCACACACTTTAACATGCCCCTCCCCTCCATAATACGGGGTGCCCCCCATGCTGTCTCTCTCTCAGGTTGCATTGTGGGTAACTATTTCAGGGTGCCCTGCACATCTGCAAGCCTCAATCTGGACAGAATTTGCAGAACTGGATGTGTGTGTGTGTGTGGTTTTTTAGTTTGTTCCCCTGGGCTCTGGTTTATTTTCTGGCATCAGTTAAATGTAAAACCACAAATGTGCCCCTCCCAGTGCCCTGCATGGGTGGGGAGAGAGAGCTAGATGAAACATTCAGCAGGGCCTTGGATCTGCACCTGACAGTAAAGGACTCGCACTGGGCATGGACATTCCCATCCTGCAAAGGGCGACCCTGTGAAACTCCCGCAGTTCTTTCACTCGGAGGTATAGCTGTGCGCAGGGATGGAGTCCTGGGACCGGCAGCGAGAGCTATGATTTACGCTCCTTATTGCTAGAAGTGGTGGGAGGTGGTCCACGCTGCTGCCAAAGTAGCCTGCATTAATCTTGGGAAAATATCCTGCTTGAGTGTATGTGGATGTACAAAGATAGACCAAACATGGGGCTGTGGAAAGACTTCAAGGTACTTGATTATTGGAGTATCACTTAGAGCCTTCGATCCTGATGTTCAGGCAAATTAGCCCTGGCGGAGTTGGTGCAAGTGTGTGTATTTGCCCTTGTTACACACAGATCAGGACAAATGATTTTGAGTGAATAATGTAGCCGCAGAATTTAGCTCTTTTATTCTGCAAATATTCCTGCAGCAAAGGGGCCAGAGGTCAGTTACTTTCACCTGCTGCAAAGGGCCAAGGCCATCCAAGACACAGCAGCATGGCATGCTGCCCGTGAAGACTACCACGTATGTTGCTGTAACTTATTTCGCTCAGGGATGTGAAAAAAACACCCCCTCTGAGTGACATAAGTGACACCGACAAGCGCTGGTGTGGACAGCACCGTCGGCGGGAGAGCTTTTCCCATGAACAGAGCTACTGCTGCTGGTTGGGGGTGGTTTAATTCTGTAGACGGGAGAGCGCCCTCCTGTCGATTTAGAGCAGCCCCATTAGAGAGCTTACAGTGGCCCAGCGGCATTGGTACAGCCGTAGACATGACCTCGGAGAGGAGGGTGGGGAGGATTTAATGGGCTAGAGCCAGGGTTTCACTCGAATGAGAGAGATTTGGGGTAGGAGTTGGATTCCCCCACAGTTTAGAAGCCAGATTCTAAGGAGTCACATGAGTACGTCTGTCTAGCCCACCCAGCCACCCCGTGCTTGTATGTCTGTTTATCCATCCATCCATCAACAGACTGGGAAGTGTGCCTGTGTCCCTTTCCAGTGGCTGGACCAGAGGTATATGGCTTTTCTACTTCCTCCAAGATAGAGGAGGATCCAATCTTTTAGATCAGCCAGTTAAGGACTTATGGTCTTAGCTCCAGAGCGCCTGGCTTCAATCCCCACAGATGACCCAACCAGGGCTGCTGTTAGAGACATTTTCCTACCGTACCAGGTGCGATATTATCTGGGCATAACAGATCCTGTGCTACAATGACTGGCCATGGAAAGGTGATGGTTCCATCGTGAGAAGATGGACAGGGTGGCGCTTGGGATGGGCTGTGATGGAAGAGACGCTGCTGAGCGGAGAGCACAGGCTGAATGGGCAAGGATACAGTCAGGGATTAATAACGTCAAGAACGTGGCCAACGGTGAGGGCAGCGATGCGGAGCGGTGCAGCCACGCTAGCAGGGAGTCTGACTTCCAGTGGAGCAGAAACCGTGACTGGGATTGGGCATGGCTTGAACGGACTGGAGCAAAGGAAGGAGATTCAAGAGAAGGAGAAGACACTGTGCTAAATCCTGCTCTCGGTTACACGTGGGCCACCGAGAGCAGTAGGATTTGGTCTGGTCACAGTCCAGGCCTGGAGGAGCAATGCTGAAATGTTTCAGGCCCAGGATAGGTGGGTCTGGATTGCACAGGGACATCAGCAATAGGGCATGGAGCCTTTGACCTTGTGAGAAGATGGAAAATCAATTGAGGGCCCTGGAAGGTTACCACGAGGGCGTCTGAAAAGGACACAAGGATCTTCCCACGGGTGCAGGTCTCATACTGGTAGAGCAGCGGGAGCATTAATGCAAGACGGGGGGGTGGCAGGAAGCTGCTGCCGGTTTAAGTCCCATGTTGTCTAATCCTGCCCAGAGCAGGTGTAGAAGGGGATCTGGAGCAGATGTGATTAGAACCAGGAGTGGATTGAGCAGCCTGGGAAGCACAGGAGCAAGATGGGTGAGGAGGAAACCCAGCCCTGTTGACAGTAACGGGTCGGGGGGAGAAAGAAGGATTTAGGGCTAAGATGTTTTATGTCCTCTGGCTGAGGCCTGACTGGCTGAGGTTAGGAGCCGGATGCAGCTGCCCACCCTCTCTCAGGCTTAGGGAAAGTAGAGCAGGCAGCAAAGAGTTACAGCTCATTTATTAAATAAGTACCCACAATTATTAAAGTTCCTGTGTGGGAAAGCCCGGCGTAGCCTCCCTCGCTCCGCTTGGCCCGTGGGTGAATGGGAGCTGGACGAGATCCCCTCGGCTCGTGTATTCTCTCATCTTGTTCACTCAAACATGACATTTGACAGGGCATTTTTCACACATACAGGGTGTGTGTTTCAGGCTTTCTTTGGCGTCAGCCAGGAATGTTTTGAGAAAGGGCCCTGGCTTTGTATCCTCTGGGAGCAGCAGGATGAATTTCTACATCCCTAGTGAATAATCCAAGACCAATAAACTTCCAGTCTAGTCCCTTGTCTTACCCTGCCCGTTTGGCTCTGGAGTCTCCTCTGTACAAGTTAAAACATTAATTAGCTATCATCCCAGGTTCTCCCACAGGGGACTTTATTATTTTTCCTGGAATATTTTTCTGTTAATTTTTATCCTCTTAAAAATCTTTAATATCTGCTTAATCTGAAAAGCATTTTCTCCAGTGCTTGTGCTGATGTTTCTGAAGCAATAGGAGTTAAGAACAAGGGTTTGTATGGGGTCATTAGAGCTGGGTGAATAATGCACAATAAGACATCATGCCCATATTCCTTCACGTTTTTAAAGCGATCTTGCTTCAGTCGTGTCCTGTTTTGCTTTTTGCGAATGTTTGAGAGATCAGCTTTTGATGTAAAAAATGTTTCACAAGGGGAATTTCAACGTCAGATGCAGGGTGCCTTTGTGGGAATCTGCATGTATAAATTCATACCAAATGTCAGCCAATCAATCACATGAAACAATGCCATGTGACTTATCTAATCAATCACAGCTAAGCAAATCAGTCCCCATTTTAGGGAGTCACCATCAGCCCATAGCGTAAAACATGTTGTAAGACATATAGAAGCCAGCTAAAGTCGAACAGTGAAGAAGTTTGGGGCAGTAGTTCTTGGCCATTCCACAAGCGGAAAATCCATCTAACCCAGCTCTACCTCGTTATTGATATTGCCCCATGCTCTATTGGATTTGAATGCCTTCCATAAACTAAATTTGTCGAATTAAGTGCAAATTATTCACTCAATATTACTTGTGTTATCCTGCTGCATTGCTTAACAGTTGCTCAGAAACTAAAGTGCTGAGTGAGGTGTTAAATTAGATAGATTAGACTGGATAGAACTACTATTGTTCTTCACACAAACTGTTTTAAAAAGGACCAGATCCTCTGCTGGTATACATCAGCCATGCCTATTTATTGTACTTTTCCATAGCAACGTGAAAGAGGAATTGTGACATTTCCTTAGTGATGGTAACCTGGACTGTCCAACCTTGCTTTGTATTATAACCGTACAGTAACCTTCTCTAGCATTTCCCATTGGAGCAGCTCAGAGCACTTTACCGGCATTAATTAATGTAGACTTTACTGATGTGTTGGGGTCTCTACATCTGGAACAAGGACCAAGTGAGGAAGTGACTTGTCCAAGTGAGTCAGTATATCAGAGGAGAATTGAACCTGCAATTCTTGGTACCCAGGACAGTGCTTTAACTGCAAGTCCATCCTTATATCCCTGCTGGTGGCCAGGCTTTCTGTCATAGACCTATGATTCTGTGTGCCCATGAGTGACATTAACATTGCAAACAGCCACTCTTGGTGCAAAGCTCTATCCAAGAAGCCAAGAGACAAGTCCTTGCAGGGCAGGGCCCAGTCTCACACTCCCTGTCTGTATTTTGATGGCCTAAGTTCATGGCCACTTGGTCAGTTTGCTTGATAGTAATTTGCGGGCTCCCAGGGAATCCTTAGCGTGTCGCCTGGCTGGGGTGTGGTGAAGGTGCTCTGAGGAGAAGCCTGGCTTAGAGAACGTTTTGCTCTGCTCATGAAAATATCCTCTGCTAGCTGGGTGCAAGAGGCTGTCTGACACATAGGCCTGGGGGTGTCTATTTCCTGCCCCTGATTCGGGGGATAGCTCACATGATCTGGAGGAGGGAACTGGCCCATGGGGGCACTTTTGTCATCCATCCCCCTTCTGGGAAAACTGGGCCTTTGGAACCAGCGTCCTCCCTCCCTTCTCCCTATACAATGAGGGGTCTAAAGTAGCTGTTAGCACCCAAGGCAGAGATCTTGGAGTCACCATAGATAGTTCTCCAAAAACTTCAGCTTAATGCACAGTGGCGGTCAAAATGGCTAACAGTGTACTAGGAACTATTAGGAAAGGGACAGAAAATATCATAATGGTACTGTATAAATACATGGTTCACCCACACCGTGAATAGTGTCCGCCCCATCTCAGAATGGATAGAGTGAAGCTGGAAAAGATTCAGAGAAAAGCAACAAAGATGATCAAGGATATGGTACTCGAGGAGAGACTAAAAGGATTAGGGCTCTTCCGGTTAGAAAAGAGACAGCTGGGGGATGGGAGGGGGGATATGACAGAGGTCTATAAAATCATGACTGGTGCGGAGAAAGTGAGTAGAGAAATGTTGTTTACCCCATCACGAAATACAAAAACCAGGGGTCACCCGATGGAATTAATAGACAGCAGGTTTAATTCAAACAAGTGGAAGTACTTTTTCACACAATTTACAGCTAACCTGTGGAACTCACTGGCATGGGATGTTGTAATGGTCAAAAGCATAACTGGGTACCAAAAAGACCTGGATAAATTCATGGAGGATAGGTCCATCAATGGGTGTTAGCCAAGATGATCAGGGACACAACCTCGCACTCAACCTTTGACTGCCAAAAGCTGGGAGGAGAAGACGGGGGGTGGCTGACTCCATAATTGCCCTGTTTCGTACATGCCTCCTGGAGCTTTGGTAGAGGCCACTATCAATAAGACAAGATACTGGGTGAGATGGACCATGGTCTGACCCTGTAGGTAGCTCTTACATTCTCTCTTCCCCTTTTGCATTCGGGTCAACCAAGAACCCCCCCAACCCCTAGCTCCACAGTGAAAAGAGTGATTGAGAGGACTGGTGCCTCTCCAAACGCATTCCACACTCGTTATTGAATCAGGCCCCACCCCGCCCCAAAGGCTCCCAGCCAAATACTTTCCAACTCTCCTTTGCGATAAAGTAATGAGTCTGGTTTTAATAATCCTTCTGGAATTCCAGTTCCAGGAGCTGAAATTAAACACGCTGAAGTGGGAAGGGCATCAACTATCGCTTTCCTTCACGTGTAGCCCTGCGCCTTAATAATCAGCAGCGCGGGGTTAAATGAGCTGCCCCCGTCAGAGGGCATGGGGCTCCATGACAGCCAGCACTGGGCCCATGTCACCATTCGTTCCCGAGATGAAATAAATATAAAAACAGTTGCAAGGAAAAGGATCTGATGGAATCGCAGTTCAAATAAATACGCACATTCTTCTCCCTGGGAACCGAGCCGGGCCGTCCGTCAGTGGCTGGGCTGCTCTTGTCATTCCCACGCTAAAAGTGCTTTGTCAGTAGATTGCTTTGTTCATGGGTGACGCGGGTGAACTGCCAAATGCAGAAGGAGCAGCGCTTAAATGTGGGCCACCGAGAGAAGCCAAATTCCGAGTGGGGATGTTCTTCACCCCATGTTTGCGGACAGCAAGTTCCTGGTCAGGTCCAGCTGTGATGGGGCATTCCCTCTAATCACGGCCTATTAGACCTTAAACACATGGGCTGGAGGATTAGTTGGTTAAATGGGACCTTCTAGGAAGAAAGCGGAGGTGTAAGCTGATTATTATGTCCCGATGCTGGGATCTATTAAGCCAGGGAATGCTCTTCCCTAGATAACTGGTGGAAGCCCTGTCTATGGCTTGGGTCTCTTAATGCTGGAGCAGACAGGGCACTAGAGAGTAGATGGCAGAGGGTGATTCGCCACTAGCCCAGGGAATGGAGTAGATGGCACAATAGGCTTTTCCTATTTCTACCTTCTCTAGGCCTGGTTCTGATCCCACCTACTCTGGGCTAAATCACAACAGCCCATGGAATGGAGTTGCACTAGTGCGGGGTCAGAATCTGTCGCCATCAGCTGGTTTCACCTTGCAGGGGCTCTAACCAGCTTTAACATTGAATTAGCTGAGCCAGTTTGAAAACAGCTTGGAAGTTTTCAGGAAATGTCCCTTGTCTAGACCAGTGCCATAAAAGGTAGTTTGGAATGAAGGCCAGGACTGACCCCTTTGTTGGTGTAATAATGCATGCCTGCAGTCACAAGTTGGCTGTGTGCTGTGTATATTTCCAGGAAAGTGTGGAGCTGGTAAACCAGGGAGACTAATCTGGAACTCAAGCTGTGTGGAAGCCTGTTTCTCTGGGTCTGTGATGATAGTTGCCTATTTTCATAACTGTCTCCTAGTTTAGAAGGACTGAATTTGTCAATCACGGTCGTGCCCAGAGCCATCAAAGGGAACAGTGCCAGAGCTGGGATTAGAGCTAAGAAGTTCATGGCTCCTTAGTCCTGGGACGGGACCACGCCACTTGGTAATACTTCGATCAATGTGGTTCTTGAATATATTTGCGGGCTAGATTAGAATGTGGCAATTTGGTATAAATACATTTTATAAAAACCTTTGTGGTCCTTTGCATCTTGAACATAGGGTACCTGGCTAAGTCTGTTGGAGACCATATAAGCCAACAGCCATCAGCGTTTGCAGTTCCAGCTATAAAGGAGACTGAAGCAGGGACGATATGGCAGGGCTGCTGCGTATTGTTCTGTACACAAACAGTGCTTGGGAGCTAGGAAGTATCAGTGAAACCGGGAAAGAATGACTGGAAGTGCTTGGATACACTCAGATAAACAAGGACTGGCAGGAAGCTTATCAAGAAAGATTAGAAGCTAGATCCTGCTCCCATGGCAGATATCCCCAGGATTCCATTGGTATAGGAACGGCTCCTAAAAAATAATTCAGGCATGGATAGTTTAGCTACATAATGAGGTGGGGAAATAATTGTCTGCAAAGAACTGAAGGGGGTGAATTCTGAGGTGGGAGAGGAATTGTTTGGAGCCGTAACAGATGGGGATGAAACTGAAACAAACGAACATTTGGGATGAATATCCGGAGAAATATCCTGCTCGTGAGATCTGTTAGCCCATGGAAGCATCTCTGGAGGGAGACAGCAGGAGCGTCCCGCCTTGGGGAATTTAAAACTAGACTGGACAAAGCCCATGGAGAGCTTACAGTAGGGAGCACTCCTGTGGTGGGTCTAGGAGGTGGGAAGAAGGTTTCCTTTTCTCCCGTTGATGAGTGGATGGAATTCATCCCCATGTGGGGGGCCCGTGTGCCATGGGAGTCCTCAAGATAGCATTTAAGTAGAGCACAGGGCTAGTGCAAGCCACGGGCACCAGGGCAAATCTCTCCCTCTGTGAATCCAGTGTCTGTGTGAGTCAACAAAACACAACCTTGCCAGTAGAGGGAATGGAATGTGCACATGGCTGCGAACAAGAGTCAAGCCTGTGAACACCAGCAACCAAGGCTCCTGCTTGCAAACTCCAAGAGCCTTTGAAAAAGCCGAGGGGCAGGAGGGGAATATAATTTGGCTTATTGGCACTGATAGGATTGGTGCATCCTCTGCCCGCTGTCCTGATCATTGCTCAGGGGAAAAAGGAAGATCCCAGCACAAAAGGATCAAAACCAAAACGGAATAATTACCTCAAGTTTTATTGCTTTACTTTCAGAAAACTAGGCATCCTTCCACAGGCCATGCTGTGCCAAAAGAGTTGAAATGGCAGCCCGAGGAAAGGTATTATTAGAGTTCTAATGAATATTATTATTACTGTTTCACGATAGGAGCCCACTGTTATGGAAAAATTGCTCAGCCGACAATCCCTGCCGAGTACAAAGCCCATGGAGAACTTTTCAAGAACACAAAATTGAACCCTATCTCTTTCCCCCCGGCTGCATGATTATTTCAGAGGAACGTTGTAAGGATCATCATGAATGGGAGATGGAAAAATAAATTCCACTCAAAGGGAGACCTCCCCACTGCACTGGAGAAGAATGTAGAAGTTGGCCAATGTAGTTAATGGCACTGGAATATATAATGATTACTCACGGCCTTTGTTTCTGGTGCACTCTGGAGGCTGCTCTAACATGCCGTAGGTCTTGCTCAATAATGCTGGCCTAGCAACACACATTACTCAGTTGGCAGTGAGTTTACTGTGCCACTGGGACGCTGCCTAGCTTTCTGCAAGCACCGGAGTGTCTGTTAAGGCCACGGAGACTGTGTGGGCAAAAATGCCAATGCTGGCTGCCTTGGTGAATTTCCTAAATCTGCATTTAGGCCTCTTATGTAAAAGTGGCCTGCTCGGGGGAAGTGCTAGCTAAGCCTGTGGAAGAAATCCTGTGGAAATTGCTGAGAACTACAAGTGCTCGGCGCCTTTGGAAATGGGGCCACGTTTATCAAGGCCCCCAGGTCTGGAAGTTTGGTGTTAAGGGTTTGCAGTTCTATGGTTGAATCCCAGCGCAAGGCCTGTGCAGCTCTTACGTGCCACAAAAGCTTTCACTAGTGGTGTCTAGGCCTCACACTGACCCTGCCCAGGGGAGAATGTCATCCTAAGACCAAGATAGACAGAAGGGGCTAGAGATTGTTGGTGCCCAATCCGAGACTCTGTAAAGGGGCCGGATGCCCAGAGGATGAGTGCCCACCACTTTCTGAGAAGCCAGGCCTGTTGGTGATGCCTCAGGCTGGGCACCCAAAATCTCTAGTCACTAAAATAATCTTGACCTGTGCGAATAGTTTGTGCCATCACAACACTCCAGCTGGCCGGTGGGCGCAGTCACTTTCCCAGCGTCTCCGGCAGCTGGAATCATCGGGGTTGGGTGAATGTGACGAAGGAAATGCAAAGTTTCGTTGAGAATATTAGTAGTTTCGTTCCGGGCCATTTTGGAGCCATGCTTTACAAAATAGCCAGCTTTCTTTCGAAACATACAGCAAGTCTCATCGCCACAGACTTTGAGCAAACTGAGCTTCAGGTGGGAAAAAAATACCATTCACAGCTTCAAAATGTGAAATCTTGAGGCTTATGCTCAAAACCAGGATAGTTTTTGGGTGAAAACCAATTGCAGGTCACAGGTTTTTCACTACAGTGAGCCTTCCCCCCAACCCCCCTTTATTTATTTTTTTAAAATTTGGGTGGCTACAGGTTGAGGTGACTATGAATTGCTCAGACACAAAGTACCAGACAGCCCTGACCTTGGAAAACGGCTTCCCCTTGGGAAGCGGGTTTCGTTGTTTAATCATTTCTGGGCAGAAGTGAAACCCGCAGGAAAAGAGAGGTCAGACCAGCAGCTTCAGACAGAAAGATGCTGTTCCTCTGTGTCAGGCGACTGGAGATCTTCCCACCACCAGGTCCTTGTTACACAATCACCTCCACGTGCAAAGGGTAGACACCTGGGAGGATGACGTATCAATTGTGCTCTCCTACCACGAGTGTTTGAAGTCAATCTATAGGGAAAAAGCCACCCCCTGAGCAACGTAAGTGTTGTTGGCATAAGCTCTTGTGTGGAGAGCGCTATGTTGGGGGGAGAGCATCTCCCCTCAACGTAGCTACTGCGGCTTGTTTACGTGGTTTTATGATGTCGGCAAGAGAACTTTTTACCAATGACATAATGTGGCTACACAAGTGTTCTTACAGCAGCACAGGTATCCTGATGCAGCGGTAAGTGTAAGGCTTAGGCCTTGTCTACATACAGACTTGCTCTGGTTTAGTTAAGTCAGCACAAACCCTGTATAGACACTCGTGTTTGGGTCTGTTTTGGTTTAGCTTCAACCCGTCCCTTCTGACGGTAGGCCTTGTCACCATGAGAAAGTTGCACCAGATAAACTAGGGGTGTGATTTTAAATGGGTACTGGTTAAACCAATGCTAACGGCTGTGTACTTGCTCTGATTTCCATTTAACTCAGGCTTGTCTCAGGTTTGTTTACATGAATTAGGAATCTGTTTAAGATAAACTGCAGTAAGACAGTCTTAAACAAAAATTAGGACATCTCCAAAGAGGTTTGCAACTGTTAACTGATAACAATTATTTAAGGTGCAACTTTCCCAAGCAGACAGGGCCTCAAAAAAACTAAACACTGAAATAAGAGTGTCTATATAGTCCTAACTAAATTGGATTAAAATCACCCTTTGATTTGAACTGGGGCAACTCTGCATGTAGACAGCCTCTTAACTGAAAACAGTTCTGGGACGAATTCTCCAGTGCTCAGCACTTCAGATGCTGAGGTTTTTTTTGAAAATCTGGTCTTCACTGTCCAGAATCTATCTGGTTATCAAGCAAGCAATCAAAAATACGATGGCTGTGTTCCTCTAGCAGGTTATTTAAGCATGAAGCAGTGACCAGTCTTAGCCTAAGCTCATGAATCACGAGCCCGTGCTCCATTCTCATTTTGTAACCAGCCCAATGGCCACGACTTCATAATCTGAGATGAATGTCAGCCCGAGCCAAGTGGAGTGGCTGGAAAACAAGCTGTACTTCTTCTGCACAAGTTTTACAGCATGCTGTCCAACAGAGGAATAGGCTGCCTATACGGGGATCCATCTGAAATCCATCTCATCCAAACCATCCATCACCCCAGATGCAAGCAGGACATTCAATTGAAAACAAAAAAGGAAATAGAAGTGAAATGCCAATGGAAGGTTTTCTGTGCCTGATCTCCTCTGCATGAAATCAGATACCAAAATTGTCTAAAATAGCTAGGGGATTGGTAAGTGGGTTTTGTTGTTGTTGTTTGTTTATATTTGTTTTATATTTAATCAATTGTATTTGAATTCTCGCAGTTTTTTCAGGAGATGAAACATCTAAAATTTGGATTCTCTGATGTTGGATCACACCTCTCAAATGTCCCCCATGTTACATGCATTCCACATAAATCTGATGTCCCCTCACTTTTACTCTTATAAATAATTGTCAGCAGTAATTAGAGTAATTAGTAATTAGAGTAAGGCTATGAGAAGATCTGTTTACCTTAAAGGACGCATTAATGCCCTGAATTAAGTTTCCTGCTTGAATAATTTGTTTGTGGCGCTCATTTGGGGTCTCTCTCACACATTGCGTCCTACATTTGAGCCTTGGCAGGTTGAGCAGGACTGGTGAGACCGCTGCCTACCAATCACAAAATCAGGACTCCTGGGTTCTCGTTCCATTTCTGTCTGACTTGCTCTCCGTTGCTGGCACGTCACTGTGGCCACAATCAGCAAAGCATTCAAGCACGTGCTGAAGTCCTATGGAAGCATTTTTCTGACAAGGGACGGATGGCTGAATCAAGACTTTAGCCTCCCTTGGCTTCATTTTGCTCATCTGCACAATGCTCACAGTTAACAGACTAATAGTAACCATGCACAAAGCTCAGCCCTTAACCCAGTGATGACTTGGGCAAAATGTCTATTGACTAACCCCGAGAAAGGGCTGAGGAAGGTGGCAGGCTGGAGCTCAAGGTTTGGCATTGAATGACCACGGCATGCAAAGAAAGAGCGCATTTCCCC
Source organism: Mesoclemmys tuberculata (assembly GCA_007922155.1). Lineage (NCBI taxonomy): Eukaryota > Metazoa > Chordata > Testudines > Chelidae > Mesoclemmys > Mesoclemmys tuberculata. The sequence goes on along the minus strand of ML675715.1, from coordinate 14,697,899 downwards.
ATCCACAGTCTTTATGCAGTCGGAACCGAAGCCAACGTGTTTCTGGGAAATACTCAAACACTAAGGGCAGCATATTTGGTGGATCGGCCAATGGTGAAGGGTGACCACCCCCCTATCTAAGGCATGTCTGCAGTGCGCCTTGCATTATAGCTAATGCTTTGCAGTAGGAGTGAGGGGAGTTGCTGGCAGCCTTGAAGATGTCCCAGGGGAGTGACAGTGGCGTCTGGGTAGCGCTGGCTGGGAATTTGCCCTTGGAATGATTTTCGGATAGAAAATGCTGTTTCCGCAAAATCAAAATTTTCTTTGGGAAAACTTTTTAATTTTGCTGGCAATTTTCAGTTTGCCATCAGGAAATGGAAATGAAATATTTTGATTCAGGTTGAACCAGCCACATCAGAGTATATCATGTTTTTTTAACTGACCCAACATGTTTAATTTCAAATCAGTTCAACAAAACATTAAACTGCATTGTTCCATAGTGGAAATTTATTATTTATGGGCATTGTAGTTTGGGAAATTTTAGCATTATATGGTATATCATGGGAGTCACATGATTCTGGGTGCATTATGGGATATGTAGTCTGTCCAGGGAGCCAGGCCCTTAGGGAAAATAGGGGCACTGGATTCCCAAATCCCATCAGGTAATTTAGCTGAGGATAGTCCTGCTTTGAGCAGGGGGTTGGACTAGATGACCTCCTGAGGTCCCTTCCAACTCTAATATTCTGTGATTCTATTATTCTACTAAACCACTCTGGGAAAATGCAGTTTAATATTGAACAGACTTGAAGTGATGTATTTCAGATCCATTCAATAAACCAAAACAAAACATTCTGACATTTCCAAACCGAAGCTTTTTGGCATTTCTGTTCTGCAAATTTTTTTGGCATTTTAACTTTTTGTCCCAATTTGGGAGGGAAAGCAAATGTCGCAAGGGGTGGAATTTCCATGACATGAATGATGAATTTTGCTTAGCTCTGCCTCCAAGCTTCCCATTGGAAGAATATGAGACTTGCAGAAATTCGCAGCGGTGGATAGGAAAAGGTGCTATGGCGGGCAGATGTGTGCACAGTGCAGGATAGCGAGAGCAAAACCTCCCTTCAAAGGCTGAGCAAAAACAGCACCAGAAAACTTGATACAAACCCCACTGTCTTGCATGACTGGCCGGAAGCAAGGCCTAGCTATGATGGGGCAGGGAAGACAATGCCATCAGCCTGGCAGCTTCATCAGAGGGGGAGGATGGGTTTGTGGCTGAGGCCCTGGATTGCGATTCAGAAGATCTGGATTCAATTTCTAGCTCGGCTGGATGACCTTGGGTGAGTCACTGAATTTCTCGGGGCCATAGCTCCGTGTCTGTAAAATGAGGATTGCTCCGCTTCCTGCCTCCCACCTTTTGTCTGTCTCCTTTATTTAGACTGTAAGTGCTTCTGAGCAGGGATTGTCTTACTGTATCTCTGCAGGGCGCTTGGTATAATGGGACCATCGCGGAACCCTCTAGGTACCATCGTCACATAGGCTGGGATCTTCAGAAGAGCTCAGGCTGTCAGGCATCTAAATCCCATTGGAATTCAATAGGCGCAGGGCATTAGGCCCCTTTGGAAATTACAGCCAGAAATAATAATAGTCAATTTGACCCCCAGAGACAAAGGCAAACCAGCTATGTTAACGGCTGGACAGAGCGCCGTCCTAGAGTTACGCTGCTCCCCCCAGTCCTCTGTGTTTTGACTCAGAGTGCAGCTGGGAAGCCAAGTATCTGTGTGAGCTCCCCGGTACATCTGATTTCGGGCTGTGCGGAACGCAAACGCCCAGCTGTTGCTGAACCTCATGTTGCTGAACCTCCCTTTACATCAGCATGGCACAAGGCAATGGCACAAGGTTGTGCCGTACGACTGGAGAATTGCTAACGTAGTTCCTATTTTTAAGAAAGGGAATAAAAGTGATCCGGGTAATTATAGGCCTGTTAGCTTGACGTCTGTCGTGTGTAAGGTCTTGGAAAAAATTTTAAGGGAGAAAGTAGTTAAGGACATGGAGGTCAATGGTAATTGGGACAAATTGCAACATGGATTTACTAAAGGTAGATCGTGCCAAACCAACCTGATCTCCTTCTTTGAGAAGGTGACGGATTACTTAGACAGAGGCAATGCGGTAGATCTAATTTACCTCGATTTCAGTAAGGCGTTTGACACGGTTCCGCATGGGGAACTGTTAGTTAAATTGGAAAAGATGGGGATGAATGTGAAAGTTGTAAGGTGGATAAGGAACTGGTTAAAGGGGAGATTACAGCGGGTCGTGCTGAAAGGTGAACTGTCAGGCTGGAAAGAGGTTACTAGCGGAGTCCCTCAAGGATCGGTTTTTGGACCGACCTTATTTAACCTTTTTATAACTGACCTTGGCACAAAGAGCGGGAATGTGTTTATAAAATTTGCGGATGACACGAAGCTGGGGAGTATTGCTAACACGGAGAAGGACCGGGATACTATTCAGGAAGATCTGGACCACCTTGTACACTGGAGTAATAGTAATAGGATGAAATATAATAGTGAAAAGTGCAAGGTCATGCACTTAGGGATTAATAATAAGAATTTTAGATATACGTTGGGGACGCATCAGTTGGAAACGTCGGAGGAGGAGAAGGACCTTGGGGTATTGGTTGATAGCAGGATGACTATGAGCCGCCAATGTGATATGGCTGTTAAAAAAGCAAATGCGGTTTTAGGATGCATTAGGCGAGGTATTTCCAGCAAGGAAAAGGAGGTGTTAGTGCCGTTATATACGGCGCTGGTGAGACCCCACCTGGAATATTGTGTGCAGTTCTGGTGTCCCAAGTTTAAGAAGGATGAATTCAAACTGGAACAGGTTCAGAGACGGGCTACTAGGATGATTCGAGGAATGGAAAATCTGCCTTATGAAAGGAGACTCAAAGAGCTTGGCTTGTTTAGCCTGGCCAAAAGAAGGCTCCGGGGGGATATGCTTGCTCTATATAAATATATCAGGGGGATTAACGTTAGGGAGGGAGAGGAATTGTTTAAATTTAGTACTAATATAGGCACGAGGACAAATGGGTACAAACTGGATATTAGGAAATTTAGACTTGAAATTAGACGAAGGTTTCTAACCATTAGGGAAGTGAAGTTCTGGAACAGCCTTCCGAGGGAAGTAGTGGGGGCAAATGACTTATCTGGCTTTAAGACTAAGCTTGATAAGTATATGGAGGGGTTGTTATGATAAAGTTTAATTTGAGCAATTGATTTGGATTATCGGCAGATAAGTCTGCTTAATGGTCTGTGGGAATGTTGGATGGGATGGGAACTGAGTTACTGCAGAGAATTCCTTTTTGGGTGCTGGCTGGTGAGTCTTGCCCGCATGCTCGGGGTTTAGCTGATCGCCATATTTGGGGTCGGGAAGGAATTTTCCTCCGGGGCGGATTGGCAGAGGCCCCGGAGGTTTTTCGCCTTCCTCCGCAGCGTGGGGCATGGGTCGCTTGCTGATCGATTCCCTGCAGCTTGAGGTCTTCAAATCTCACTTTTGAGGATTTCAATCACCCAGTCATGGGTTCGGGGTTGTTATATATGTGTATGGGTAGGGTTTTGTGGCCTGCCTTGTGCAGGAGGTCAGACTAGATGATCATATTGGTCCCTTCTGACCTATGAGTCTATGAGTCTATGAGTCTATAATCCAGACCAGTGATTCAGGAGGAGTGGCAACGTTTTCTAAAAGAATCCACGGCCCATTTTCAAAAGTGGCTGTGGAGCCTATGAGTGAAATGTTCCAAGTGCCTAAGAAACAGAGCCATGGCCCAGCCGTCCACGGAAAGCCCATTGAAAATGGAACTTCATTCTTAAGTCATCTGGACGTTTTTGAACGTTTTGCCTGAAATCTTGTTATGAATGTCCCGGGCTGCGCAATGCCAGGGATTCCTACATCTCGCAAAGCCAGAAGGTCATCTTCCCTTCCACATGCCCCTAAGGATGCTATTCAGCGTCTTTCCAATGGGAGAGAAGCAGCGCAGCCTCTTCCCTTAGCATGAGAAGACTCCAAGTGGGCGAGAGGTGAAAAGAAATGGTTTTTTCTCCATCCTTGTGGTTTCGTTGCTTGTGGTTTCTCATGCTTGACACAATTAAATACCAATAATTAAAAACATGCCCAGCAACATGAGATCTAGCATTCATAGCGTTTAAGGCTAGAATGGACATTAGATCACCTAGTCTGACCTATATTGTACGGGCCAGTAAATGCCACCCAGATATCCCTACACAAGCCCAGGGGCTAGTAAGACCAAAGTATTTCAGCCCTCGGAAGACGGCATGGTTGTGTGCCAGAGGCAGAGAACGGGAGAGACCAAGGTGCCACCATTGCCTCAGGCCTTGCAATGGCAGGGGGATTGATCAGGTGAGGTATGCCCAGATAATCCAAGCAGGAGAGCCACGCCCCATGCTGCAGAGGAAGGTGAAAAACCCAGCGTCCCTGCCGATCTGACTTGGGGGAAGATTCCTTCTAACCCCAAAGCTGGAGATCAGCATGAGCCTGAACAGGTGAGCGAGACCCACCAGCCAGGCACCTGGAAGGAGGATTCCCTGTACCACCTCAGAGCACTGGTCCATACCCTGTGCTGTGTCCTGTCTCCAGCTGTGGATGAGGGAGCCGAGGGAAAAGGCGTGACAGGACATGGTGCTAGAGGGAAGAGGGCCCCTGCTGATGGCACAGAGTCGGCACCGAGCTAACAACAACGTGATGAGAACAGGGATCCTGTACTGCTGGGGGGTCTGGACTTTGATGAGGCACAGAAGCAAGGTTCTGTGCATTTATTTGCTGATGAGCCTAGGCTACCTATGCCGGCTAAAGTAACAACCAACTACTACTGCGGACTGGCCAGGTTCCTCCTTCGGCTGGAGTGGTAGAGAGATGTGTTTTGGTGCTAAAGGAGCCAGGGTCCAGCCTGTGGATGGATGGAGGTTGCTGCACTAGCTCCAGTCCAGTTTCGGTGATTGCATAATGCTGAAATTAAATCCCTCCTGCTGGTTCAGCTGGATACAATATTCATTTCCACTTCCTGTCCAGAAACTGCTGTGTCACATTGTTTGGGCAGTGACATAGTTACCCTTCAATGGACAGCGAAGTGACTCCTGAACTCTGGCACGCACGTTTATCGGTAGTTCTGCCTTGGGTAGCCCAACTGGGTGACGGGACTAGTCATGGTGAGAAAGCTGAGCAGATGGAGAAGCGTTTGTAAGATCAGAGCCATAGCTGGTAAAGGAATGATGGATGAAAGGAATGACACAAATGTAAGATGTTATTCATTAGAACTGGAAGACCCTGAAAGGATCACGGCAGTCATTACAAATCCATGATTTCCTGCTTAATCTTATGCAGCTTCAAAGTCCATCTTTGCAAATGCAGTAAGGACCTGCTGAGGCAAGCCGTGAGGGAGGGGGCTTTCAAAAATAATTCTGGTGGATGAGGAGCAATTTGGGAAGAGGTTGGACAACATCAGTTTTGGGAAGAGCGACATGGCATGTGATAAGGCTGATGAGGCAGCAGATGAGACATTTCCATTAAAACTCTTGTTTTGTTTGTTTTTTAGCTATGGCTTTCTGGGCAGGGGAATTCTGGGATAGTCTGAGTTTGACCATGTGTGTCAGCTTTAACTGTGAGAGGAAGGATTGTCTTGAGGGTGATGCGCTGGAATTCAAGAAGTCTAGGTTCGATTCCTGGCTATGCCACAAACTCACTGTGTGATTTTGGGTGAGTCCCTTGACCTCTCCGTGCCTCAGTTCCCCATCTGTGAAATGGAGATAACGACACTTCCTTTGCCTGTCTTGCCTATTTAGATGGCAAGCTCTTTGTGGCAAAGATTGTCTCTTGCTATGTGTATGTACAGCACCTAGCACAATGGTAGGCACTACTGGCATATTAATAATGTCTAAGGTCTGTTTCTTTCTGGTATGGTGAATCCACCTGCAGCCCCCAGTAGGTTACCCTGTGGTGGGAAGGAGTTGGCATTGATTGTACCACACTCAAACCCCAGTGTCTGGATTGAATGATCCCGATCTGTGCATTTGTCAAGCTCCTGCATGTCTCCCTGCTGTCCTCCCTTGTGCTGGTGGGCTGCCCTCTTCCTCCTTCCTTTAGAAACGTTTTGTCTCCTGGGACTAGAACCACCAGCGAGTCTGGAAAACGAACCCAAAACAAGAAAAAAGAGGCGGCAAAAGAGAACGACCAACGGGTCCAAAAGTGGCTAGACATGGCAGGGAGCTTCCAGAAGCCCGACCTGCTCATCAGCATCATGGGCAGAAGCTACCATGCAACAGAACCACAGCCTGGGTCATGGCTTAGTATTTGCACTGTTTGGTCTGTGCTTACTTATACCTTGGGAAGAGGTCTGAAGCCAGCTGATACCCGTGGCTGCCCCCTCTGCTCACTCCATTTGTTTCCAGAGTCGTTTCTCTAAATCCAAACCACGTAGTCTTCTCGGCTTCTTTTGTTGATTTCTTCTTTTCCTATTGCCATTAATCTGTCTGTTAATCCAACCGCCATCTGTCCCTGGCAAACAAGAGCCGAGCCCAGGCGCTGGCAGCGTGGAGCCTGAACGCCGGCCAGCCTCAAAAGTATTCTCACTGTTTGCTCTCTACATCTGGACAGCAGCTGAAATAGTACTGCGGGGGAGGCGGGCGGCGGGGAGACAGGCCATTGCTTGGCTCTGTGAAAGGAGCTCAGGTTCGTCCACTTGGTCGTTCCCTCGGCTGCGGTGCAAAGAGCGAGTCGGGATGGGCCTTTGCATCTACTGGACCTTGAGCCAGGAACAGGTGGGGAGGTGCTTTTGGAAGTGCCCAGGCGGGGGTTGCATAGGCCAGGACTCGAGGGACAGAATGCGTATCTCGAGCAATTGTTTGCAGAGGAGGGAGCCAAGAAAGCTGCAGTGCCCCCAGCAGGTGCCTCTGCTTAATGTGGGAAAGCCTGGAGGGCATTCCCCTCCCGAGGCCCCCCAGGACAAAGGGAGATGGAGCATCACGCATCTGAACCCTCGTCCTCTGGGTATGCTTTGCAGGTCTCAGAGCTTCCAGCAAATTTTGTCCGACATGGCTGGGAAAACCCAGGCCCTTCACCAGGGAGCAATCTCCGACATTGCCCCGGGTCTGTCTGTACTGGGGGTGGGACGTCCCCACACCAGCTATAATCTAGCGAGCTCGTGCATCGCTGGCAGAGACGCTGCAGCCTGGGTTTCTGTGCCGGCGAGCAAGGCAAGTCATCACCCGGGATGCCAAGCTGGTTCGTGAAGCCCACACTGCCATTACTTCTCTGCTGTCAGGACCTGAGCCAGCGAGGTGAAAGCTAGCTCCAGCGTGTCACCAGGTCCCACAGCCAGGCACCTCCACGGCAGGGCAGATGCGCTCTCAGATGCAAAGCAGCAAGTGAGACACTCTTGGGTTAGGAAGCCAGATTCTCTCGTGGTTAGATCAGAGGAATCTGAGGTCGGACTCGTGGGTTTCACTCCAAGCTCTTCATAGCCACGTCTGTGGTCAGAGCAGGCGAATGGCAGCCAGGACTCCTGGGTTCCATCTCCAGCTTTGTCCCGGCCTTACAATGGGATGCTGGGTGAGTTGTCTCAAATTCCCCATTTGTTGAATGGAGGCTAATGCCACTTTCACCCCGCAGTGGTGGTCATTCATGTTTGTAAAGCAGGCTGAGAACTGGACCGGGGTGGGCTGGTAGATACAGGGCTGTTTGAAAAGTAGGAATTATTTTTTTCTGCAAAAATGAGGAAAAAAATAGTTTTGTTAAAAAATTTCCCCCCATAGTTTTGGGGGAAAAAAGGCGAGAGGAAAGACTCCACCTCCCAGATCTGTGCCAATCCCAGGGAAAGGAGCATGGGAATGCGGTGCATGGCCAGCTGCGTCTGGCACAGGGCAGCACCCTCTCTCACAGTTTAGGACAGTAAGGTGACGTGCAGGATGCTTTACTGACCGGCCGTTGCAGCAGAACCCAGACATGGGAGTGCTCCCCCATGGCCCCTGCGTGGCCTTCCCGCCTGCTTACAAAAACCAAGCTGGCTCTTCCTCGGTATTTAATGACTCCAATGTGCTTGCCACAGTTTGGCGCTTAGACAGAACAGGCAGCGAGGCGGCACAGGACTGTCAGTAGCTTTATCTTTGCGTCAGGATGAATTTAGTTCTCAGGGCTGGGAACATGCAGTGCCATTTAGCACACATGCTGGGAGGCTGGGCTTGTACGGTAATTAAGAGCACAGGCCTGAGGGCCGAGTCTGTAAGAGAAAGAACAGCACGTGGCACAGCGGTTGCAGATGGGACAGACAGATATGCCCTGGGAAGGAACAGTCAGTGGGGCTGGGGACATCCATGACAGTTGCTGTCACTCCAGATCTCCAAGAATAATATCGAACTAAATGGAGGTTGATGGGGTGAGGCAGGGCTGCCAACTCCCATGATTTTGTTGGGAGTCTCATATTTTCTTAAAGCCTCAGCTCTTGGAGTCAGATGATTCTGGGAAAATCTCAGCTCCCGGTTTTTCAAAGCGAGTGAGTTTCTAGCCCTTTTTGGTTGCTGAGAAAAGCTTGAGAATGTCACCCTGGAAGGCTGAGCACCCAGAAGGCCAATAAACAACCCCCCAACTTCTCATTTTGTTAAGTCTTGATTTTGAAATTGATCTCTTGGGTTGTGGGGGCCTGGCTTAATCTGTGAACGTGCAGGGGGATGATTTTTGTGAAGGGTAGGTATGGCAGCTTGGCACAGAGGAGGGACATGGGACTGGGATCCAGGAACCACTAAGCATCCAGGCTGGGTTTTCCAAAGGGCCTACATAGCAAGGAACATATCCCAGAGACTTACCTGGGGACCTGTGTACCCCAGTCGCTTAGGGGATGTCTACATTGCAATTAACGACCTGTGGCTGGCCCAGGTCAGCTGACTGAGGCTTGCGGGGCTCTAAAATTGCAGTGTAGATGTTTGGGTGCAGGCCAGAACCTGGGCTCTGAGACTCTCAAGGGAGGAGTTTATTACTCCCACCCACTTTGCTTTTAGCAGAGTGGCTAAAACCTTTGCTGGGAAAGCTGTTGGGAGAGAGAAATCCCAGGCAAGCTCCAGGCCTGTCCCTGGGGGAGGTGGTGCAGCACAGTGTCACTCAACCTGCACAGCATTATGGGGGGAAAAGATACCGAGTGAAATCTGCAGCGACCTTCAACAGATGATGAGTCGTAGCCACAATCCCACCACGGTGTGTGTTGTTTGTATGTCACTAGCGCATCCTCAGCAGCACAGGCTACCGCCAGCACATCAGACCTGTCTTCTGCTCTACGCTGCCTTCTCACAGGTTACAGAGTCAAGTCCACGGTGCTTGTCTTTATCTGCAAAACACTCCATGGCCCGGGCCCCGCATTCCTAAAGGATCACCTAAGCTTCAGGGTGAGGACTGTGGTTGATAGCTCTGCTCCTTGGACTTGCTGGATCTTTCTACCAGCAGGATAAAGCTTGTGTGTGGAAGTGATAGAACATGGAACCAGCTCCCCCAGGAGCTACGGACCATCCCGGCCCTCCTCATCTTCCTCTCCCAGTGCCAGGCAAGCATCTCTGACTGGCCTTCCCTAACAAGCAGAGCAATGCGGGTGCGTCTGAAGACAAAATGCGGCCGGAACAAACCTCGTCGCTGCACCCGCAGTCCTCCCGGGAGGAGAGGGTGAACGTGGACGACCCACGTGTGAGAGACGTTGGCCACGTCACTCAGTGTGGGACTGGAAGCAGCTCAGGTGCTGTGGGTGGGCTCAGACCCTGAATAGAATAGGACTCCCTGAGGGGCTGGCCAGCACGTGCCTCAGTTTACAGTGGGGGAACAGAAGTGACTCCCTCAAGCTCACACAGTGACTCAGAGGGAGAGCTGGGATTAGACCCCAGGAGCCTTGACTGCAAACCCTCTGCCACAGCCACTGTGCAAGCTCCCCACTACCCAGCTGGAAACCGCTTGAGGAGGCGCCAGGACTCGGAGTGAGGGGGGGACATCCGAGGGCCAGAAACGCTAAGCGATGAGTAAAAATCAACTGGAGCAGGCGTGCAGGGTTCTTCACCCCGGAACCTCTCCGCCAGCTGGGGGAGCGAATAACGGAGCGGCCCGTCCTCCCGAGCCCCAGGAATGTGGGACGGGACCAGGGAGCGAGAACTAAAGTGCAGCATCCTTAGTGCGGAGGAAAACCAACAAGTCGGAGTTAAGTCAGAAGCAAGGTCTCACCATCATCAAGGGAGCCTGTGGAATGAGGAAGTTAAGGGCTGGGTACCTTGTACTTTGTAAAGCTTTTGGCAACAGCTATGGAAAATGGAGGCCTAGAGAAATGTCACAGCAGGCTCAACTTGTTCGGAGAACCACACAAGTGTATTTAAGCCATCAAGCCTGCTATTGTTCTCCCTAATTATTCCCACTCCCGGAGTATTACACCCCATAATTCAGGAACGCTGAGTAATGGAAGAAACAACAACCATTTTGAGCTCTCAGTACCGGAGGTCTCCACCAAAAAAAATGCTTTCAAGAGCTCTGCGGTTGCGACTTCCTCAATTTGGTGGGCAGTAAAAGGAGGGGGGGAAAGGAGCCATTCACCTATTTGGGAGGGTTTTTTCTTTTTTCACAGGGAGGAGGAGGAGGAATCTTCTACATGGAAGAAAAGAAGAATGAGAAACAGAATGTGTTTGAAATTCAGGTCTCAGGAGCTGGTGAATCCATAGTGAATGTGCTAATGAGATGTTATATCACAGATAATCGGTTAGGGCGTTGATGGGTGATTCGTATTGTATGGGAAGCCATGATGCCTAGCAGTCATAGAAGAGGCCTGAGACTCCAGGGTTCTGTTTGCTAACTTGCTGTGTGATGTCTCACGAGCTGCTGAAAATCTCCGTGTCCAAGCTCATCCCTGTGCACAGGACCAATATTTCTGATCTCACAGGCCTGCTGCAGGGATTAATTGCTGTTTGTGAAGCTCTCACAGAGCCCCAGGTGCCCAGCTACGTGCAGAGCACGGTGATGGCAGTTCACTGTGGGAGAGGAGACTAGGAGAGCATGTCATGGAGACATGTTTGGAGAAGCAATGGTGCTTTGATGGTAAAGAATAGGTCACCCATGTGTCTGCCATTGGCGCTGTGTCTCCCTCTCGTAGTTAGAGCACGCAGCGCAAAGCTGGGGGGAACTTTTTGGTCGAAACGTTTTTTGGCTTTTCAACTGAAATGGAAATGGTCATTTCTGTGGAAATAAAACAAAAAACCACAATTTCTCTTTTTTTACCAAAAAGTTCCATTTTTCATCAACACCCTCCCCCCATGCCAAAAAAAAAAAAAAACCAACTGGATATTTTTCAAACCAGCTCTAATATAGAGGTTTTGGAGCCTACTACTGTGTTTGCCCTAATAGACCCAGTCCTTTTGGCTCAAGCAGTAAATGCTTGGCTGTTGGATCCCCAGATTCAATCCCTGCAGAGGACTTAACCCAGGACACTGTTACAGATGTCACTTTGGGTATGTCTACATGGCAATAAAACATCCATGGCTGGCCCGGGTCAGCTGACACAGGCTTGCGGGGCTCTGGCTACAGGGTTATAAAATTGTCATGTAGATGTTTGGACTCAAGGACCCTCCCCTCTTAGGGTGTCTCACAGCCCAGGCTCCAGCCTGAGCTCAAATATCTACACTGCAGTTTTATAGCCCTGCTGCCTGAGCCCCATGAGCCTGCACCAGCTGATCCACGTCAGGCACTGGTGTTTTAGTGCAGTGGAGACATCCCCTTTGGGAGCCAGTTGAGTGGACAGCAGTTCTGCACACTAGATGTAAGGGGGAAACCTTTCTCTTTTCACACTTTCAGAGGTCAGCTTGGAGCCAGATTCTGCTCTCGGTCAGGGGCTAGTGTCAGTCTTTAGTAACTCCCTGGCATTCAGTGCAGTTACTCTGGATCGAGGCCATGATAAATGGTATTAGAACGTGCTCTGACTGATTTGGGATGACAGGTATGTTATGAGGGGGTGAAATTCACAGGACAGGTCAACCAGAGGCCTAGGCCCTACGGGTTCTGCTTCAACGGGGCTTCGGCCTCATAGTACTTCATCCCTCTGCACAGGGGTGAATTTCACCAGAGACCGAGTCAGATCCACTGTGTTCCCACTGATCAGCGCTTCCAGCTCCACAGCAGCGCTGTGCATGCCCACTCCGCCACCCAGATTTATGGAGGGCCACCTCTCCACCCCATGAATTACAAGCACAGGATGGAGCTGTTTCTTACCTCCTGTCAACAGCGAGTGGCCTGGAGCTTAAATGAAAGGAAAATATACCCTCCCTCTCTCCTTCCTCACTGACTTTTGGCATCTAAATCCCATGGCCGCCCGCATGGTTCTCAGCAGCAATTTTGCGAAGGCGCCTCAAATCCTTTGGGTTTGGTTCAGCCAGCGAGCCCCGCGTTCCTGCCTGGGAAAGCGCTGCGCCGCACGGGTGATTGCTCCACCAGTCGTTTGTTTCTGGAGCCCGGGGGCTGCCGGCTGGCTCACAGCACAAGTACAACGAGTTTGGTGGTTTCAAACGAGGCTCTGGTCTAATTGAGCAAAATCTGCTGTCTGGGGCTAGAAGAGGCCCAGGAGTGGAGTAGCCAGGGGCAGGGCTGAGGTGAATTGGCAGAAGGCTGTGTGGGGCCCAGGACTGCAGCAGCAGCCGGGTCGGAATAGCAGGGACTGCAGCCTGGCTTTGAGGGCATTGCCAGTGCTGGGCGTCTGAATGTGAACAGCATTTGCCCACCTGATGCCTGCCACTATCCGCTGCCATCAGTCCCTGGCTCCAAGCATTAAAAATTCACCCCCTGCCAAGGAGAAGATGAAAGGAAACCATTTAACCCCCCTCACCCTGCTCCACTCACCCCCTTTCCTTTGGAAGTGTAAAACCCAGGGCTGCTGCGTTCATGCTCCTCTTTCTCATACGCACACAATGGCCCAAACCTCAACTACGCAGCCAAAAAGGAAACGGCCCGAGCAAGACGAGGGTTGGTCGGATCATGGCTCCTGGACAAACGCTGCCTCCCAGGGCTGCTGCGCGTGAGCTGAGCCACGCCCGAGGAGCTGCTGTGGCCACCGGCATATCCTGGAGCTGCCATCCTGGGATGTATCCAACACAGAGAACCGTGCATCCACAGGAAGGAGCCGATTGGAAGGGGGTCTGAAGGGCAAGCTGTTTGGTCTGGAATTTAACGCTGGGGATGGAGAGCCAGGATGGTCCTCGTCCTGGGTCAGCCGCCACCTCACTGTGCCGTCACAGGCAAGGGGCTTGGTCTGTCTGTGCCGCCGTTTCCCCCATCACACAGGGCCCATAATGCTGGCATGTCCCACATGGGCGCTGTGAGGCCAGATGATGAATGCATGGGACGTGCCCGGAGAGCCACAGGTGATGCCATGAATGCTGTCACTCTGGTGCTGACTCGTCTCTAATCTGGGCAGGGGGAAAGGGACTCTAGGGGCAAATCGCTGGCAAAATATCCCCCCATTGCGAACACTGGTTCAGCTCCGCCAGTGTTAGCAATGCTGGGAGCCCTGGTGCAGACAGGGCAACTGGCTGCCACTGCCAGTTACAGCCGTCCTGGCCAGGGCCAGGTGAGAAGGGGGTGAAAATGCCAGAGCCGTGTCCACACTATAGCTGTGCAGCAGGGAAATGACTCTAAATGGGCCCAGTTCATGCTGGAGCACCTAGGCCTCATGCTGGCCTACTGCACGTTGGGGAATGCCACATTCCTTCACGATGCCGCATCTCTGCTCTCCTTCCCCCTCCTGCTGTGGCCCCTCCCTGCTTTGTGCCTCTCACCATGCTGGCTGATCTGCCTTAGCTTGTTTCATTGATTTATTCTGTCCGCGAGGCTCTGTGCTCCCGACCCCTTGTAGCTCCTTGCAGATTCCTTTGTTTGGATGTGCTGCAAAGTTGCAGCCGTATTTATTTGCACACACCCAGCCTCAGAAGACTCTGTCTCTTTATGTCTTTACCAAGGTTTTCCAACTTTTTCACATTTGATACGTGGTTCGGCTAGGCTCCTTCGGCTAGGCTCCCCCACCCTTCAGCTCTGTAAAGTCACTTTTTGCCACTAGACTATTAAGATGTTATTTACAAGCCGCTCAGCCTCTTTGTTGCTGTCTCTCTTTTTCTTCTTTGGCTCTGCCGTTGCAATACATAAAACAAAATGAATCCCAATGTATTCCTACTTGGCTTTCTGCAGATGCGGTCGCTAACCTGTAATAAATTTAAAATTACTGTTTTCCCTCCTGTTTGATGTTGCTGCTTTCTCAAACCCCCTGTAAAAAAAAAAATAAAAATGCAGCAACTTGTCATACACGAAACCACATCACAAAGGGTGGCAGGAATCCAGTCTGACACACCGTCGCACGTGAAGGAGGGAGCCAAATGAGAATAGCATCATTTTAAGATGCAGTGTTTAAAGTCAGTTTTGAACAGCTGATTTATAGTTGATTATACAAGACTCCGTGAGGTTTCCTAGTGGCTGGTAAAGCCTCTGTCTCCTTGTTTCAGTGGGCTATAGTTATCTGAACACAGATGTAGTCTTGTTACAAAGGGAGCTGGATAACAGGCTGCGGTTTCTATCCACCAACCAGCCAGAGCCGTCCAGACTCCTGCACTGTCGCCTGCCAACATCCTTCTGGCCACCTCTCTGGGCGCGAGAGAGCAACATCTTTGGCCTGCTCTGCTCAGGCGGTGCAGTGTCTGACGGTCTGGATCTGTGTCCCACCTATGTCAGTGCGGAAGCTCTGATTGATCCCTGGTGTGTCAGGTCAGAAGCCAACCGTTAAGCAATGGGGGCTAGGAAGGAACTTACCCTGTGGGTAGGTCATTCATAACTGCTCGCGAGGGTGATAAGTTCCAAGGGGTGCCTACCACCAGTTTGGGGTGCTGGGTCAGTGCCGACGCAGAGGGGAGAGCCCTCCTTGCTGAATCAACAATGCATCTCCCTGCACCCATGTGTTCCTCAAAGGACTCCTCCCCTCCCTGAAGGCTCATGCAACCCTGCCTTCCCCTGGGTTTGCACAATTTGATGGGATCGCAGCAAATGCTGGCTGCAGGCAGAGCATCAACCCGTGTGTGTGTGCCTGTCTCTGGCTGGTCTGCAGGCATACGGCCATATTTAGAGCCAGATTACAGCAACTGTTAAAAGATCAAAAATATGTAGGGCAACCTGGATTCTTCTTGCATTTTTGAGGACTTGAGTCTGCAATTGGACGGTAGGGCAGGGACGCTGCCTGGGCTGCGGCGGGAGAGTTTGGCACAGCTTTGCTGAAGCTCTGCGAGTGAAAGCCTTTGGAGCGTTAGCCCTGCAAGGACCTTTCTGACATTGGTTCACTGGCAGCATTGCAAAACCACAGTGAGCCACCTGGAGAACAACGTGAGGAAATGCTCGGCGGTCTTGTTTGTTCATATCTGGTGCTCAGTCATCAGCATTGTTCCAGGCTCCTGGCCCTGAGATCCCCCAGTGAAATTGACATGAGGTGCAGGAAAATGCCTTTGCTTTTATTAACTGACTGTATGAGGGTGAAATGTTCTACCAGTGGTATGGAAACAGCAAGGCCAGGGGTCTCTGAATGGGAGCTGAGGCGCTGACTCACTGTGCGACTTTTGGCGTATCACCCACTTCCTCTGCTCCTCAGTCAATCCAGCTGTAAAACTGGGCAAAATGCAGACACTTCATGCTGAAAACCAGGTGCCAAGATGAAGCCAATGGTTCCTGAGGGAAGCACGTTGCAAGAAACAAAGAAGCGCAATCTCTTTGCTGCCTGAAATGTCAGCCTGGTGCGATCCTTTGTAACCTAGAGAAGAAATTTGCATCACTCCCAAACCAAAATAAAAATGCTCCAAGGAGATCTGTGTGGAAATGCAATTCAATATCTCCTCACTGGGGTCATGGCTTAATCTGTAGACAGGAAGGGAGCCAACGCCACGGCCCCACTAACTGGGGGAAAACAGCCCCATCACATTCACTAGCTGCGTGCTTCCCCACTAAAATCAAACAGTTCAGCTGAGAGCAGCAGTTCTCAAACTGGGGGATGTGGGCTGCAGTTGAGTGGTGTGTGGTGAAGTTTAAAAGTACGGTGTCAGAATAAAAACCCTGTCTAAGGACACTGTTTAATGTGAAGAAGGTGGCACGCCAGGTACTTTTGCATTTTCGATGTGGTGCAGTGGGTTTTAAAGTCAGAGTTCTAGAACCTGGGCAGTGAGGGATGGGGCTTTGGTTTCTGGACCAAGCTTATTCCTGCACGAATGAGCACTACCCCCATGTCCATACCTGGCCATGTATCCATGTTGGAAACCATCTTCAGCCACGTTTAAGGATGCTCACAGCAGTGCTACGACCCGTGTTGTGGATGGGCGTTAGGGCCCGTGGTAAAAGATTGGCTGGGCAGTGAGCATATGGCGCAATCACTTAAGACAAATCCTTGTCCACACTATTGTTTGTTGCCTGTGTTTAGCATAGCACCAAAAGGCCCCTCTCCCTGAGACCAGGGCCCTGTTGCGCCAGGTGCTGTACGATGCCAGAGGGGGTGTCAGTGCCCATCCCAAAGAGCTGACAGTCTGAACAGGCATGCCAGGCGAAGGGTACCATTATTCCCAGCGTACAGATGGGCGTCTGAGGCACAGAGGGATTAAAGGCCTCGCCCTGTTCAGAGCCAGGAACTGAGCCCAGCTATGCCAGTGCCTTAAACACAAGGCTGTCATTTCACACCAGGCCCCTGCAGAGGCCAATCGATGGCTTGACGAACAGACCAGTCTTCAACGTGGGGCACGGGTTTGTGCGCAGCTTGTGTTCTTGATGCGTCCAGAATTGGACAATCAGGCTTGGTGTTGGCTCCAGTTGCTTGTGACTGGATGTGAGTGGATCCGATTGGGGGGTGTTGGCAATGAGATATTTATGGGACTTGGATTCTAGGTTGTATGTTACTCTGATGAACTCTGGGTAGAATAATATAGCTGACAGCCATACACACTCACCCCCCGCTTGAGTGCTCAGTGGCTGCCGTGTCAGTGGCCAACACGTACTTACGTAGATAGACCGCAACTTGGGAATTGCCAGACCGGATCAGACCAGGGCCCAGTGTCCTGTCTCTGACAGCAGCCAGCCCCAGCGGCTTCAGAGGAAGGTGGAAGAAACTGAACCTCTGTATTATTATTGGGGTAACCTGCCCCCGGGAATTTTCCCTTTCCCCCATCAGTTCGAGGCCAATTACGCCTTGATGCAGGAGGGGTGAGATCTCTGCCACATTTCTCGTTGTTTTCTTCCTCACCATTTAACTCTGGATGTTCTTGTCATCACAGAAATGTCTCATCCTTTCCTGAATCCTCCCTACGCTCTATTTCAGACACTTATCAGCCCTCTCCCCCGTTACCTTAATAGCTCACAGTCTCCTAATGTATCCATCCTCCCTGACCCCTGTGCGGTAGGACCGAGCTGTTAGCCCCGCATTACGGATGGGGAGCTGCAACAAAGAGATTCAGTGAGTTGCTGAAGGCCACATGAGGAGTCTGTGTCAGAGCAGTGAATTGAACCCCTGTTTCCTGACAGGCAGGGTAGTGTCCTTGGTGCGTTTGCGGGGAGCGACCACCCTTTCTCTCAGTACGGAGTTCTTGCATTCAGTGCTATTAACAGAGTGCCAGTGGCCATGCATATGCGCGCAGGGCACCTGTGCTAATGGAGTGATGCGGGCCCAACCAGCCCATGCCCTGATCCCCCATATGGCAAGCAAAGTCGGAACCTCTGAGCACAGCACCCTGCCCAAAACCATTCGACTGGGAAAGCAGCGGCGTGACAGAGAACAGAATGCGTGCCTGGCGTCTGAGCGCTTCCTCCTCCCAGCGCTGCAATCACACGCCTGCCGTCAGAACAGCATCGCTCCTGGGCATGCCCCAGAGCGAAGGAAACCACATCAGAGCCGGGAGGGGGCTTGTCTGTATTGTACCCGCTGGCTTCGCTATTTCACGTTGGAGTCTGCCCTGGGCTGCGGTCCCTCCTTTTGTCTGAGGCTGCCTCTTCCCTACCATGTTGGCGAGCAGCAGAAGCTGCCCCTTTGCCCCTTTTTAGGAGAATTGCAGCCTGGTCTTATCCCCCTCCCAGGGAAAGACATTCAAGAGGCAGAGGGATAAAATGCCCCCATCCCAGCCCCAGCTGATTTCAGGGAGGCAGGGGGAAGTGCCTATTGTCTTTACTGCCCCGTAAAGTCCCACCTGCTTCCTGCTCAAGGCAGCTGAACCATTCAGAAAGCCGCTGTGTATTTTTAGTTCTCCTTTTGCTGTGTTGTCCTGAGCAACGACCTGGGTTTCTCATTGGCTGGATAGGAGGAACTCCACCTCACCTGGCAACATCTCTGGGTCTTTATTAGCTACCTGCATATGGACAAGCACTTTTATAGCTGTTCCATGCTCAGTGCCAGGCCCCGCCTGCTGCCATAGCAAATAGCTTCACTAATGCAGAGTTTTGCAAACCAGAGGAAGCGTCTGTTGGAATATGCTGTGGGATCTAAGAGCAGTTTGCGTGGATAGCCCCCTTCTAATCAGCAACATGTGTCTCATCCCTTTCTCCCCACCTGCTTCGATCCATATCACCCCTTGGCTGTGCTAGCATGCAGTGGACAGTCTGGATTACAGATGGCAGATGTGTTTTGTGCCAGCCACACCTGTAAGGGTTTTTGTTTAAATTCCTTTTGAAGCACAGCTGTAGGAAATATGTCAGAAAGACTAACGCATCTCCAAGGGCTCGAGCGGGCTGGAACAAGGTTATCAGCGCTTTGGAAAGGAGTGCACTTCTTCGCTGATTTACTACTAGGAATTTTTTTTTTAACTGGTGATTAAAGATGGACCTAAGTCAAAAGTTGTGCATCTGGATTTTAAACACTCAGAGTCTGGGGTACATTTGGATGAGATCATTATAAAACTTATATCAGCTACCGGAGATTAGGAAACCACTTCCCCAGTACCGTGCCAATGCAGAATTGTCTATGATCGGAGCTTTTGTCCATCTTCCTATTATGCAGCTGGTGCTGGCCATTTTTGGAAACAGGACACTGGGGTAGATGGGCCACGAGTCTGTTCTGATGTAGCAGCGCCTACGTTCCTAAAGACTGAAGGCCATTTGGATGCAGAGCCATGTTCAGATTCAATCACCCCAGTTGTTTGGAGGCATTCAGAACCAGGCTCCTGGCTTTGGCTCATCTCTGTTTCTAAGGCTTAGTCTCCACTTACCTCGGCGATTTGGCGGCAGTTGACGGGAGTTACTCAAAGTATGCAAAGAACTTTCATAACTCCCGTTGTCTTCTGTGCGTCTCTTCTGCATGCTGTCTTCGCTGCACTGCGCCGGCAGGAACCGTGTTCCCGTCGATGCAGCACTACGCCGCTTGAGGAGGTGGTTTTAGTACGTCGACTTCTGGATTGGCTGAGCGGCTCTTCACTGACTGCTCAGTCGATCCAGATAAGTTGATCTGACGGCGGCAACTTTACTGCCATCAGTGTAGACATAGCCTAAGTTCTAGCATTTACTCAACCTGTCACAGACTGCAGTGGTTCTAATGCAACGGGCTCGGCAAAGGAGAACCAAGACAAAGCAATTCCAAGGCTCCCAGAGAATCCATCCTTTGATGTCCGTCCCCCTCTCTGTTTATAGTGGTGTGTTGGTACAAGGCACGGCCCCGATGCTGAAAGCCGCAGTGCCATTGTTCCTGTTTGGCTCCTGCCTGCGTCTGCTTGCACAGAAAGCAGGAAATGGCCCTGGTTTTAGTGTGCCCATTTTAAAAGGCTGCCTACATCTGTATAAACACGGGCTTGTTACGAAAGCCCCATTAATTGCAAAAGCCACATGCTCGGCGTTTAACTAGGACTCCGCTGAATGGCGAGGCGCATCCGAATGCTGCAGCTCCAGACAAAGGCGACCAGGGCAGGGCCATAAATCAAACCCCGTTTCACATGTGCGTGCTGCTTTTTACAGTTCAAATAAAAACAAAGCAGCAGGATCTAAACTTTATTATTGCAACAGCAGATCAAGGAAAGGATCCTTCAGCTAGAATCCCCCCGCACAGCCCAAAGTGTCTGCAGAAGAGTCGCCGTGTTGATTTTGGGATGGGATAAAAGTTGAGCCAGTCTGGTGTCATAGCTATTCCACTCGCCTCAGATAATTCAAGAAGATTTGCAGGCTTTTCCTGTGTGTGGCTGGGGTTTTATTAGGGCTCTGGAGTGACGACAAGGGCAGCACTTTGTTTCGGTGCCTGAGAGGTCTTTGGGAGCTATTCAGGTGTTATTTTTTTAGGCCACGATTCAACGGGACTCGAGCCTGTCTCCAGTGCTTTGCTGACTAGCGTTAGACTCAAGCACATGTTTAAAGTTAAGGCTTGGCTGAGTTTGGGCTTTGCATCTGTGTAGCATTCAGACTTGAATGGGCAGCTTTACAAATAACTAATAATTGTGAAATCCTCAGGGTACATGATGCAGGAAAACCGCCTGTGAGATTCGCCCCTGTGCAGAGAACCAGCTCCCGGCTTAGGCACCACCTAACAATCCTGAGAGGCCCAGTTACCATGGAAGCCCTTGCCCTCGCAAGGAAGAAGTCACACTTCTTTGAGGCTCTGTCTTCAGCTCATTTGTTAAATGTTCCTCAGTCCCCACAGAGCACGGTGTGTGACCAGCCCCCTTCTAGGAATGCTCATGTCTGATCTAGCAACCCTCACCTGGGTGTGTGTGTTCTCAGGGATGTGGCTCCTCGGACGTAGAAGGCCGCGTGATTAACGCACGAGACCAGAAGTCAAGAGCTCTGGTTCTGCCACAGATTTCCTCAGTGATTCGGGGCATGTCAGTGTCCTCCTCTCTGAAATGGGGGTAGTAACATCAGCCCTCTGACAATCCCTCTAACCTGGTGAGGTCTATCTCCCCGGGGTGTGCAAAAGGCTTTGTACAGAAGGAAGGTGCTATAGAAATGCATTGAAGGTGCTATAGAAATGGGGGGCCAGTAATCTCCCTTTCAGTGAGCAGCGGTGTCTGAGAGCATGGGAGGAGCTGGAGATACGTGCAGGTGCTCATCTGCCTTCTGAAAAGCTTCATGTGTGAAGCAAAATGACCCCCACGCCCAAACCACACCATTTTCTCTTTCTGCTAGTGATTTAGGGACATTTAAAAAAAATATCCCTCTTTGCTGGTCCAGTTTATAACCTGAGTTTCCACCAGAGATGAGAGATTTTGGAGGCTAAAGAAATATTTTGTATCAAGAAAACAGGAGATTTCAGAAAAATGGCTTGATCTGATGCCAGAAGAGCAAGGGGGGGAAGCTCCTAACCATCAGTGTGTCACTGAAAGCTTTGCCTCACAGAATCCAAGCAGAGGACTGACCTCAGCCTCCACACCCTGGCCTTAACCAGACGTGGTTGTTCAAAAGGCTGGTGCGCTGGTTTTCAGAGTAGCCCTCAGATCATATAGACCCCTCAATTCAAAGATTTGAAGGCCAGACGGGACCATTTTGATCATCTAGTCTGACCTCCTGTATAATGAGGACAGAGTATCCCACAAGAGAGTCCTGCTGGGGAGGGAGCTCTTCTCTACTGTGTGAGTGACACGTCGAGTCCAGTAAATCAAGTCTAAACTCCCTGTAAATACTTCACGTGGCAGTGAGCTGTACCACGGGTTCACTTTCCTTGCTGTTAAATAGTTGCGGCTTCTTTCCAATTTGCATTTTTCTCATTGCAGTCTTCAGCCACTGGATCTTGACACGCCTTTGGCTGCTGGAAATCTGCTCCCCAGGAAGATTTTTATAGACTCTGATCAAGACATCTCTTAATCATGCATGAAATAAGCTAAATAGACCCAAGTCTGTAATACAGGGCCAGATCCTCAGCGAGCGTGAATTGGCTTAGCTTCTGTTGAAACCAGTGGAGCTATGAAGGCACACACCAGCTGGGGACCTGGCTTAACACGGCTTTCCATAGAGTGAAGCTAATGGTTTGGATCCATGGGTAATGGCTGTCCCGGGCTGCTGCCAAAGGATCCTTCTTTGGATGTTAAAATGAATGGTCTCATCAAAGCATGACTATATCCCAGTTCTACAGGGAGAGCAACATTTTGAACCCCACGTCCCTCAAGGGGAAAGCCCTAGGACCCTACTCTTATTTTGGCCGACAGTGGCAAATTATGGGTCTTTCTCCAATGTTTGCATAACCAGGACATGAATTATCCTCTGGGAGCGAAACGTTATCCTTTGTGTTTCTCCGCAAACTTTTCCAACCAGATTGCATCTGACTTCAAGTGCTGGCAAAGAGGGAACCAAGAGAGAGGTTTTTAGAGAAGAAAAGAAATGCATGGCCAGTGTTACCCTCTATACTTTCCAGTACAGCTGCGTGACTTTTGGAGAAAGGAGTGTTCACTAGGAAAATGTGGTAGTGTTACAAACACAAAGGGGGGTTCCTTCAGGGCAGATGTGCATGTGTCTTTGAAGGATCAAAGCTCAGGATCCCACATCCAACCAAGAAACCCTGCTGGTATCAGTATTGCCTGACTGTCACAAATACCCCCATGATTACAATGCCAAGCCTATTTAAAAGCCACCATTGCTGCATGATGTTTAAGGCATTTTGCTCAGCTGCTAACTGCTGTATAAAAAGTGGCCAGGGAGCCCCTGCGGGAAGCACAAAGAGAGAAATGGAATCCTATGGGATTTCTGCCAGCTGCTAGCTATCCATATGAAGAGACATGGAAAATCTAGGCCTGTGCCTGGGACAAGATGCACTGAGTAATTGTTACCAGCCTTGCCCTTCAGGTGGGAGCAGCGCTTGGAGTGCCATTTATAGAGGGAGGTGCCTGAGGTGGAGTAAGAGGCTTGACTCCACCCACATCACACCTGAGCCCACCCACAGCTGGAGAGGATATAAAACGTCAGCTCCGGTGATGAGATGAGATCTTTTCCTTATGGTCTGGGCCTCGGAAAGGCCTGTGATAGATGCTAGAGCACCAGTCAGATAGCTGTTGAGACAGGGATTAGGTAGGGGATCCCAGTTCCCATGCCAGCTGGGACTGAGAGGAGGGATGGTGCGGCTGAGACAATGGCAGGAAAGAACAAGCCTCTTGGAGGCATATGCCGTACTTTCAGTGCTTTCTCCCCAAGGCCTCTCTGCCTGGGGGCTGGGAGGTGCAGTACGTGCTCGCTCCACACACGGGGCTTGACTCTTCACTGCCTGGTGCAGCCATTGTCACTGGTGCAACAGGCGTGGGAAATGTGGCTGCTTTGGTTTGGTAGCGTGGGGAAGCATGTTGGGGCCGGCCTCAAGGGTCAGGAGCAGAGTGGAAAGATGCACCCTTTTGAGCATTGGCCCCCTGCTGTTGAAATACGGGATAAAAGGTGTCCTGAACTGAATTACTACGGGACCGGCAATATTCTGTTTAAATAAGGGACGTCCCATATAATACAGGACTGTCGGCAACCTACCTCCACGTCCTCTGGGTGCCCAGGCTTTGTGGCATTATATGGTGAGCAAGCCTCAGACTAGCCCCTCTGCCCAGAGGTGAGTTTCGAGCCCCCGGGAGAAATTTGGTGGCCTACCAACCATCGCTGCACGAGTGACATTCTCTTCTAAAAACCACCCCTGTTTAACACCCCTGTACAATCTGTTGACTCTTCAGTAGCTGGGATGGAGAATGGGGCCTTTTGTCTCTGGCTGCAGGCAGGGTAAAAAAACCCACAAATGAACCCCAGTGCCTCCCACTACAGTAATATGGGGCAGGCAAAATCTAGAGAGGCCTGGAATGTGGGAGAATCAATAGAGCCTTTGTTAGGAACCACGTTGACCTGGCAAAATGGCTCAAGCCTGCATGGGATTTCCCATCTCGGCACATTCTTCGTTCCAGGCCTCCTAGCAACAGGCGTTCTCCAGAGCACAAGGATGAGGCGTGGCTGCTGAGGGGCCTTCCGTGTATTGCCGTATGGACCAGAGGAGAGGGGCTGAGGGGAAGTGGAACGTGTTCCCTGATGCCTCACCCTGCTCCTCAAATGTCATTAGCCTGGGAAAACCCAGCTGGGATCAAAATATAAAGATGGAGGCTTAGACACCATGTTCTCCTTACCGCCTCTGCCAGAGACCTTACCCGAGATCAAGGCCCTACGGTGCTGGGCACGGTGCAAACGCATAGTAAGAGACAGTCCCTGCCCCCAATTGCTTAGACTCTAACTAGTCATTGCAGAAAAAGTGGTGGGAGGAGAAAGTGAGGTGCAAAGCGATGCTGTGACTTGCCAAAGGCCATGCAGCAGGCCAGTGGCAGAGCTGGGAATAAAATGCAGGTCTCCTGGCTCCCACTCCACTAGCTCCCACTGCCTCCCCTGCTCTTTGTCTTGTGCCTTTTCTCTCCTGGTCTCGGGGGTTCACCTGCTTGTTGTCTTTCTTTTCCAAAGCTCAGTGGCTTGAGACAGGAGAAGGGAGGGACTGATTGCTGTCCTACTCTGGGCTCACCAAGATTCGTTTGCTACATAATCCACTTTGGGTGCTTTAACACAGGCACTCATGCCTGGCTTGCTGAGGGTTTCTTCTCCCTGATTTCCTGGAGATCTGGTTCTAGACAAGTAAATCTTGGCTGAATTTCTCACCTCCACTAGATGGTGTGAGCCGTCCTTATCTATAAAACGCAGGGAGCGATAGCAATGCAGCAAGCCTTATCTCCATTTGGATGTGTGACTTAGAACTGATTTGGTCTGCCCTCCGCCCCCGCCCGAGGCTTCACGGTGCTAGGGTTCCCAGATGTCCCAATTTTATAGAGACCGTCCCAGTATTTAGGGCTTTTTCTGACATAGGCGCCTTTTACCATCCCTCACCCCAACTCGATTTTTCCCAGTTGCTGTCTGGTTACCCTGCTTCACCTCTGGGGGTGGCATTGCTGCTTTCCCAGGCCCGTTGTTGACACACCTTTCCAGCGGATGTCAGGTGTATTACGGTAGAGCCTAAAGGCGCCCACTGACATTGGGACCCCCATTTGCTGCATACGCCGTGTAGGGGGGAACTGACAATCTAAACAGACGAAGGATTGTTAGCACCCTGTTGTACAGAGGGGGGGCTGGCAAACAGAGAGATGAAGGGACTTGCCTGTGTTCCTGCTGGGATCTGTGGCAGAGCTGGGAATTAAATCTAGACCTCGTGCGTCTCAGCCTAGGGCCTTCACTATGAGGGCAGTTTTCCTCTCTGACTAAACCTTAACCTGTTCCTCCTTGTGTTGCTTTCGGGCTAAGGATTAGTCAGGGTTAAGCAGGTCTGCAGTAACCGTCGGGAGAGCTGCTGGACCCAGGGGAGGGTTCCCTTACCATTCCACAGCAATCTGCGCTTGCCAGGGGGATCCCACTTCTTTGCGGAGAACCTGGCCACGCACCACTTCCAAAAGAATCCCTTAAGGCCTCCCTGCTCGGCATTCACCGTCGCTGGATTGGATGTGGGGGAAAAGGATCTAACTCAGAACAGGCTGAATTACAAAGCCATTCTGGCATTGTGTAGGGTGCCTAGGCTATGAAATGTTTATGGCTTAAGACAACTAACGGGTGTTCCGTCGTGGTCGCTCGGCTGCCAGTCCTGGTGCAATATAGGGCCTCTGCAGTACCGTGAGAGATTGGAAGAAGAAAATGCCCGTTGCAATTTCAGGAAGGATCATGTAAATATCCTTTGTGGGCTCTTCCGTTTGTCCAGGCCTGGAAAGAAGAGACTGACTGTATGGGCAGGCACTGTGAAGGGTTTCTCTGTGATTTCTGTCACAGGAGAGATGCTGGCGTTGGTCTGACAGGCTCAGAGACTCACAGATCTCTGTGTCCCCTTGACATTGAGCTCCCAAGCCCGTAGGTATGTTCCCATGGCGACAGCCTCTCGGGGCATGGGAGGCACTTCGATACCACTGGGAAAGTCTGGGCGCAGTGAACTACCTGACCCCTCAGACTTCTGGCTGCCATTCGGATCCAAGGCTCTCCAGTTTCGGGTGCCAGCTGGGCCCTGTTCCTCATCCTGTTTCTCTCCACACGGGGGTGAGTTACAGTGTTCACAGAGAAACAGAGACTTTCTGAGCTTTCGCTGATTTTGTGAATTTAGCTGCCGTGGAACCACCCTGTGCAGGGGTCAGCAAAAAGCTTGGGCAACACTAGCACCAGATAAGTCCCGCTTCAGTCTGTATGGGTGGGGTGGGACTTATCCATTGCATGGGTCTTGTACGGGTCCTTCTGTCCAGGGTGAACCTCACCCTTTAGTGCAGATATTTAATGGCAACTGCCAGGTAAGTCTAGGGTCAATATTTAACTTCTGTGGCCAAATAAAAACAGCTCACAAAAGCCAATATTGGAATTGTCATGGTATTTATTCTCACTTTAATGGAGACAGGGTATTTTTGCTTGTTTGGTTGGATTAAAACATCTTCCCCCCATCATTTGCAGCTGCAACTTTGCTTCTGGTGCTAGCGTGTGAGAGCCAGAAAGAGGAAATGACTAGAACCAGCAGAGACTCTCTGTTCCCTGCCCATCCAGAGTGAAATGCAGCCATGAAAAGTGGGGGCGTAAAATCCTGAAAGGGGCTGATCTGCTGCAAGTCTCCTTGTCTCCAAGAAGCACAGCGGGTGCCAGCGCAGCTCATGAGCTGGCCGCAGGTGAGATTTTTAAAATCCTTCCTTTTAGAAAACAGGTAGGGCCAGATCCTCAGCTGGTATAAATCAGCATAACTCCTCTAGAGCCCATGGGGCAGCACCAGCGCGCATCAGCTGTGGAACTGGCTCCTGACGTGTGACTAGTAACGCAGGTAAGGACGTGTGTGTGCGTATACACCTAATATCACACACAGGATATCACACACACACACAGGAATGTGCACACAGGTACACTCACAGACACATCCCTACGTGCACACCCTGCTCTGCAAACAGCGACCTGCATGTGCACACATGCACCCAACACCACGCCCAGCTCTGCTAGATTTTCCAGGTTCCCATTAACTCCCTGCACCTGAGTCGTTCGGAAAGCAAAGCGGAGGGCCCTGGGAGTTAATCATTACTGTGTTCCTTATTAAAATGTCAGCTTTGATACCTCCCCTCTGTGGATGTCAGGAAGGGGGAGAGGAAGGGCGGAATAGTTTTCTTTGCCAGTCCTTGCCAGCACTGACTGAATGGTTCAGTCATTAAAAGGAAGGGGGCTCCTTGTGCTTTTCCCTTGCACTGAGGGCCTGTCTGGAAAGGGGCCACTTACTGTTTTACAACTAAAATAACAAATTATTTCATAGCGAATAGAAGCTGCCAAAAGCACTTTCCTGGCTGCAGCGGAGCAGTGAAGTCTGAGCAGGGAGTGTAGCTTTGACTGAGCGGTTTGGCTGTTCTTTTTTTTTCATGGGCAGTGGAAATGGTCCCCGGATGCCCTGCCCCGTCCCAGATGGAATTGCTTGGCGCTGCGGCAAATTCCGTATAGCAAAGCAAGGCATTCTGGCAGACTAATGGTCAGCGTGACTGACATAGCTGGTCCTTCACTCTCTCCTCTGCCGGCTGCATGGGAATGGCTCTGCTGGCTGGGAATCTCAGAGCCCGGGGAGGGCAGGGGCAGTATTTTGAGAGCCCTTTCCTTGGGGCTGGGTGGCCAACGTTTCCTGGGTGAACGGAACACCTGGCAAGCGCCCGTGGGGGAAGAGGGCTGCCGAGGGCCATATTGGGTGTAGGTGCAAGGAGGGGCACACGGGAAGAAACTGAGGGTGGCTTTTCTGAGGAAAAGGTGAGGAAGGGCAAGCCGGCGAGAGGTGACAGGCCTGCTTGCATCCCACATGCTTTCAGCCAGCCTGGCGCCAACATCACCGGCTTGGCGGTGGCTCCTCAGGGTGTCTGGCCTGAGAGTTTGACAAAAGCTCGGAGAAAGTCCTGGGGGAATTGCCCATTTCCAAGGCCAGGTGCCCCTGCCTCATAGCGTGCCAGGAGAGACCGTGGAGGAGGCCTAGGCTGGCAGCACGGGCACTTCAGACTCCCCCCTCGGGGGCTCATGGGGAATTTTGCTCTTTGTTTTATGTGCCAACAATCCCCGAACCTCAGTGCAAATCTCGCTGAAACCAGGTAACGGCCTTTTCCCAGCAAGATCCCATTTGTAGCTCCTGCCCAGAGGAACCCTCCATTCCCACCCTGAACAGGGCGCGTTTCCTTGGGGTTGGCATACGTGGCTCTCGCCAGCCATCCCTCTAGTACGCGTGCCCGCCTTTCTACTGCCTTTACCCAGCCAGCCGGGCGCAAACACAGCTGTGGTTAGTCGCTGACAATAGGGAGCCCTCGGGACGTGGGTGGTTAGGAATTCCTTTGTCCAGGAAATGAGGCCCTGCGTTGTCCACTGACCTTCACTCCCCTCCGTTCTGGCAGGTCCTTGGGTGTTAGGCTGGTGCTTGTGCCCCACGTAGGGGCATCTTGGAAGAACAGCTGGCTCCTGACGTCCCACTGCATGCCAAAAGGGGGCCAATTTCCTTTGCACCCCAGGAAGCATCAATCGCCATTTGGGAGTGCAGCGTGGGACGGCGCCAGAGGAGCTCTCTGGGCAGGGAGATTCAATCTTCACAGGTCCCTGGCCTCTTTGCAACAGGACCAGCAGAGCACAGGCCGGAGCCTCAGCTGGGACTGGCATCGCTCCGCTGGTTTCAGAGGAGCGACAGCCGAGTCTGGCTCTCTAGTGGAGAGCGGTGCCTGACTGGGGCTAGGGGACATGAGCTGTAGGAAGCAGCCCAGTGTCTGCCGGGGCACATAGCAGCCAGGCTTTGGAGACGAGGCCGTGCACCAGGGTTCGGACCTGAAGCCTGGAGGCTCTCCGAGCCAGCTGAGGCAGCGAAGGCTGTGTTCTCCGCAGACCTCACAGCGGGGAAGCTGAAGCAGAGGGAGGCAAGGCACACCCCTGGCTGCAGAGTGAGTCTGTAGTGGAGCTGGGATTAGCGTGTAGAACAGGGTTAAAGTAAGAGGGAGCACCCCCTGCTTCCCTGGGCCTGGAGAGGCAGGGCACCCCCTCTTTTCCCTGACGTTTGCACCCGGCTTCCTTTTCCGATGGGCTAAAGTGAAAAAAACAAACCCCCAGGGACCAAGAGAGTCACTCACCACCTGGCCTTCAGACTCCTTGGCTCTGGGACTTATAACACTGCCTTGAATCGATTGCAAAGCACCCCGCCTTTGTAACTTTACAATAGCACTGCAGATAAAAACCATAAACCAACAGGGACCGTTCCAGAGGAAACGGCCCAGCTTCGCAGCCCGATTTCATACTCCAGGCCAGAACGATCCCACTCAATTCTCTGCCTCTTACCAGTTTGTTCTTCTTCCTGGATGGGTCAGGCTTCCCCAGAGGATGCCCCCATGCAATGAGACAGCTGCTGTTCAGCGTCTAATAATACTTTATTTATGTACTTATTTATTTTACAACTAATTTATTGCAGAACCCTTCCAGCACAGCAGATTCTCGAGCTCAGGCAGCGAAACCTACTTGTGTATTGATAGACTCGCCTATGCTGCTGCATCAAAGAGCCTGGAAAACTCCTATCCCACTGGTATGGCGTGCGCAGAACACAGGGTGGGCCGACACAGGCTCCTCTGACAGCTTGGTCCCACCGTCATGGCACAGTATTGACCACACTCATCGACCTACATTGCAAGGGGGAAACGGACGTAGCTCCATTGACGTCTGGGGCCAGATCCTCAACTGGTGTAAATGGATGTAGCTGCATTGACTTCAGTGGTGTGAAACCGATGTATAGCAGCTAAGGATCCAGCACAAAACATGTAATAGGCTTGTACGGCCTTAAACAATGTTAAATTCCTGGGCCTGAGAACTGAATGCTCTCGGTATAATCGTCACACACGAAAATAATCCTACAGGAAATACCCACCATCAGGCATCCAAGGGGAAAGGGTTTGGGGGTCCATCTGGCATCCTGGCCACAGCCGGAATATCCCTTCACACACAGATTTCTGCTTCCAGCTGCAGCAAAGGGGAGAGAATGGCTCCACGCTCCGCTTGTTGGCCAGGCTGGTTCTGTCTGTCATCGGTGGGGCGGAGCAGCGGCAGATGCTGTGCTGGGAAGCTGGGCACTGGCCAGCTTTGGGTGAGCAGGCGGAGAAAAGTTGACTTTCCAAATGTCATCAGTGGCCCAGGCGATAAGCAGAGCATCCCTCATGCTGCCGGAGACGGCTGCTGATAACCGTTGGTCCCAAACTGACAGGGCCTGGCTGGGATACAGCCATAAAAGGGCATGTGTTTGTGCAATTGGCACCACAGCAGAGAAAAGGGCAGCTTCTGAACCACTGCCCCTTCCATGGCAGTTGCTGTCCTAATAAGGCAGTGTAGTCTGGAGGGATGAGCACAGGACTCGGGGTCGGGAGGGCCTGGGATCTGCCAGAGATGCATGGGGTAGTCACTCTCCCTATAATTAAAATGGGGATGTTAATACTTAGCACTCACTTCCTGTGGTGCTGAGAGTATTAACTAATGTCTGTACTGAGCCTGCACATCAAAAAGCAATAGCATCTGATATTCCTCTACCGCCTTTCAGTAATTTCAGTAATCGTTGAAATGCAGCCACTTCTGGGGAGTGATGTGGCGCATGAAGACAAGCAGTGATGAAGAACACTGTGCCCAGCTGAAACTGGAGGAGAAATGTAATTACCTGAGCCGGGACTGGGCCAGGACAGTGACATGAGGAGCCGGGTGATGCTTCTGAAAAGTGCCACGGGGCCTTTAATGGCCACAAGAGGAGAGGCTCTGGACTTTGTGTCTCCTCAGAACGATGGCTGAGCAGATGAGATGGTGTTTTACCCACTGTGTGTTCTCCATACAGATTGCCTCTCTCCCCGTGATACGCTGGAGTCAGCAGAAGCACTCAATACAAACAAGAGGGACCTGCTGCCAGGGTATTGTCTGGGTGAGCGCCTCAGTTCTGGATTTCACTCCCCACTCGGTCTGCCAGAGCCCAGAGCCTTGGCCTGCCAGGCATTCTGCAAACCCCATCTTCCTTCCCTCTGCGGCCTTGTCCTCATGAAGAACAAAGGGGTCTGCATTTAACTGGTGCGAACCGCAGAGTGGCTGGGGGAACTCATACCAGGCGTTAGCAGGTTGGGAGAGTCTAGGGCTTATGTCCCCCAGCAAACGTGTTCAAAACACCCCTCTTCCCACCTGCAGACTTGGCCCTTGTGGAGGCTGTGGGCTGAGATGAATATATTTGTGGGCAGTGTTTTGTATTTGATGGAGGGGACACGCACCTGGAGCACTGGACAGCACCTATAAAAATCAAACAAATGGAGAAATAAATACAAAAATAGAAACTTAGCCACGCCCCGTGGGTAACTTATGCTTCTAGCAGCTCCACAGAGCTCTTTTCACAGTGACCCAGGCTCCGAGCACCATCTGTCACCAACACACCGCTCGTACACCTGAAGAAATGTCTCCCATGCTGTGGGTTCATTTATAGCTGTGAGTATTAATTAATGTCTGTAGCTAGTAAATCTGACTCTAGTGACTGGCCTGTGAACGGAGGCACTGTGTCCGAACAAGCAGGGGCACACTTATTTGGACACAGTGCCTCCGTTCACAGGCCAGTGACTAGAGTCAGATTTACTAGCTACTAGCCAGGCGTGTTTATGGTTGGGTGGAATGTGTGCTTCGAGCATGTGATGAATTTACAGTGTGCCAGCGAGTGGATTTATTGCCAGCCCCTCTGTCAATGAATTAATCAAGACATGCACAGAGACGTCTGCAGCCCTTGGAAGTGGGTTTTCGAGGAGCATGTGGGAGGGGAGGGTGCGGGCAGGGGGCTGTATCAGAGCCAGCTGGAGGCATGTTAGCTTACAGAGGACATTGCAGAAATTCTGCCTAACTACTGTCTCTGCCGCCCCAGGAGGGGCCAAGCAGCATGGTTTTAAGTAACGGGAGGATTTCAGGCCAGCCCATTCCCCTCAAATGGTCTTTTGGAGCTGCCATTTTTGGGAGCTGCTTTGAATTAGGTGAAATTAGCAAAGCGGGGAGAAGAACATGTTTTTCCAGCTTACTTCATATTCACTAACATTCCCTTTGACAAGAAACTGGGATTTCCCCCTCCCTCTGCAGACCCTCCCACCCAGATGGAGACCTTGGGCCTAATTAGAAACCACACAAATAATGTTTTCTTTTTTGCTTTTTTTTTATTCCTCACTGCATCGTCCTGCCTGTGTGTGGGGTGAGATCAGCACCAATCCAACAGAATGGTTTCTTTAGCTAGAAAGTCTGTCTGCCTGTGGGACATAACAACTATCAAACAAAGAAAATGAAACTATAAATCTGTCTTTAAGGCCAGACCCAAAGCTCACTGAAGTTGAGTGAAAGGCTGCCATCGACTCCAATGGACATAGAATCAGCTCCTTAAAGGACGGAGTGGCACCAAACTTCATTGTCTATAGGTGAAACTGAGTCATAAGCTGACCCAGCAGTGAGAACAGTCCTTGTTGGAGAGCTGGGTGAGCCAGCAGTGAAAGCACTGCCACTCGCTGTCTTTGGGTCTCAGGTGCAGCCTAGGCCTTGGACACTGTCAAATAAACAATGGTCTCTGGGCTCCAGCAAGAGCAAAGGAAAACATTTTGGGGATTGTAGCAGGAAACTCGTGGGGAGATGGGTGGGCCTGGAGAGCTGGCAAGTGGCAGCTTCTCCTAATGTCAAAAGACATCAACTAATCGGCTTAGTATAAAAACCAAACACACATTTTTATTGCACTCCAAATGATTTCCCATGAGAAAAGAAGCCATTTAGAACTTTCTGGCTTGATACAAATCGGGAAACTTTGTAAGAAGTTCTAGGGTTGCATCCTACCCACCGGCGCACGTTTCCAGATCATTTGGAAGCCCCTGGGGGCTGTGCATGGCGAAGCTGACACAGCTTTTTGCCTCCTAGGGAATTAGGACATCAAACTGTTTCATGGTTTTGCCATGCCTAATGCTCACTGCAAGAATGCTACTGCAGCACTGAATGTCGTTTCAGCGTTATTGGTTTCCTCAGAACGATTTAGCAGAGTTACAGGACTTCCTTGCCTCTGAAGAATCTGTCACTACAGGACAGATGCTGTCACTACTGGACACATACTTGGTTTTATCTAACTCTCTATAAATGAATATATAAACTTTCTGCACAGTACCACACTGGAGAGAGGTCCTCCTCAAAAGTGCTGCGTTCTCATGCATTTCTCATTCTTGAGCTGCATCCAAAGCAGACCTGGAAAACAATCCATTTCTGCTCCAGGACCTGAAAACGGGAGACATGCAGATTGGCCACATCTCCACAAGCAGCTTACACACGAGGCCAGTGGGCTCCGGCCTTTGGGCACCAGCATTCCTGGAAATCTGCCATGGTACAGACCTGCAGAACTCGGGCATGTTCATTCATGAACTTGAGCCCAGCGTCTCACAGGCGCCACGTTCCAACCTGGGATCTCTCGCTAGCTCCATTTTTATCTAGGTGGTCTGAATGTCAGGGCCAAACCTGGTCACTTGGCTCAGTGTACCAAGCACTGCACAGGAAATCAGGACTCAGGGGCCCTCTTCCCAGCCTGCTCTGAGACCTTGGACAAGTCACTTCCTCCCTCAGTGCCTCAGTTTCCCCTCCTGTAAAGTGCTTTGGTGGCAAAGTCCCTCTAGAGAGGCGAAATATTCCATGCTGCCCCGTGCTACCCATGCCCTGCACTGTGGTACCCTGGCACCCATGGCCTCTCTGCCTCAGGCTGGGGTAGGAGCGGAGGGGATGTAGGAATGTCAAATCCCAGCGCTGGCAGGCTCGGTAACAGCACAGCATCCGCTAGCCCTGCACCGTGGCATTGGTGACACTATTGACTGAGGGGGAGTTCCCTCTACTGATTCCCCCACCCCACTCCCGGCAGGGCCGTGTCCCTGGGTGCTGCAGGGCGTCGTTGCTTCGTGTCTCATTTACTTTCCTCCAGGCCTGCACGCCTTCATTTTCTCGGGCCTTTATTTTCTTGTTGTACCTAGCGTTATATTTCTCTCTCTCCCTGCACCTCCTTCCTTATCTCGCTGGCCTTATTCCCTTTCCGTCTTCAGCGCCTCTCCTATTGCATCGGGCTCCTCTCCGGCGGGTTGGTGTGCTGACCCCCCTGCCGCGGGGCCGCCAGCCGGCTCTGACTTCCCGGCCCGTGTGCAAGCAGTGCCACTCGGCTCTGCAGAAGGAGCGCTCTGCTGCACCCCCCACCCCCCGGGACAGAGCTGGAAATTAATATCCTGTTCTGGAAACGCAGGCTTTAGGGATTATTATGCATCGCAAAATTCTGCTGCAGTGTAGAGCTGGTATTGGAGGTGGAGCAACTCCCACCTGAACGGGGACATCACCTTGGGTGCGCCTGGACCCTCCCAGGTTACCCAGTGTCCACCGCGGATGAGGGGAACAAGCAGGCGCCTCCTTCCTGCCCGACACTCATGCAAAGGGACATGGTGCCTCAGTGGGCCGGACTTCACAGGAGCTTTCAGTGGCAGGATGGGTGCTGCCCAGACCCCAATCTGAGCTTCCAGATATGAATGTCCAGTTGAGCCCCTGGCATTTGAAAATTGGGCCCTGAACTTGCTGAACGTGACGGTTTGTGTGTGCCCCATCAAAACAGGCCCCCAAGGCAGCAACGCCTGTTGGGATTAGTCGGCGCTGAAAGGGACAGGCTGTTAACGGAAGAGCACGTTGGTGCAGTGAGGTCATGGGTTTGTTTAATGGCTCGGTGCGTAGGTAGGGCATGGGGGGTGCTACATACCAGGTGTCACGAGCTGCAACAGGCTCATCTTTCATCCCCATCCCCTTCATCACGTGCCCCACTCCACACGGAGTGATGGGGAGAGACTCACTGTTGGTTTGTTTGTCACTGTTAATTAAGCGTGGTATTTACCAACAGCTGCCTCTGTGTAGGCAGCTCCCACCTGGCTCTGGGCTGGAACGGAGGGCTTGGAAATGTTAGGTGATTGCAGTTTTTCCATTCGTGTGTATGTAGAAGGTGAGACAGCTGCCAATATAAACACAACCCTTCCCTTTCCAAAAACGTCCTCCAGGAATTGTAAAGGATGCTGGGGAAAAAACTCCAGCCAGGAGCCTTTACGCTTTCTTTTTGGGTGGTGGGGGGATGCATACAACCTGGGTCCCGCCAAGGCTGACTGGAGCACACCTTTTGAAAGTGGTTTTTTTCCTGACAAGCACTGAAGGAGCAGAGAGCCTGAGCTCTCCTCATGTGTACCCACCGCAGAGGTTAGGGCTCTGAACTCGGGTACAGGAGGCCTGCATTCTGTGCTCCTGCCCTTAAGCAAGTTGTTTAGTCTGTGCCTCGGTTCCCCTCTGGAAAGCGGGGATGGTCCTTCCTGGCGGCAATGGGAGCTGGCAGGATTAAACCCCCTAACCACTGAGACACTTGGAGGCTGCAGTGACGAAGGCCAGGTAGATAATTACGTAGAGAGGAACTCCACCAGCGTGGCAGGGGTCCCCCGGACGGACAGGCCAGGCTTCACCCCCTCTGAGTCTCACACATCCCCTCCTGCCTGTTATCTTGCCCTCTCCATGCTGTGACGTAGCTCTTGATTTACTTGCCTTAACAAATGTGGAGGAAACCGCCCCCCCATTAAAAATGCAAAGCCTCAAGGAGCCAGGGGGTAAATACACCCACTTACCCCCACCATTCTTACAACTTCCTGCCAGCCACTTCGTGCTGCAGCCAAGAGAGCTGTGTCCGCTCAGGTGCTGTTAATTGGCAGAGCTTCACTGCAATCAGCAGAGACGGCCCCACCAATTCCCAGCAGCTGAGGACCCAGGCCATAGCTGTTAAAGCCAGAAGGAGCCAGCGAGGGCCCTCCCAGTCTGACCCTCCCACCTGCTCCAGGCTGGGGAACACCCCCCACCTATGCCTGCCAGAGCCAGTGTGACGCTGGCCGGGGGGACGCGATGAAGCCCTCGAACTCGTGGCTGGGCTGGAGTGACTCTTCCAGAAGGTTCTGGACTCAAGTCAGCAGCTCTGGGTGAAGGTGACGCTCCTGTGGTAAGTGGTGCCGTCCCCTCGCTGCTCAGCACAGTTGCATCGTGTTTTGTCACTGGGCCAGCGATTTGTGGTCCTGATTTGCACCCGGAGGTAGGCCCCCGCTCGCTACCTGAACAGCGGGGTCTTCTTCGCCCACCGGCGGGACTTGGGAACCTGGGACGGTGGCACCTAAAGCCTTGAAAAAATGCTTCTCTCAGAACTTCCTGGGGTGCCTGTGGTTGGCAGTGACTTGCTCTGCGCTCCCTCCGGGCAGCTGTGAGGGGCCTCGGGAACTGGTGCGCTTGGGTCCCAGCCCGTCTCTGCCTGCTCTGCCCTATAGTCCGCCCTCCCGGTGGGCTGTCTGGGTGGGTGCTGGCGGGGTGGGGGGGCCGTGCTGTACAGGGGTCGGCTTAGGTGAGCAGTTCCCATCTGGCCTTCAATTCTGTGACCCTAAGACAAAGCAGGGGCTTTGGGGGCTTGATTCTGGGCAGCGCCTTGCTCTGTGCTGGATTGTGATGTGGCACAGCAGCTTCCTCTGGGGGGTGTTTGTTGCGTGCGGCTGCTCCTGGGCTCCGAGGCTGTGCTGGGAGTGGCGGGGGTGTCAGCGTGAGGCCAGGCTGGGGAAAGCAGCCACATAAAGGTAGCGTGTGATGGAGGGCTGGGCTCATGGGTTAGGTGTTGGGCTGGCTGGGGACTGAGGTTGGCTGGACTCAAGACTTGGTTCTGCCACTGACCTGCCTTGGGACCAGCCCCTGCCTCAGTTCCCGGTCTGTGAAGTGGGGTTAATTTTGGGCACGGTGAGCCACTGGTCAGAGCCGTAGGGACGGGTAGAAAGTGGTTGCCTGGGAGTGGTCCGAGCACTGAGCTGGGAGCCAGGAAGTCCTGCGTTTTCATCCCGATGTTGCTTTGTGGTGTGACCTTGGACGGGTCATGGGATAAGAGCTCTGTGCCTCAGTTTCCCTGTTGAGAACATGGTTGCAGTGAGGCCTGCCTGTCAGCCAGCGGGGCTAGAGGGTAATTTCATTAATGTCCTATAGTGGTTTGAAGATGAAAACTTTTACATCTTCTTATAAGTGGCTACTGTGGGCTGGATGGGCCCAGCAAGGGGTGCAGCGGGCCATCCCCCACCACTGCCAGGGAGCTCCTGCCATGGCTGGAATCCCAGCTGGCCCTTACGTTGTGGGGGGTCCTGTGGCTCCGTTCTCCCTCTTGACTGCTCCCAAAAGCTAGCACTTTAGTCATGCAAGGAGTGTCCCATAAAAGGAATGGGTGTGGACGGGTGGTTGAGGGGTGAGGGAGGTATCAAGGATGCAAAGTAACATGCAGTAGCAGATTAGGGGCATCTGTCCCAGACATTCCTGCCCTGGGGTCAGGCCCTGCTGTGGCCAAAGAGTCTGACTGGTTTTCACACCGAAGGGTCTCATGCGTTAACTGAGCAAAAATGCTAGTGCTCCACTCCAGCATGTCCGGTCAGGCCAGACCCCTCCAGCACTCCTGGGGAGGGACTGGGCCCTGCTCACCTGCTCCTTGGGAGGTGCTCCCCGCCCTGCCTGGGTCTGGGCGGGCAAGGGGGAGAGGCTGAATTGAGCACTTTGTGCCTGCTGACAAGGCCAAGAATTCAGAATGAGCAGAAACATTTTCGGCTCTTGGCCGCCTGGCCAAAACACACAGTCCCCTCCTACGCGGTCTTAAGTCTTTCCTGCTGCGCTCTAAAGGGCTTGTTTTCAGAGCACAATTATCCCCCTTATAGAAACACGGAGCCGATATTCCGAGCGCCGGGGCCTGACTCGATTACGTCCGTGACCCACTGAAATGAAGTGAACGGTTTTTCAGCGCTAGATTTATTTTTTTTAACTTGTTTTGTGAGCGGCAGGAATGGCTGGAACGTGGCTCCGAGGGGGCAGCGCCTCAGCCTGGGACAGTGTCCCCGGGAAACTTCAACGCAGCCTCTGCTGGAGCAGTTCTGCTCTCCGGGGTGGTCCCATACAGCTGAGTGAGGAATAGGCAGGTCAGAGCTGGGGTCCATCTCGCCCAGTATTCGGGCTCCGACAGTGCCCAGCCCTGGGAAGCTTCAAAGGGAGATGCCAGATCCCTGCCCTTTCCCAGCTGGTTGGGAGACCCGGTGAACCGAAGGAGCTGTTCAAAGCTAATCCCTGTAGGCAGCGGGAGCTGTGCTGGCTTTAGCAGCGTGTGCCGTTCATCCGCTGGGCCGTGCCCCCTGCTGCTGACAGACGTCCCCTGCCTGCCAGCTGCACCAAGGCCAAGGGCCTGGGTTTCTTCAGTAGCACTTAAAGTCCTGTTGGAATCCAGCATCCCACGGGACCGGCGATGCAGACGGCTCCTTATCCTCGGTGGCCTGCACGTGCCCTTTGGCACCGGGTGATGCGGGGCAGCGCGCAGGATATTTAACATCTGGTCTGTTATGAGCGTTATTGGACTCTGGCCATTCACCCTCTTCCCAAGGAGAGACGGTCAGCAGCCTGGCAGAGCCTCACACAGTGTGACGTTTAAATCGCTCCAGCTTAGCGGCAAGGGGCTGGTAAATCCCGGGTTAAGCTCGGTTTCCTTTTCCCAACCGGGGACGGGAGCATTTCACACACTCTTGCGCCACCCACCAGGCTGCTGGCATGCTGCGTGCTCGGCCACCCAGGGGAAATAGTGCAGCCTGACAGGCAGATCCCTCCGTTTAGAGCGGGACCGAGCTGAGATGCTCCGTGTATCTGGGAGAGCCGGATGCTGCAGGCTGGGACAGCTGGAGAGCAGGAACTGTGGCCCCTGTGGAAATTGAGGGGGAGGTGCGGACAGGTTTGCCATTATATGCAAGAGGCCCACTGTGCACTCGCATGCTATTGCGCCACACCCGATCACGTGCATGCTAGTCGTGCTCGCAGCATGCATGTATGCTTGCATATGCTAGCGTGCACTCACGCTGCATAGGTGCGTGCAGAACTCCAGTGCACTTCCCCCTCACCACCTATGCTCCTGCAGCTGTGTGCACACCTGACGCATTCATGCTGCACACCTTTGTGCATGTCGGGTCTGCTCAAACACTGACCGCGCTCACGCCCACTGACTCTCACTGCACCTCCCCCCCATATGCACAGCCACCCTCGCGCCACCGGCTCTCGTGCATGCTCACCATGGGCATGCACACCCATCTGTGCACTGAGGGGGTTTACCCTGGTTACGCAGTGGATTTCCTGCTGCCCTGCACACTGTGCCAAACTCCAGCTTTCAGAGAGAGGCACGCAAACATGGCTGGCTGCACAGTGGATGCATGGACCTCGTGTATCTGGGAAACGATGGGATCGCTGCTGCTTCCTCTCATGAAAGAAAGCCAGACCCCCCGAGGTTACTAATCTGTTCTCTCCGAACTGTTTTATGGGGGGTGGCAGGGGAAGGCTGGGAAATTAGAAATTGCCAGCAAAGCAACAGTGGCTGCTGCTCTGTGGCAGAGTCCTCGTGCGTTAGCGGGGCTGCCGGGCCCATCATGGCTCAGTTTGCAGTGAGGCAGTTTGATAACCCCCCTCCTCCCAGAGTTACTGGTGATGCTGGAGAGCACAGAGGGTACGGGATCTCCAGGGAGCTTTCTCTGCGCCTCTTTGGGATGGTTTGCTTGGGAGTGTTTTATTCTTGGCTCATCCTCTCCAGCCCCAGTCTTGGGGCTCAGGCCTGGGAATAAGGCTACGTCCTTGGGTGTAAAATGCCACCATTCTGCTCCGCCAGTGGCACACGTCAGCTTGGCCCTGGTGTCAATGGCCACACGAGCTGCCGAGCAACGGACAGTCAGGCCACGCGTCCTCCTGGCTGTATGCGCTGATCCCTCTCCCTGGCCTGTGACCCCAGCGCTCATTCCTTTGGAAAGGGGCCTGAATTTCAAGACTGGGTTTTGCAAAACCCTCACCTGCCTGGAACGTGTCTTGAAAGAGCGTGTTCTGGGGGAGTGCCTGACACGGCACCGAGGAGGGGCTGGAGCATACGTTTCTCTCTCCTAGCAGGCTGCGGTTTGGGCCGCTGACGAGAGGACTTGGGAAAGCACAGTGCCTGGGGGAGTGTGTCCCATGGGGCTAAGCTACACTCTCTGTGGGGAGAGGATGCCATCTGCATGACCAGAACATCAGAGCCAATCTGGATGGCTGACCCAAGTGTGCAAAATTCCGCCCACCCCCCCACAATCATGAAATTGCATCTTGTGGTTTTAAAGCCGGTTTGGGTTCCTTGCATTTACCTCTTGGTTTCTGAGCCCTTGCGCGTTTCCTTTCCCAGCTTCCCTCAGGCGTGTGGGCTACGTTTTTTTAAACGTGAGCTGAGATTCTCAGAGCGTCCTGGCTCCAGGACACTGCGGTGCCAAGAGAAACAGCGCAGCAAGGCACAGAATCGTGTGAGCAGCCGCTACGTGGCAACCGTAAGGAGCCATGCTGCAGAAGCCATTTGCTGTGCGGAGCAATGGTTTTTACTGCTCTTAGAAAGCCCGGGAGCAGTGCTGCGTATTCGAGTGGCTTATCTATTAACTCACTCTGTGCATATGGACGGACACCTTGCACCAGTTACGCCAGCGCCCAGTTGAATTGGCTCGTTTCTCTGGCCAGTGGGTCGAAGAAGAAATCACCCATCTCTCCAGTGCCCATGTAGCAGAAGAGGGATGGGACCCTATTCCACGCCCCACTCTGGCTCTGATCTGTGTGCTCGTCTCTGGGCTCAGAACAGCCCATGGCAGGCAGCGCAAGCCAGCTCTGTGCACCAGCAGGGGAAGGGAAAAGGATTGGTTTGGTGTTTAGGACCTTTTTCATTTAAAAGAAAGTCACGCAACCTGCCAGGACGTCAGGAGGAGTTCGGAGGCCTGTGTTCCTGATTAAAGACGTGCTACTCCGAGCAGCTGTGTGCTAGCCCCGCTCTGCTGCACGCCAAGCCAGCTTTCCACATGCCAGCTCCTGGGCCTGCGGCGGAAACGCAGCTGAAGACACCTTGGAAGTCGAAGGCTCCGTTTAATCATCTGCACTGGAGCAAAGTGGAAAATCATGTTGAGGGAATGGAAAGTATCTCTTTGGATTCTGTTGTAACAAAAAGCAGTGTGGGGTGCCTCAACACAGCTCAACCCCCCACTGACCCCCCAGCAGAGCTGAACCCCATCTCACTCCCCAACTACCACCCCCAAAACTGACCCAGCCCCCACAAAACCCATCTCCAGTGTTCTGACTTTGCTTTGTGGTTGCACCTAGGAGACCAGCCATGCGCCAGGACGCCCTGCTGCCAGGAGCTGTACAAACGCAGCACAACAAGGCACTCCCTGCCCCAGAGAGCTTGCAAGCAAAGTGTTTGCCCTGGCTCCCAGCCTGGGGTACATGTATTAGATACCGAGCTGTCTGGGCCCAAAATGGAGAGGAAAACGAGCAGCCCCCCGGTCAGAAGTGACCAGTGAATTCAGGTGCCTGGTTTGACACACCATAACGGGATCTTGCTGGTTTGCAGCGAGTGCTGACTGACCCCCTCTGGAAATTAGGCCCCATTGAGGTAACCGGAGGCTGGCCCCGACACTTGCTAGCACTTCTTGCAGCTGGCTCGGAGCTGGTCTCAGCCTAAGGGGCGCCAAGAGCCGGGGCATGAGCCAAAAGCAAATGCAAGGAGACTGCCACATGGGCTGGAAAGACACGGCAGCAGGGCGAAGCTGAGATGCTGAGCGGGGAGGGCGATGGTTGGAAAGGTCTCAAGGATTTGCCAAAGGCCCCAGCCCAGGCCGGCGAGCAGAAGAGGGAGACATGAGTGAGACTGAGGGATGACGGGAGAGGAGCCACCACCATGCTGCAGCTGATGGTAAAATCTGCGGGACAGAGGAATGTCTGTGCTCGCTAATGAGTCTGTTTGTTTGGAGAGGAAATGCTTTGCCAGTGAGAGCTTAGCTTAAATAAGGGCTGAGGCACTTCAGAAGCAGCAGCCGGATCCTATGGAGCCCTTTGACGGATCTGCCTTGTGGACAGGATTGGCAGGCGGAGGGAGCTGCGTCCAGGACGGTCACCTGGGAGGCTTCTCCTTGGTGCGAGTTGCTGCTGGCCAAGGGAGCCTCCCCCCCGAGGAAAACAGAGACTAGCCATAATGCAGTGTTCTCTGGCTGCACCCGATCTATCCCCGGGTCAGGAGCTGAGCTCTTATCCCCGCTCTGCACTGTTCGTGGGTGCTTCCAGCACAGGAAAGTCCCCGGCGGGCTGTTACTGCCCGCTTCGCCCAGCCGGGGCAGCATGGAGGGGCCTCAGCATGACGGGGAGCCAAGTGCCCAAAGTCCCAATGACAAATGACAGCCAATGCTGCGGGCTGGCAGAGCGCGGTCACCTGGGCGGCTCGTGTTATAGAGACGGCCCTTCTGCAGCTCCGTTGGGTTGGCTGGATGCAATAGTCCCTCTCTGGGGGGGGAGGCCGGCTGAGCGGCTCGGCTTTTCCTGGCATCGTGCGAAGCCCCTTGTTACATTTCTCAGCTAGACCCAAGTGGATGATGCTGGATCCACTTCAGCTGCTCCTGGGCGAGAGGAGGGGACGGTCTCGGAGCATGTTGGTGGCTGATCTCTTAAACCCAGGTTAATCCCACTTCCCCTGCTAAATGCTTCCTTCAGGGCTCTCGCTGCACATTAATCTGCCTTTATTTCCTCCCCAGGCCCGATGTGTGAAGGGGAAAGGCAGCTCGGTTCTTGTTCTTGGGCCTCCTGAGGCCGGAAGGGGAGGAGCAAAATGCAAATGCATAAGCTCCCGTCACCCAGCTGGGTTCCTGTGTGGCTCCCTCACTGGGTGGCAGCAGGTGAAAATTGGGTGTTGCTCTTTTGTTTTCCCAAGCAGGGCCACTGGCGTCTGGCCTCGTGGCTGGGTCAGCTCGGACTGTGCACAGTGTCCAATTTGCAGCCTTC
Source organism: Mesoclemmys tuberculata (assembly GCA_007922155.1). Taxonomy (NCBI): domain Eukaryota; kingdom Metazoa; phylum Chordata; order Testudines; family Chelidae; genus Mesoclemmys; species Mesoclemmys tuberculata. The sequence goes on along the minus strand of ML675715.1, from coordinate 14,655,005 downwards.
CTTCCATGCATAAACATGCCTATGTACAAACACTGCTCAAAGGTACACACAGCACCACACACATCCTGCAGTACTTATTCCAGAGCCCCACAGAGTTCAAGGTCCCGGTGCGCCGGCTGCTGTATGTGCATATAGCAACAAACGGCCCCTGCCCCAGAGAGCCTGCAGTTTACATGAGCAGGGCAAAGAAAAGAAGCATTACCCTGTCTGTCTTCTAGGTAGGCAAAACTGATGCAAAGAGTGAGCAAGGGCCAGGTTTTTCAGGTGCCTAAATCCCATTGAAATAAAGAGGCAGTTAAATACCTTTCAGCCCTTTGCCCCTTGCGAAGGTCACACTAAGGTGAGTTCTTGGCATAGCTGGCTGTTGAACCCCGATCTCCTGAGTGCTGGGCTAGCGCCTCCAGATGCTCCTTGCTTTCTGGAACCGCACGTGGCGAGTTCCCCGTTCCAAGGCTTTGTTACCATGCTGCCAGTGGCCCCGCCCGACACACACTTGCACCGTTGTAGTGGGGGTTGCTCTGGAGTTACACTGGTGTAACGGGACGAAGCTGGCCCGGGCCGATCGAGGCGCTAGCAGTATTCCCGGAGATTCTCCGGGTCTGAGCCGGAGGCAGGCGCACGTCAGCGTTCCTGGGAGGATGGTTTGTCTCTGGGATGGCAGCCGTCTGCACAGAGGCGTCGCTGGGGGATTGATTGTCTGGTGCAACCTACATCAGAGCACTTAACGCTAAAACCAAGCCCATGGCCTCAATCCAGCTGTACGTTCCCTCTCACTGGCTGCCTGGGCTGCCGCCTTCATCTTCCTCCCGTTTCTACTGGCTGTCACGCTAAACCAGACTGGCTGCCCGGGGCCGCTGCAGGGACTGCCGCCGTGGCTGCCTGAGCATTTGCTAGTCCAGATTCTTAAAGCTTTGTTTGGGGCTTGATCAGCCAGGGTGCTCTCATAACCGCACTGGGGATAGGCTGCCCAACCTGGGAGAGCCACTCACGGTGAAATAGCCGAGAGGGTTGCCCCTGAAAGGGATGGAGGGGCCTGCCTGAGGCTGTGGTAGGGACACTAAGCTTTGTGGCAGTGCCAGTCTTACTAGATCCATGTATAGCGCCTAGCGTAGTGGGCCGCGGATCTTGACTCGGGGCGCTAGGCACGCTCTTAATACACGTAAGAAATCTGCAACTTCTAACTAGACCCGTCCTCCTTCCCTCCACTTCCTGCTTTGGAAGCCGCATGGGTGGACTCTGCGCTGGCTTTCCTCACGCAGCGCCGCTGGCGCCCCTCAGTCCTGACCCGCAGCCCCCTGTTTTATTGGCTCCAAGTCCCCCCGCCCCGACAATTCTGCCGCTGACCTTGGATCCTGTCCTGCAGCACCCCCTTCTGTTCCGATCTCGGAACCGCCATTGGGCCAAGAGCCAACTGTGTCACACCCCCACTCCCCAATTATTTGTTGCCCGGGGCTGGATTTAAACTGATGACGTAGAGGTTGAAATGCCCCAGAGCCCACCCTTATCCCCAGAATTGCCCTAAACAGATACTTTTTCTGGATTTGTTGCTTTGCCTGTTGGGAGCTGGGAGGCCACCGCCGCTCACCCAATCGATCCCTCTATTACTGTGCGTCGTTTCTCAGGTGCTCATGCTCGTTCAGAGCGCACAAAAGTTTCCAGATGGTGAACGTCAGGGGCTCAGAGCATCGTCGCACGCATGGTGGAAAAGCTCATGGTAGGTCGGTAGTTGTCTGGGCTGCGTAGATGGGGAGATTCAAGTCTTCTCTGCATGGAACTGGCACCGGATGGGTCCTGGCTGTTACAGTTTCTCTGGCCGAGGCCCAAACTTGAGGGACTCTTTGTAGAAATGAAATGGGAATTGATTCTCCACGACCCATTCGTTCAGACTGTGCGCTCTGTGCAGAGATTGCCAAGGCCTGAGGAAGCGGCAGAGCGCTAAGGTCCGCTGCGGTGGTGGTTTTTGTGGGATGGCACCTGTCTCAGAGGAGCTGGGCTGAGACGCATCAAACTTATTTCACAAAACACAATGCTGTGGTCAGCTACATTCTCCCTAGCTCTGAAACAGCCTAGGACATCTGAAATCCTGGCAGCTTTGGGTCCTGGCTGGACTCCGTGATTCAGGGGCGTGGTTCCTTCCTGCCTGCATTCACGTTTACATCCGAAAGCTTCAGGTTCATCAAAAACAACACAACCACACATTGCCAAAGCTGGTCCCCCATCCTCTCCAAAGAGCTCTCGTCACGCAGCCGCCGATGTCTCATGCATGCTGTCATGCGGACTGGATTGGAGGTGGGGGGGCATTTGTGTTATTTGACCTAATATGTCAAAATCATAATGATTCATGTAAGACATACCATGTCAGGTGCTGTTAGAAAGGTTATAATGTGCTGAGTAAGAAGATAATATTTGTGTTCATGTGTGATATATGTGAAGAAAGTTATGGGGATCTCTGATATCCCTGTATTTCAAACTGTGCTGTAGAAGACACACCCCAGACAAGAGGCCGCAGGACAATAGCCCGCTTAATGGCCCATCAAGACCTTTACGGAAGCCAAAGGCCTAGGAAGAAACTAAAGGCATACCTGAAGAGTTACCAGGATTGGCCCATGTGACTATGGACTCCATTTTGGTTCCTGTAAAGTTCCACAAGCCACATGGCCAGCAACAGAGGGTATATAAGATCAAACCACAGAAACCATTTTGTCTTTGTTCGGTTCTTTGCTCCTGTCCAGCTGCGGACACACCTCTGGATCAACACACTTTGCAACTGAACTGAAGGACTTAGACCCATCCAGGTACTGGATGTATACCAGAGGAAATATACAACTCCACAATTGTTCTAGAAACCTGATGTATATGGACTTTTAAATCATTTGTATGTATCTGATTGCTTTAAGCCTTTAACACTTCTCTTATTGTTTGTTTTTCTTTTATTAATAAACCTTTAGTTTTAGTTACTAAAGGATTGGCTGGCAGCGTGGTATTTTGGGTAAGATCCAAACTTATAGTGAACTGGTACTGTGGCTGATCCTTTGGGATCAGAGGGAATCTTTTAGTAAAGAGCATAGAGTTTAAATGACTGGTCTCTTTACTGGACCTAGTGTCAGTTTGGGAGCTAGAGACTGAAATGCAGTAAAGGGAGCTGTGTGTATTTGTACAGTGGCTTCTTGATAACCAGTGTGGGGGAGTCAGAAGCACTGTTTGTGGCTGGTTGGGAAGTCTGACTGTGGTGTCACCCACCAGTGCTGGGAGAATTTGCTCTCCTTTTGCAGCCTGCCCTGCATTATCAGTGGGCTACCCTGGGCACGGACGGGTTACACATGCCACACTCAACAGTGTATTGACAGTGGGACTTGGGAATGCACCATGACACTTTCCAAGGAAACCAGAAGCCGTTGTGAAGCCAGGAGTGACCCCTCAGGAAAACATGTGTTGTGATGCTCCAGGCATAATGGCCACCCCAGTGACTGGATGGTCAGATAAACAGCCCTTCGGTTTTTATTGCTTGTTTCCAATCCCAGGCTCGGCAATTGTTGGGATTAAATAGATGACTGGCCCTGCCCTGAAGAACAATGGACAGAAGTTGGAGAAATAGAATGGTATCGCCCCCATTTTACAGGTGAGGTCCAAAGTGATCAAAGCCCAGATCCCATGGGAATTAGATACCTAAATACCTATGGAGATCTGGGCCTTAAAGGGACATGCCCAGGGTCTAGAAGAGCTGGGACGTGAGCCCGGGTCTCCAGAGTTCCTTCCCAGTTCAGTGCCTTAACTGTAAGATCCTCCTTCCCCACCCCCCCCATTGCTTTGCTCCTTTCCGGGGTCTAGATCCTTCAGGGCCTTGCTTCCTAGGGACTCGCCCCTCACTCGTGTGCACTGCAGCCTGAGAGAATCTAGCCAGAGGAAAAGATTTGTAAAGCCTGAGCAAAGGCCCTGAGGACATGAGTTCCGATATTTGGCGGGTGTTGCTAGAATTTCACCATCTTGCGCTCTTGTTTTTTGCACTTGCTTGAGAAACAAGAGGCAATAAAATGGTCTTTTTAAGAAAAAGAAAATGAAAACTGCGCCTCTTTCAGCCCATCAAGGCACCTCCGCTGGTGGCTGGCCCAGCTGGCTTGGGAAAACCAAATGGTGGGGAATCTTCTCAGGCTGGAGACAGAAGCTGTTCCAAGGGGAAGGGACATGAGGGCAATCCAGAGGGCCAGCCATTCCCCTTCTGTTTGCTGCTTCCTCCCAGTACTGGCTAAATGGAAGATGTTTCCTCTCTGAGCTGGGTCAAGCACCCCTGGTTTGGGTCCAATGACCACATTCTCATTTGGTGTAAACTGGCATCACTCCATTGACGTTGACAGGAGCAATGGTGATTTACCCCAGCTGAGAATCTATCCTCACAAAGTCCGTCGCTGTGGGATACAGGGATGCACGTCAGAGGTGAGGAGCTACGGAAGGAAGGGAGGGAGGAAGAAGCGGCTGGGAGGAAGAGGGGTGATGGTTTTGACATCCCGGCATGTGTCATGCAGCTGTACTGAGCAGGTGGGGAAACGAACAGGATTTAAAAGGGACTCGGCTCATTCCGCCATCTGACTTCTCCCCCTTCCTCCCCCCCCCCCCCGGGGTAAGCTCCTTGGGGCAGGGGCTGTCCATTTTATATGGCTGTTCAGCACCTATCCCAAATGGGACTCGACCCGTTTTGAAGCTTCTCTATGCGTGAAGCCTCTCTAGATGTCTAAGACTCAGAATTGACAAAAGGAGAGAGCCTGGAGGCAGAGCAATGTATGTGTGGGGCCGATAAATACATGTGGAGGAGAGAAACGATGCGGAGAAATTAGGATTAGGAAGAGGTTTATGCCTGGAGAAGCAGAGAGAGCCTGGAGGGTTTGCGTGGAGATGGCTGGATGGAGGGTGACATATAGGGAAGGGTGGGCAGAGACAAGCGGAAGGGCGTGTGCACAGGTAACTGGATGAGCATGTGGTGTATTGAGCAGGAGGAGAGCTCTGTGGCAATCCACCAGTGAGAGAGCTGGCGCCATCCTCCATTCAAATATGTTCAGCTTGTGGCTTCTTCCCGTAGCTCATTCATGGTCTGGCTGCTTTGCTTGCCGTCAGGAGAAGATGTGCAGCAGCACCATCCAACAGTAGCAGGGCCTGGGCTGGGCGTCTGGGTGGGCTCGGCAGCCAGGAACACCTGTCAAGAAGCAGTTGTAACTAGTTTACCTCCAAAAAGGGCTAAAACAATGGCCAAGAACAACCAAGGGCGAGGCCCCTTTAGGCACTGAGTTGCGGCAGATAAATGAGCTGAGCCCAGCTCATAACGGAGGTGGTGTGTTCTGCCGGAGCAGCAGGGCCACGTGTGAGAAGATCACACTTTTCTTCTGGCCCGTTACGCAAACGCTGCAGCACTGCCGTGATGGCTCCAGCATGGCCAGGAAGCTCTCAAGCAACACATGGAGTGTGCGTCTTCCTACCCATTGCCTCTTTAGAGTCAGCGCTATCAAGGCAGGAAGAGCCAGTGGCCTGTGCAGCAGTATGTTTTGTTAGCGCTGGAGAGAGGAAAAGTCATTTCTCTTCCCACTTTTTGCTGGCTCAGCCCCTGCAGGGAGAACAGCACCTGATGGTTTTGAGCATCTCCCCTGGACAATCCAGGCAGGCTCTGGGATGACCCAATCCACCCGCCCTGTGTGAAAGGATAGGTTGGTTCAGTGCAAGGCGGGGGCGGAGGAAAGAAATGTGAATGCATGCTGTGTGGGCGGTCACAATATGTGGCATCGGCACCCTTCTTAAAGAGGAAGTGGTTAAGAAAAACAGCTACAATCACAAATTGCCTTCCACATAGCTTGAGTCCCCGCTTTCTCTTTTTACCAGGGACTATACTGTAACCTAAAGTGCACAAGGCTATCTAGAAGGTGCACAGTAAACTGCAGTACTCTTCCATTCTACCAGGTTCTTCTACCACATCCACCACAGTGGTGTCTGCATCTTCCAGTAGTTCATTAAATGATGTAATTTGCCTCTGTAATCACGTACCATTACAAGTGTGTGTGTGGAAGGGGGTTTGATGAATGGCTTTGGGGCAAATCCCCTGATGCTTCCAAAAAAAAACAACCCCAAACCAGAAACGTGTGATGTCTTAAATCTCCATGCAGGGTAGGGAAGATAACTCTATTGTGTGAGTCAGTGCAGGATTCAGTCTGGAAGTCTTTACTCCGACCGAACTCACTGAGGTCCACAGAAGCATTTCTTGACTGTAGAAATACTTCTTTGAATGTGGTTTGACTTGAAGGGGCAATGGCAGCACTTCTTGGGAGGAGTTAAAATATGATCCAAAAGGTAAACCAACAAACAGGAACCTGCCATCAGCCACGGGCGTTCCTTTGGGAAAGCTCAATAAAACGGCAGTTCCTACAGAGGCTAATGCTACTGGCAGGTGAAGCGCCATCAGCAGGCTTCTCTTGAGGCTGTGACGGGTTGCTTTCGGATGTGCGCTCTCCTACAGCGAACATAGATGTAACTCTCTAGCTGGCACTTTTCTTTCAGCTATTTCCGGGAGCCAGGCAGGACAGCGACGGTAGGTGAGAAGCAGAAGTGAGCCTGACCTACGGGTCCAAAATTCCCCAGTGCCTGAGGGTGTCTGGATGTGCTCTTTCAGTTTGGCCCGTTATACAGTGAGGGCCAGGGGCATATCTGGGAAGGTTCGGGTCCAGAGCTCAGCATTTGGCGCTGCTCAGTGGCTTTGGTTTGACGCTGGCTTTTTGGGGCACCTGGGAAAGGTTTAGTTTCTGGGGTGCTTGTTTCTTAGTCGTCTTGGCATGGGGGCTCATTGCCTGATGAAGGAAGCCAGACATTTCCCAGCAACAACCCCCCTCCCTGGACTTCAAGAGCTAATCCACAGAGCCGTCACCTGCCCGCCAAGCCAGGCTGCCTTATGTGATTGGACTGAGCCAGGAGGCCAAGTGCTTCCTGTAGCACTGGGAGCCTTAGGTAAGGCCCCCCTTTCCCCCAGCTGCCACGGCCCTGAGTCCAGTCCCACCGCCCTGGAATGCCACTTGAATTCCTGCACCCCTCCCTTCCCGGTCTGCCTCCTTGATTACACTTTTGCCACTTTGGTGCTGAAAATGGGGTGCAGTTTGCGCAGCTGAACATGGGGGTAATTGGTCCTAATATCGTTGATAGCCGGAGTCTTTGAGCAGAGACTCTTCTGCACATCTAGGGTTGGGGGGTGTATGTGTGGGGGGGTGGGGTGGGGGTTAAAATAAACACACTTCCTTCTGCGTCTGTGAAACGGAGAAACAATTCAGAGCTGGAACCCACTAAAAAAAAAAAAAAAAAAAAAAAAAAAATCCCAAGCAGCCAACCCAGTCCTGAGCTGTTAGCCCATCAAAGAGTCTGTGAAAACCTTTTCTCCCTCCCTCACGCACTCATTTGCTGTACTGCCCAGGACAGCTCTGTCCTCTCTCTCTCTCTCTCTCTCTCTCCCCCTCTCTAACCCCTCTGCAAGGTACCATCAGCGACTGCTGCAGTTCCCATGGAGTAGCTTATTCTCACCACAAATAAGCACAAGTTTATCACATTGCTGAGAACCTCCTTCCCCCCCAGACCAAAACCGAACTCCCCTCTGCAAGCCTGAGGATACTGTTTCAGCTAACAAGGTAAGGACTTTATTTCTCTTTCTTGACATATTCCACCATTCCTCCTTTTTCTTATTCACCTCGGTACCTATCACATGTTGCATTAAGCTCAGACTACAGAAAATCTCTAATTTCCCAGCCACGAGACCCTCTAATTCTGATTAGTTTTTCCCTATGCAGAGAGGAATATTACAAAGGCTTTTCCAGACTTCTTTCCAGGAGAACAGTCTGTGCTTTCCTTGGGTGTGTTTTTTTTTGTTCTTTCTCTTTTAATATCCCTTTATTTTTCCCCTGACCCATTTTTAATTCTGTTACATTTATTTTGTTTAACGGATCACGAGTATGTGATGTTCAAACTGTGTTAATGAGAACCAGACTCAGGTGGGTCAGAAATGGCTCTAATGGCTGGACCCTATTTTCCTATTTAAAAAAATGCGTGTAAGAAAAATGTTCGGTTCCCCTCAGGGACCGTGATTCTTAGCAAATAGACTTTTTCAGTTCAGTTCCATAATCTGACCGGGAGGCTGTCCTCTTCCAATATTAGACATCTGTACTCAGACTTTCCTTCAGTGCCTCTCCGAATCAGGGTATGTCATTTCAGCTAGCTTCACGCACACCTTGGGCTAGAAAGTATAAGGCGCTTTATTCTATTGTTTTTAAGGACACTTCTGTTAACTGAGCTCTTGTTCACCAGTTCGTAAGCTTTGTGAACGTTCTTAATAAGCCAAGAGAGTCACCCCTATAAATTTGCCCCAGGCTGACTTACTGGGGATATTTTCTCGTCTACGGGCAGCTTTGCTGTAAGGAACATGTTTAATATTCCTAAGGCCAGAAAATTCCTGGGATTTTTATTGCTTCTATAAAAATGCAGTTTTGACCCATCAGCAAGAGACCCTGGGAAACTGTTCCTTAGCTGTCGTGTCCCATGAATATTGGATGCTAAAGCGATAGCGCTGTCTGCATTAGTATGTTTCACCTCCTCAGGCTGGGGTTGTAATGCTCTGTGTGGTATGAAAGAATTTTCTCTCTCTCAAATCCTGCATCACACCACATCGGATATTGCATAGGGGCAATCATACGGCTAACTTCTTTAACTGCATCAATCGAGCTATTATGGTTCTAGATCCTCAAGCCCCCGAGAAGCTGAATGTGAAAGAATATTTGGGAATCTGTTAATATCCATGGTGTATGCCATTTTGCTAAAATGTGTGACAGATAACACACAATTCCCCTCCACTTTTTCCACATTCCCACACTGAAATAGTAAAAATATGCCTGAAGTGAAGTCAGCAATGATATGGGAAATGTTATTGCTAGAAATTTGTTTCGATTGTGGGTTAGGCTTTTCATCCCATTCCTCTCAATCTATTGCTGTAAGGCATAAAAAAGAAAAAAATCTGCTGGAAAATTGGTTCCATTCTTTAATAAAGAACAATCAGTTTTCATTTATTCAGCACAACTTCCAAGATTAGTTTCACTGAAACATTTATCTGTTTTATTTTTCTTTCCTTGTCCACCTGGGTCAGAAAAGACCAGAGCCCTATGGTGTAACTTTACTGTAATTTACTTTACTTGACTAGCAAGTAGTTTTTTTATTCACCTGTTCCAACCTGAAGCAATGTTTGCCCAAGAATCAGGTGGTGGGGCTAGCTGTAAATTTAGAAGCAGATTCAAGTTTGAATTCAAGAGCTTGTCAGGATCTTGTCAAGTTTTTGGAAAATGTGTGATGCTCTAACTGTGGAATTCACTTATGCTTCGAAGTGGGTGGAGAAAGGAACCCAGTTTGGGCCATATACCGCTGACTGGAACGGAACGTCTGATCTCCTCTGTGTGAGTGTAACCCTGTGTGAGTTGCCCTTTTAAAAAAAAGAAAGTTTCACTGTCTGGAGATATTTGTTTCCTGTTGCCTTTGTTTTAGGCTACGGAAAGCCAGATTGCAATAACCAGGGGTGGAGAATTCAGCTTTCCTTTTGTACTGAAGTTCTTTGCAGTGATTCATATATTCCATTCATATGAAACACCAGTATTTCTAAATGTGAATGGGCACTGTGGTTTTTGTTTTGTTTAAAGCAATAAGCCCCCGAAGTGTCAAAAGTTATTCGCACCCTGGTAAAATCTAGCAGTTTTGGGTCTGTTTTTTGGCAGTGGCTCAGCATAGCTCACCAGGTCAGGTTTTTCTGTTTTCCCTTTTGATAGCCTTTCATATTGTTGCAGGGGGAGGATTGCGACAGCAGCTTCTCTCTGATTTCCAAGTGTTCCTTGGTCTTTTGTCACTATCTTGACCTGCCGTCCTGAGGAACAGCATGCCCAACATTGTGTTCGGGGAACCTCAGAACCACAAATTTTGCCACCCAATGCAATCCGAATTCAGTGGCTTGGAGCTAGTGCCTATTCTCTTCCTATTGTAAATTTTACCTGTGGGTTTCCCCAGGCGCAGGGCTGGCTGCCTTCTCTTTGCAATGTGCTAAGTAAGATACCAGAGGGGCAAGGTGGGTAACCAACTTCTGTGGTGAGAGACAAGAATCTCTCGGTAAGATACAGCATTTGAAAAGCAGCTGCTATTAGCAGTAGCGTTTCAGTAGCTTTGTGGCTTGGTAAACCACGGCCTCCAATGTTTAACTACTCATGAAATAGTAAATGAGGCCATCAGGATTGCAACCACAAATAGAAGCAGACTTTTCCTATCGAGAGTGGAGCACTGTCCTGTGTGCACCTCACCATGCGAGCATACCCAGGGGAGAATGGACAGACTGGAAAGAAAGTCATTGACTTTCAGGAATCTGCAGAACAACTTAGAAATCCAGTCAAAGCAAGACGGGTCTCCAAGGCATTCTCCTATTTAAATGCAGTTGAGATAGATTACCCCACACTGAAGAGGCCTGTTTAACTATCCCCTTCACTCTGTGTGGAAATGTTCAGGCTTTGGGCCAATGAATGAGCCTTTCCGCCCTTGCTACCTGCTCCCAGACCATACCTTGGAGTAAATTCTTTTGCAGAAAGAACAACAACAAGCCAAACGCAAGAGAATGCAAAAAACTCCAGTGACATCCACTGAATTACTCTGAGGATGACTTTGGTCAGTGAGTTTTTTGGGGAGGCCAATAAGTTACTTAAAAAGATTTGAGGCTAAATTCTGCCCTTGGATACGCTCCGAAATCCTACTGAAGTCAACGAGTTCCATGGACATAAACAGAGTGTGGTCCTTATAGGACTGAATTAGGCTTTGTTGTTCCTTTGGTGTGACTGGGACAGTAACTGGGGTGGAAGAACCTCTCCCTAGTGGTAAGATGAAAATTGCCAACTGGTTCCTACTGGGACTCCATTTCAGCAATTGGATTTTGGACCAGATTAATGGTTGTGAGGGTTCCTGGAACTACTGGTCCTCTAGCTGACAGCAGACTCTAAGAGACCAAGAGAAGGAACCTACTGGAATCTCCATCAGATCTTTTATGGTTGGGGACAGAAGGGCAGGCTACACCTAGCCCAATTGTTCCTCTAGCCCCATACCCTGCCTCTGGCAGTGGGCAATGTCTGTTGCAACAGAGGAGGCTGAAAATAGTTTAACATGGCACTTCTTCCCTGTGTGGCTTATCTGCCTGCACATGATACATGCATTGCATTGACACCTGGGGGAACTTGGCCAATAATTGTGCTTTGAGCAGGGCCACAGTCAGTTGGTTTATGGCATGCAGAAGCCCTCATTTCAATGGAGCCTCTGTTGGGGGTGGGCCAGCATGGTCTCTAAAGTTGCAGACAGTACTTTTGGATTCTATTAATGATCCGAGGCAAGTCATGTCCCACCCGTGCCCCAGTTTCTCCATCTGTAGAATGGGTTTAATACTGATCCACTGTAACGTGATTTGAGATGCATAGTTACACTAAAAATGTGAGGTGCTCAGATATCACAATAATGGGGGGCCATTTAAGTATCAGATGGAGTGCACTGAAAACGCTAAGCATCTTTGTAGCATGAATCTGTTTAGGGTGTGTGGAGCATCTGCTTCGGGTGACATAAAATACAGGGGCTAACCTCAAAGATAAGAGGCCTCTTCCCACCTGGCTCTCCTGGACAGCAGATTTCAACTCTTGGGGCCCTTCTTTTGCTCTGAGTTTGCCAAGACCATAGCGGCAAGGCTGGTTGTGGGATAGAGCATGTAGGAATGCAACGATATTCCACCACACAGCTCTGTAGAGGGTTTATAGGATTTATGCTTTTGTTATAAATCCATTCCAAAGCCACTTAGGAGATGGTTGTTACAGATCTATAAGAAGTGCTGTTAGTTGGGTGGGAGTTTAAACTGATATATAAGGGGATCATTCTAAGATATCTGACTATTTGTAGGTGATTTTCTAGCATGGGTTTTTGGGGGTGTTATTTTCATATAGAACATTTCCTTTTACTGGAATAAAAATGGTGAGAGGAAAATGCCTGTTTCAAATGCTCTCGTGATAAAGGTTTCCATTAGAAGGTTATAATGGACCTGTTGCCACAAAGGTTCCAATATGCGACCTCCTGAGTTCCTGACATCCCTTGCAATTACAGGGAAAGTGACTCTATCCACTACACTGTAGCGAGGGGAACGTTGTATCAACAGGATGTCAGGGAATGTCACCTGCAAAATACATTAGCCCTGGTTGAAAGGGCGTGAAGGGCTTTTCTCTCCTTTTCTCACACGCGCACTCACTCTCTCATATTTCAGCTTGTCCATTGCTAGGAAAGCAGCAGAGTTTCCATGCGCTTGTGCTGCAGACAGTGTCTGTAACAACACCACTTCATAGTTCTGCAGGGCGGGGCAAGAAAATGATAGCATTCAGGACAAAAGTGAAATTCAGTGTCTCCCCCACCCCGCCGCCTTTCCCACTGTTCCAAAAGTATTTGCCCATGCAGAAAGGCATGGAGAGCAGAGCCTCTTCTCTTTATATAACCCTTCCCCTGCCTTTGCCAAACTCCACTTTGCTTTTGATCCTGATCTGTCAGGCAAGGCAAGGAGAGGAACCATTAGCGAGCCCTTGCCAGCTGAAGAGGTGGCAAATTGACTGATTGAAAAGGCAGAAGGTGTTTGGTTCGTGACCAGCAGCCTGGTCCCATTTATACTCATAAACCCGCACATGCACCCAACGCTGACTCAAGGATCTGGGGAGCTTTCTGCACCTTTCGCCCCTCTCTGCCTGTGTTGTAGTTGCCTGTGTTGTACGCAGGGAGGTTAGTGAGGGAAAGAAAAGGGGAGATTTCCAAAGAAACCAACTGTTCCCTGTGGAATGTTGGAGACTCTAAATTATCCGGTCGGTGGGGCAGGGGAGAAGGCGAGGGGGTGGGCGTGTGGGGGGGGGCGGGGCAGGGGAGAAGGCGAGGGGTGTGTGTGTGTTCGTGTTCGTTCTCTCCATGGAATTTCCACACTTTAACCAGCAAAGAATTTCTCCAAGGCATGTGAATTTCCTCGGTTCCGTTTGTAGCCTGTGCCGGCTCTGACTCTGCCACGGGAGGAGTGCCTCTTTGCAGTGATAGTCACTCTTTCTATTCAAGACAGTCAGAAACGTAGCACAATGTGGAACTTGTCTTCAAGTAATTGTCCCGTCTTGAGCAGTGAGTGCAGGACACAAACATGTGGCTTCCTGCAGACTGAAGTGTCGGAGCGCTGGGGGCTGGCCTTTGGTAAGTCCCAGCTCCCATGTAGACACGACCCTTTCAAAAGAGCTTCAGCGTGTTGGGTGCTGAATGCTTCAGAGAACCCGTCGGTCAGTTACTTTGTGGGAGCTGGGCTCTTGTGAAAACCCAACCCTGGCTGTGAATGGTAAGCTCTTGAGAATCTGGACCTGAGCTCTTGGGAGAATCTAACCTGTACGTGTAGTGATATACGAGCAAGCGTCTCCATTGAATCCTCCTGTCCTTTCACAGCCATCCATGCAGAGCCAACCTGACTCTGAGGGGGGTTGCTTGGATTTAAAGTAAAGGAGAAGCTGCGCTCTGTACAATGACCTTCCTTGCTTGCTTTTTCCATTTGCGGGTTAAATCTCAAATTGTTTTCCCAGTGGATATAGTGACCTACCAGCAGGCACTGAGTATCTGACTTTCCTCTATCTCTTGTCTCCAGCTGGTCTTTCATCATTTTCCTGTATGCATAGCTTCTTCCCAGGGACATCCGGCCCCTCCAGGTGAGCCAGCCATACTACGTGAACTTGGGAGTGAGAAGATCAAATCTGACTGAGAAAAGACCTTTTAGATTTGCTGGATTTCAGTGCACCACTCAGATATGTTTTAGACCCGAAGCGAAGAACAGATGCTAGTTCAGAAGGACCATTGTTGCATTCCAGTTTTGGTAACTCTTATGTTTCCACACAACCCTTCTGGATGTGGAAGGTCAAAAATGTTATCCGTGCATCAATAACCTTCTCAATAAAGCATGTTCCCAAGAACAAACCTCTGGGGAATCTGCTTGCACACTTAGGACAGGTCTTCATCCAGCTTCAGTTTCCAAGTCAGTCCCAAAGTTGCCTGCTCATGGTCTCCAGCCCCTGAGCAAATCTTCAGTGGGGATCTGAACCTTTTTCATACTGAGACAGCTTCCCAGGAGGACTCTCTTCCCATCTATCGAGAACCTCCCTGCCCCTATCCCTGTTTAGCAATGCAGGAAAGACAGGGTGGCCTTGATCTTCAGGCTGAGAATTGAGGGACCAGAAGAAGGTCTCAAACTGGTTCCTGAAGGATTTCTTGGCAAGTGTTACCTCATCTGAGTGGGAGGCAGAGCGTCAGAACCTAGAGAGAGAGAATGGGTAAAGTTTTCAGAAGTGCCTCAGTGAGTTAGGAACTGAATTGCCTTTGAAAGGCAATGGGATGCAGTCTCTGAAGTGTCTTAGGTGCATCTGAAAGTTTTACTCAATGTCTTTGCATCTTCATTTTCAAAATCCCCATGACAAACAAAAGAATAAGCTCTCCTTGCTTGTGCAGCAGTGTGAGACGGGCACATCTTGGTCTCTTGTTAATCTTTACTATGGAGGAGGCTTTTTAGGTCCCTCCTTTCCAAAACAAGAGTGCAGGATTCCGATCCTTGCTTCCAAGCTACTCGGTGGATGCTGACTGCCCACCACAAGCTGTCTTGTGCTTCTACCTACACAAGCCCCCGTATCATTCATTGTCCAGAGCAACACAGCCGCCCACACAAGATGAAGATAGACCTGCTCCCTGCCCCAGGGTGCTCACAAAGCCACTAAGCACAAGATCCAGAGCAAGGTTTCAGCTCCCTCCTCTGCTGGAGTCATTGAGGAGGAGGAAGGGGTGCTGGCAGAGACAGGGCTGCATGGGGCGTGAAGGCCCTTGGAGAGCATTCAATGCAGAGAGAGGCAGCTTGATACAGGTGAAGATGAGTGAGAGAAAAGAGGCGAGAGGGAGAAGATGGGGAAGAACAGGCAGCAATGAGCGCAAAAACAGAGGAGAGGGTAAGGTTCTTTTAGCAACCTACTCATACAGCCCTCGTCCTAGCACCTGGGGGGCTGCTATGGCAGGCCAGAGGTGCCGTGGGAGAGGAAGCCACTGGGACTGGATTTGGGGTGCCTTGTATTGTCAAGCCATTTAACTCAAGGAAATCCCTAGTGGCTTCCAGCAAAGCAGCAGATCATAGGGAAGAAAACCCAAAGCTTTCTCTCCAGCAAGGGTCTCCTCCCTGGACTGAGACCTTACCTCGGGGGGCTTCCTTTGCCCATAGTTGAGCTCCTTTCTCTCTACCCCACCTAGACGTCATCTTCCAGCCTTAGTTTAAAATAACCCTGCCAGAGGACATCCTCCTTTCTGGTAAGAATTTGGCAAGAAGCCCCTTGTTGCTTTGGCATCCTTGCGTCTTCCCATCTGAGTGCTGAATAACACTCGGCATTTTACAAAGCGCCGCACAAGACTTTGCTAGGTTACCTTCCCGGCGTCCGCAGGAGGGGGAAGTTTAGTGGTTAGCCCCGTTTTTCACCCTTCTATTATGCTTTGTACAATGGAGATGCACAGACGTGAAGGCTAACATTTTCAAACAGGGGTGTTAAGCATGTAAAAAACAAATGCACCTGATTATTCCGAAGTGCAGAGCGCTCACAGCGCCCGTTGGCTTTGCTGGAGTTTTCCCCAGTGTAAATCCTAAGTAACTGACAGAAGGATTTGGCCCCAGGAATGTCTGGCAGAACTCTGTAGGTTAAGTCTACTCAAAGGCCGATTGACCTAGAAATCCCAGATCTCCTAGATCTACCCATACTTCCCATGCGGCTCATACTAGAAATAGTTAAGCACTTTCTCTATTGTTCTTCCAGAGGGTTTTATTTCGTTGCGGCTTTCCAAGCCAAGAAGAATTTAAATCCTAAGGAAGGAGGTGTTATCCAGAACCTCATCCAGATGAACGAGACAATATTGCTGACTATCGAGCAGAGATCTAACCTGTCTTTGTGTGCAGACAATATGCCAGTGGGAGCAAACAGAAAAGCAGACTTTCTTCTGAGGTGAATTAGTCAGATAAGAGCTCTTGGACAGAAAACCAAGACCCTGCAGCCAGACCATCTTGTGCTGCAGTCTTCTTGTAACTCCCCTGCTATTGCTGCCAGAAGTGGGGTTGGTACAAAAGGTGGAGCTCCGCTCTCGGTCAGGTTCAGCGGTGCTCACGTCCTGACGAGTGGATTGTCTGTCCAGCTCCGTACATTGACAGTGTTGTAATAGGAGGGTGCTGTGTTACTGAGAGGTACCATCTTTTGCATGAAACATCAACCCAAGGTCCTGACCCTTGTCGACCAGCAACACTTCATAGCGCTCTGCAAAATCTCTGGGTACTAGCTAAATTCCAGCAGGGGGGATGTTGTATTCTACCTACTGTAATTCCTGCACTCTTCACTTGGAGAACGTACGCTTCTCTGCTTCCTGATTTAAACTGCTGTGTAGTTAGGGTGACCAGGTAGCAAGTGTGTGAAATCGGGATGGGGGTGGCGGGTAATAGGCACCTATCTAAGGCAAAGCCGTGAATATCAGGACTGCCCCTACAAAATACAGGCATCTGGACACCCATGTTCAGTGTAGCTGTGGGCCTTTGAACAGTTTTGTGCGTTTCACTCCAGAAGTGGCGGCATTTCAGTGGTGAGGGAGGGCTACCCCTGTGTATAGTTGACGTTTGTAAAGTCTGCTGGGGTCATTTTAGGAGAGAGGCAGGCGTGTCATCACCACAGATGCCTGAAGATGTTTAACTTTTGTCCATATTCCATTTTAAAGAAGAGTTGGCATTGTAGTCATGGGCCATAGCTCAGGATCGGGACCTGCGTGGAACACCTTTACATCCGTTCTCTGTGAAATAGTTGTCATGGTATTTAAAGCCAAGTGATATTTAATGCACCTGCTTTCAGATTTGGCACAAGTGCCAAAGCTCAGCCCAGTTTTGTTTTTAAAAAGTTACCTGAGGTTGAGCAACCCGGGGACTGATTTTATAGCTTCCTATTGAAATCCTGTGGCTTTGCCGTGAAACTTGGCGGCTCTGACTGCTTTTGATTTGAGATATTGGCTTTGTTCCATCCCCAAACTCGGAATAAAATTCCTGAAGGGGGTGGAGTGTGTGAATCCCACGTGCATTGGAGCTTGCAACCTCCATTGCAAAGCAAAACTGAGGAGCCTTGCATGGCTGCAGTGGGAATGTTTTCGTTCTGGGCTCAAGCAATAACCTCTTTGGGGACAAGATGCCACTAATGCAACAATTGCAGCTGAGCAGACAATGGGTGGAAGGGCGGGGCAGAAATTCTGCAAAAATTCCTTTGAATTCAAAAGCAGATTTAAATTCTGATGTTTGCAACCCTTTTGTGTTCATTTCCTGCAAAACATTTGAGCAATGGGGCTTTAACAGCACAAAGACGCACAGAGCCAAACTCCCCACCACCTCCTGGAGTAGAGAGCCGGCACGAGGCTCCGCTTATGTCCCACCTCCTCCTTATTTTGAGAACTTAGGTGGGACAGAGTGCACAGGCACCATGCCAGCCATGGATGCAGAAATGAATTTTTCCCAGAAAAGCTTGTTTCTAGCCAAAAATATGTATAACGAGAGAATTTTGAAGGTACATTCAACTGTGAAATCCATGCTGTCTCGAGTAGTTGCGTAAATCATCCATTCACTGGAAAGGAACAATGCTACATTTGTGATTATGTATTTGTATTGCATAGTATTGCCAACCCCGGGCCTTCAAAGCTAATGAGCCAGGCACCCAAAGATCATGAGATTGGCGTAAATATCTTGAGATTTTTATTTAAGTATTAAGCTTGGGGTTCCTGGCTGCCCAGTTTCTGATCCTTCCGCTGCAGTGAAATCACATTTTCAATTTCTCCTCCAGCCCTGTGGGCTAGAAATTTACTTTTGTTTGTAATGAAAGTTGAGATACGCAGAAAATGGCTTGATTCAAGCAGCTGGGATGTTAACCAAAATACAAAATATCGCAAGAATTGTTAACACTGTTGTTGTGTTTCTAGACCCCCTCCTGTGATCAGCATCTCGCTGTTCTAGGCACTGCACAGGCAGAGGAAGAGACTCTTCTGCTTTTAAGGGGTCAGCCTCAAAAGACAAGGCTTGAGTAACCAGTCTAACCTGTTGTGGCTTTCCAGCTGTAAATCTACAGATCAGGCAGGTTCTGAAGACCAACAACTCTTCATTGGAGAAGTTCCAGAACCGTTTTGAATAACAAATTTGAAAATCTTGGCCACTGGCTTGTTGACAGTTCCTAAATTCAAAAATCTGAACAAGATCATCACATCAATAGGCTGTGAATTATTTTCTCATTTCGAGCCATGTAACGTGAGCCATTTTGTCCTGAAACACTGAGGCTTTCACCAGAGCAGAGGAAGGCTGGACAGTAGGAAGTTGCTGGAGGGTTTAAGTATCTTGTTTTTTGTTTTGTTTTTTTAAATTTAGCTGCTTGTGAAAGTGAAGACAAAAAGGAAGAACCAGGCAGTTTGGCATCAGTTCCACCGGCTGTGTGGTTAAAAGGCACATTTCCTTCTTTTTCTCCTGAACTGGAGGTGAGAAGTGGGGCGGAGCAATTAGCCCCACAATCTCACTGTCTGGTTCCATAATCTTTTATTTCTTCCTACCCTGCTTCACGAAACCTGCCCAGGTCTGTGCCAAAGCAGCTCCTGACCCGGCTGACTGGAAAATTGCAAGCTCATGGCACAGCCTTCCTGGAGGAATTAGAGCAGCTCCTTTTTGTTCTTGCCTCGCGTTTGAAATGTTGCTTGGCCCTTTCCAGCATGCCTTCTCCATGAGGAGTTCTCTCATCTTTGTTCTTCAAAGATCACCTTTAATGTCGTTGCTGAACATAAACTAAGTTCTAGGATGAAACCCCTTGAGATCCTGCAAACAGTTATAAAATTTTTGTTGTACAGCTCAACTTACACCAACGCCCCTATTTTCCCTTCCCCTAGTGCGAGTATAATATGGAATATAGGAGTAACCCCATGCCAAACCATACCAAGTCAGGGCTTTTTATGAAATGTTGGGTTCATAAGAATTAATTTAAAACATTCTTTTCATTTTTCATAAAGCACAGCAAATCCGTGGTACTTATTGCAGGAATGCACCAAGAATGCTGTTGGGCAGACAGTGTATTAGCTACAATATATGAAATGTGATGGTGGGAGAAACGGGGTTTGTGGCTGATTAATCTAGTCCTAGCCTTATACCAGATCAAAGTCCCTTAGATTCTTCCAAATAAAGCATAAGCATGGTGAGGCAAGTTTCTGGAGCTATCGTATCAGGTTCCTTCTTGCTGAAGATCACAAGGGGTTTCCAAAAGTAAGAATGGCTTTAACAAAGCAGGGACTGGTGAATCTTATGGAATTGCACATGATGACGCTTAAAAGGCCGGAAACTTCTCACCAAAGTTTCAGGGACTGGCATCTCTGGAGAACCCTTTAATGACTTCACAGGTTGTTAAAGTACCATAGACCTCGAGCAGTGTCCCAGTTCTGAAGCCACAAAGTCAATGGGTCTCGTACCTGTGCCAGCCTGTACAGCTCTTGATCAGGCTGCGTTCCACTGGGACTGTCTGCCTCCAGTGAAAACTGGCATGTGCAGTAGATGGAGTTTTTTCAATGACTGGCCAACAAACCTACAACAGGATGGCCGGAGACCTCAGGGTTTCAGAGCAAAATGCCATGCCCTCATATTCTGACCTAGCTTTCCCAGGAAAACAGGCAAGTAAAAACCCCCTCAAAATATGTCAATTCCAGTCTTTGAGTCGCCTTCAGGATCTCCCTAGACTATCACTGCATGCTGCCTTACGTACTAAATGTTCTTGGTGTCTTGTGATGAGGAGAAAGAGAGTGCCAGGGGATATACACACAGAGATGGTGTTTAACTGACTTCAGCGTCTCTACAGAGGTGCCGATGTTGCCCGGTGGGTAGGGAACGGGCCTTGGAAGCACGAGAGCTGCATTCTCTTCCTGGCTCTCATTGACCAACCTTGGCATCTTGAGCATGAAGTCATTTCCTTTCTGTTTTGTCTGTTGAAATCATAAGCTTTAGGGAGCAGGGAAGGTCTCTCACTGGGTGTGCACCGTACCTAGCAAACGGCTTCGCTCTGGGTTTGGGCACCATGTGGTACTGTAACATGAAAAGTAACTTGTACTTTTGGTGATGACGAAGGAATGTCACCCCTCCACGTAGCTCATGATGTGAGGATCTTGGGCCTATGGCATCTTCACGCGTTGAGGAAACACATTACAGGATTTCTTTCCAACACCCTTGGTTGCATTAGTTACAGCTCGGTGGTTGGACAGCCACTGTTTCCCTCCCTGCCCCGGCCTGGCAGCCAGAGGACTAGTCCTTTCTGCCCCTCAGCAGCACCCGCCAAACAGCAGATGGATTAAATGTTTCATAGTCTCTGCTCTTCTGTTTTTATACCAACAACGTGATTTTAGAGTTTATGGCTCCTTACCAAGGACCTTTCTGATCATTTGACTCTCCCTTCTCCCCTGGCCCCCCAGCATCGGTGGTTATGCTGAGTCTCACCAAACTCAAGACAAATGACTTCACCAGTGACTCAATGGCACGGTGCTTCCCTCAATGCTGGACTCCGTTCTGACTTCAACGGGAGCAGGACACAGGCCTGCGTTTGCAGCATCCGCAAGGCTCTGGATGCAGCAATGATTGAACTGCAGCCACTGGCAAGGAGAGTCCAAAGTCTCTTTAGCTCATAGGAGGAAGTCCAGCCTGGCTGGGAGCTCATCAGCTCCCACAAGGCCTTGTCTACACTAGCACTTACTCCAGCAAAACTTTTGTTGCTCAGGGTGTGAAAAAGCCGAGTGTGGCTCAGGTGCACCTCTGAGCTCTGGGTCATCACGGAGCAAGGACACCTCCTGCGAGTGGGGAGTGCGGGAGAAAGAGAGGCGAGGCAAAGGCCACTGCCCCGTGTGTTCTGGTGTGGGTCTTTTGCTCCTGGTTTTGTGTGCTGAATCCTGCTTGCGCTGGTTCCCAAATTAATGCTGCGTTGCTGCCCTCCTTTTTATTAAACCCTTTTCTTTCTGCATTCCGATGCTGTGCTTGCGGGAGAAGTATCGCCTTTTGGAGGCACCGGGGGGCTGGCGTGCAATTTCCCAGGTGACCGGGGGCTTAAGCCAGTGTTGTGGTGGTGGTGAAAGGACCCCTAGACACTGAAGCTGGGCCTTCTTGCTGCTGACTCCGGCTGGCAGAAGGGTTTTACAGGCTTGTACCTGCTCGGTACTTGGATGGCAGATTCCCAGGGCAACCCTTCTGTTGTATTTCACTTTGATTTAGTATTGAACCAATGAGCCAGGATGGTGCCAGAGAGCACTGCATGCCTGCCAGCTCTGTCTAATGGAGGAAGAGTAAATCCATGCTCCTCTAGTGGTTAGAAGAACTCAGGGCCCGGTTTCCCAAGAGATTCCATCAAGGCTCATTTCTCCAGCCAAAATCCCCAATACAGTTGTAACTGGATATGCGATTCCTCAGGCTTCTGTCCTAACCCACTGTGCGCTGTCGGCATGTACTCGGAAACGGCTACTGTGTAATGCCCTGGAGGTGGCTGCATTTCAGAGAGAGGCAAGGTTTCTCTGTTTGTGTGGGTTTGAAGAGTCAGGCACTCAGTGTGACCGATGCCACTGAGGGCAAAATTCAGCCTATCCTTTTGCAAAAGGGTTACAGGATGAAGGGCGTTGTAGGAACTCTGTTACCACAAAAACAGTGCAAAACTCAAATCTATAGGAACTCTTACAGCTGTGTAATGGCCCTTGACTCTCATTTCCCTGCCCCAGGCGCTGCCTCTTACATCTGTGCCAAGTCCATGTGAAGTGCCACCATTCTGAATGGATCACCTCTTACACCCAGTTTGCACTGGTGTGGATCACAGGACAAGGTCCAGGGCAGAAGGGAATCAGGCTTCTCTCCACTACAGGCACTATATTGAAATCATTCAGTGCATGGCACAGACCAAAATGGTGATAGAAATGGCTGAGAATGCAGCATAAACAACTGGGTCTTGCTTTCCCACTTGTCCCGGTTTTGATGGTCCAAGCACGGCAGGCTGTCGGTGAGAGGGAATGTTGCGTAGTGGGTAGGCGGCTGGACTGGGGACTTAGACACTGCAACGGACATGTGATACTGGCAGATCATTTATCCTTCTGTTTCTCCCATGCTTTGTTTGTTTAAATGGGAAGTTCTTTGGGGTGGAGACTGTCCCGTGCAGTGTGTCTGTTCTGTGCCGAGAACAACGGGGCCCTGATCGTGGCCAGGGCTTCTGAGTGCTAATGTCACGTTATCTGGCAACGGGTGTGCACTTGAGGTAGCGGTCTTCCACTCCTGCCGCATGCCCGGCTCCATCTGGGACTTGCTTGTGGTGTGGGGCATCCATGTTCCCTCCTGCTCCCTCTGTGAGGTGATGCGTCACTGAGCAGCATGGAAGTAGCCAACCTCAGTTAGTACGGAACAGCACGCATCCGATGGCTCAGGTCAGGTGCCACTCGAGCCTAGAACATGTCCCCGCTGCCAGGCTCCTCTGCCTTAGACTGAGTTCATGACAGCTGCAATGCTTTTTCGTAGTGTGTGTTTGGACACGCATCATGGCCCTCGTTCAGCAGCCTCTGAAGCCCTTGGGTAACTTCACTTGCACGAGTGGGCCCACTGACTTCACTGGGTTGCTAATAAATCAAGTCGCATCCTTGCCGACACGTTTGGGGCAGGAGGAGGGGGAGGGGTGCCTCTCTGGATTGCAAAATTAACTTCAGAAGTGAGACTAAAAGTTTCCTCTTCGTAACCCTAGATCCAGCTTAAAACCTAGTGGTAGCGTGAAACTCTCAGCCACCATTGTCAAGCATTTTTCTAGTCATCCCAGTTGGGCGAAGCTCTTCAGCACGTGCTCAAAGTTAAGCACATGCTGACGTGCGCTGTGGAGTCAGGACTTGAACATCTTTTACGTCTGGGGCCCTGGCTTGAGTTCCTGGCTCAAAGCAAAAGTGAAAATGACTTGAGGTCTCGTCCTAGACCCCATTTCTGTACATAATAAATTGCTAGGCCCAACCAGCCCTCCTCTGCTCAAGGGCTGACAGGAGTTACTGTAGGTCACAGATGACTAGCACTCACAGAGCTGCACAGGGGAAGTTTGTTGTGCCTGGGCTCTGGCGATAAATTCTCTCCAAAAGATTCTTAGAACAAGTAGAGGAAAAAGATGTGCAGTGGGTGAAATACACCTCTGTGCAAAGAGCCAGCATGAGGCCCAGGCACCAATTACATCCCTCACACCCATCATTGCTCCAGGAATTTCTGCCCTTCCAACTGTAAAGCAGCCCCTAGGATCTTCCTTACAGTAACTTGAAATCTTGCAGTCAGATATTCACTTGCATGACGTCGACATGGTTGGAGATAGCAAAACAAATAGAAGATCTCCCTTTTCCCAGCCCACCAGCAGATTATCAAAGCAGCTCCAATGCCAATAATTACGCAGTGAGCAATCAAAGGAAAAGGCTGGTCCCATTAAATATTACTGGGGAAGTGAAAAGTAAGTCTCCTGGCCTGCCGCTTGCTTTTTGCTCTTATCTCAGGTTTTGTGCGTCCAGGAGGATGCTAGCTCAGGTCCCTCTAGTGGCTGAATATCAACTGAACATCTGCCTTCCTTTTTTTCTGTCAGACTTGTTTGTATCAACCAGCACTGTTTTCTGTTTTTGAGCAGCATCTTGTCACCAATTGCATTACATGGCAGGAGGATGGAATGGGACTGGTTTCTCCTCACGCAGAGAAAGTAACGTTGTGAATTCCAGTGGTCACTTCTCCCCCCGTTCCTTTCCCCTTTGCAACTTGTGTATGGAAAATGTTGACTCAACCGAGGGGCTGCTACAAAACCTTAATGCTCAATTCTGCTGACCTCCGAGATTCGGTGCGATATCTGTGCCAGCTTTTGAACATTTTATGAGGATTTAATCTTCATATTTACAGCTGCTCTGAAACTGCCGAAAACCATCAGTCTAGACTCGGCGCTTCCAAGCTTGCTTTTGTGATTCTGGGGGCCAACTTTGTGTACCACTCAGGAATGGGGTCTGTAGCCTTGTTCGTTAGCAGCTGAGTGCAGGGTTCTTAAGAGCTCCTCAGTTGCAGTTCCGCAGGCTGTAGAACAAGTGGAAGGAGATGTCAGTGAAATACTGGCGTGGAAATTGCAAAACCAAAGTCATAAGACGGATCAGAGATGGTGGTTCATTGCCGCATGGTCAGTGGGTTTCAGCACCCTGCAAAGCTGAGAAGAGGTGTAATTAATACTGAGTTTGTTTTTGGCTGGCGGTTGTCAAGCTCATTGGGAAGTGGGAGCTGACTTATTCAGGTGATCTGAGATATTTCCAAGGGTTCATCTGAATTAATGTTTAAAAAAACCCAATTTAAAAGTGCTTCACACCAGACAGCAATGTGACTCGCAAGCAGATGCTGGTTGGGCGACTCTCCTGCTCCCTGCGGACAGTGGCCAGCATTGTGCGTGCACTAAATCTGCTTTTATCCAATCCCCACTGCCGCAAGATTTAGGGAAGAAGGGGAAACTTGCACCTACACAGCTCCCTGTCACCCATCACCAACAGCGGGGGCCCAAGTCAGTCTGAGTGGTAGCATGGGCTCAAATTGTATTCGAGTACCTGGGCCAAATCCAGTGGCAATGCAAGTCCCTCGTTAGGTAGAACATATTCCCTGGGGGCTGGCTGTCCTGGAACTGCTGAGTTGCGCACCTTCCTCTGATGCTGGCGCTGTCTGCCGTCCGAGAGCGGATCCTGGGCTAAATGCCGTTAC
Organism: Mesoclemmys tuberculata; assembly: GCA_007922155.1. NCBI lineage: Eukaryota > Metazoa > Chordata > Testudines > Chelidae > Mesoclemmys > Mesoclemmys tuberculata. Next base: position 14,630,110 of record ML675715.1, on the reverse strand, counting down.
ACTCTGACCCACTCTGGCAATTCCTGCGTTCCTAGGCGTGGGTCAGAAAACGAGTGTGGCAGGGCAAAGCAGCTGCAATGGGCAAGGTGAAGTTGGGGAAGAGGATGGCTTCATTTTGCCCTATCATTGCCCTGCCTCAGTCGTGCAAGGCTGCATAGACTCCTTGCTGCATACCAAGGGGTGCGGATTACAGTACGTTACCCCCGCACCTGTTCTCCAGCCCACTGATAGCTAACGTGCTGCTTACATCATTGTCCTCGGGGGTGTGTTTGGCCCGTCCCGGGGGGATGTTTTCAAATCCATGCTCCCTGGCAAGAGGCCATAGCACGCTAAATATGGGGGGTGTAGATGGGTAACAGAGGAATTAATACCCATAATCACTCTGGCTGTCCCAAGCGGTCTCATCCTGGGAGATGCTGAGCAACCCACAGCTTGCCAGGCCTTCCTGGATGCTCAGCACCTAGCAGGATGGTTTCCACAAAGACCTGTCTCCTGTTGGGAGAAATTTGGGACCCTGTACATCACTTTCACTGGGACCCCCCCCTCTACCATCTCACCCCGTTACTGATAACCAGGGTTGACCAGATATTTGTAACAATTTGCCTGGCTCTGTTCCTCAGACACGTACGAACTCCTGGCAGGGCCTCCTGTTGGACTTTGCACCCTAGACCTCAAACTCCACGTCCTCTAACCCCTGCAAATGTGCCAGGGATTTATTCTGGGTAAGAGCTGCCGAGCTGCTGTGCAAGCCAGACCCCAAAAATTCAACCTTCACCACAGCGTTTCAGTTCTGCATGTTCATTTTGTTATGTGCTGGCAACACGGGTACATAAGTAAATCACAGAAACTCAGGGTCTTTTCATCGCTGGTTGGCAGACAGGTGGGTGGGTGTATTGGCACCTGGGGTGCATGTGCGTATTGAAAAAATAAAACCCACTCTTTGGCTTTAAATTGATCTCATGAGCAGATCAGAGGATTGCTGTTCTTGTGCTGCCCAAATGGTGGCTGTTCTACTGCTTGGAAACAAAGCGATGTGATTGACTCCAGACTCAAACTGAATTAGAGATGCAAAGCTTTATTTATATAGTGGGAGGGTTGTGTGCTGTCCCTTCTTGTTAAAGGGCCTGTGTTGGGGTTCCAAAAGAGATTGCATGTCTTTAGGACACACAAAGAACTTTATTTAACATGTGCTGTTCTTGGCTGCGGCCCAGCCACTCTTTTATGAGTTTCATAAAGGCCCCCCCCCCCTTTTTTTTTTTTTTTTTTTTTTTTGCTGCTGTTCTCTTAATTCAAACCAGAAAATTGACCGCTTAGCCTGGCAGAGGCAGGAGAAGTGGTGCAGTCTGGACTGACTGCTCCCACTCCCTGGCAGTGACGTTAAGAGAACCGCGACGTCTGCACGATCCGTCTTTGCAGTCGTCGTCCTCCATAGTGGAGCTGGCTGCTAGGCTGTGAACTGAAAGAGAGAGAGAGGGGCCAGGAAATAATGTTGACTGGTGGATGTGAGCAAGGCCTGCTAACCCAGGGGTGTCATTTGCCATGCAGTTGTGTGTCCCACCCCCCGATTGTAATTTGCCCCTCCAAGCTTTCCATAGGTCTCAATGCTACCTTCTCCTCCCCCTGCAACTTTGCAGGATATAGTATAATTACCTATTATCTATATGCTGGCACAGCTTTTCTCCCCTGCCCTCTGAATTTCTCTGAAATAAAACCCCTGGTTCAAGCCAACGTCCAGAGAGCCAGCTTGAATTTGACCTCCTTGCTCCCCATGCTGCCTTGTGCTGTTAGTCGTGTACAGATGGCACCATGCCACTGAGGACCCACACACGGATGTGATGCTCTCTCTAATAGGGTGTATCTTCTTGTGCAGCGCAGCCTCGTGAGTGCTGATGGCTACCATGGCGTGTGCTGCTGCGCAGCCCTGCATGCCATCTTGTCAGTATTGTGATGTGTTGCGCCATTTTTGCAACTGTCATGTTTCACTGACTCACTTTTGCAAAATTCTGCGCGTCCATATCACTCTTTTGTTGCCATGTGTTCATGCCGTGAGGCACTGAGTGATGTCTGCTGTGTTAGGTTTCCTTTGTGCACCATTTTACAAAATAAGCCCTTTGCTTTGCACTGTGGTGTTGCACCTGTATGTACGCTGTACGTACGGCACTTTAGCATTGCTTGTGTGTCGCTGACACAGCAATGCAGTATAGCGCGCTAATCACACCACCAAGTGCATTATTTTAGTGCGGCCTGGTACACAAGGAGAGTTTGCTGCCCCGTATTGTTGCATGCTCCTTTGTGTCTGATGAAATTAAGATGAAGAGGGGTCACGATGCAATCTCAAGCACAGGTTTCTGTACTGCGTCTCATTGCGTTGCTGCATAGCATCGTGTGTCATGAAGTATCGTGCTTGCAGTAAGGCAAGGCGATGGCAGTGTTGTTACAGGCAGATGCAGCTATGCAGAAACTTCCCAATCAGGCATGAATCTCCTTATCCAACAGTCCTTCACCCCCTGTCAAGGTTATCAAGTAATGGAAACACAATACCTGGAGGGTATTACCTAGGGCTTACCTTCCAAATCCAGCGTCCTACCCACTTTTCCAGCCCCTTCAGATCCAGTTTCACACCCTCCAGTTTCTAGCTCTGCTGCAGAGGAAAAGAACTGGAGACGGACATGAAATTGGTAATAAGGCCTGACCTGGAGGTGCTGAACGCCTTGTGCACCTGCTGGCCTTGTGTTAAGGCCTATGACTGTTATCTGGAGATCAGGGGTCGCTGTGGTAGGCTGATCTGTTGGTTGAATATTGATTACATTATTACTCAGGACTTGCCAATGAACATTCGGAAACCGGGTAGGTCACTGTCCCGAGATCAGATTCAGGATTCTCAGGCTCACTGTTGAGTTGGGAACCCTCACACGCCCAGCAGTGACGTGAATGCCCATGCTCCAGGAAGGCCTTTTAGAACTGCAACACTGGTATAAGACTGATCATAGCCACACACAGTAAAGACCACCCACACCCTTCCATGTGTCTACACGCTCACGGGACTGATCCGATCCACACTCCAGGATGCCAGGGGAGAACTCAACCGCTTGACTATCGGCTGAATGTTTTATAGGCCTTGGTGTCCATCACACACACGAATGATTCCTTCCTCCTTTACCGTATCTTAGCTGCCTCACCCTCCATCATATTGAGGGGTTCTTTTGCTATAGGTTAGTATATTAATTAGCTTAATCTTATTAGCATATATGTCAATTACTCTCCATAGCTACGAGCAGTTAGTCATCTGCTGCTGTTTCCTCCAAAAATACTCTGAAGTCTCCAAACTGCTGCCTTGAGGTTACCTGTCAGCAGTTTTATTCTTTCCAGCACCGGATTATTACAAAAGTCTTACGCTATCTTGTGACTTAAGGTCACTGTTAGCTTACTTCCTTACATTAGCTTTGTCCTGCGCAAGCTGTTGGGCCTCGCACAGCTTAGCTACTTCTCCTAGGTCTAGAGCACTAGAGCGTCATTAATTTCTGCCCCCGTTGCGGTGTCTGCACAGCTTCCCATGAAGTACCTAGACAGGGCAGCCTCTGAGGGCACTCGGAGAACTAGTGGAGAGAGGAAGAGAATGGAGCAATACACCGAGTCACACGGAGCCAGCCTGGGACCTGACTGGAATATCACTGGGTAACTTACCCTAGCTCAGCTCCTCGCTGGATGTTTGCCTGGGTTCTGAGGCTTTCGTGTCCCTTGATCCATCCTGCTTCCGCCGCTGTTTGCTGGCTTCCAAGGGCTGCAGTAGCTGAAGCTGGGATGGCCTCTGGGAGCGTGTTAACCCAGCCCTATGGGGTCCGCACAGAGTCGAGGGGCCGATCCCCACAGTTCCCACCCCTGTATCTTGCCTCTGATCAGCCTCCGACCACATCGAATTATTCTGTGTGGGTAGAAAGGAATTCCCTCGGCAGAGATGCCAGTTGCTGCTGCTTACGCATCCTTACAGGAGTCACGAGGATGGGCCTTCCCCTCCGACACCCGCATAAATCATTTTACCAGGCATGTGCATGTGTGGAAAATTGACTGCAAGGCATCACGCCCTGTAACTGCAAGAGATCCCAGCCTTGTAAAGCCATCTTGCAAACAGACTGGCGGAAACCAGGACGGATGGAGAAGGAAGGTGGAGGCCGAGGCTCAGCATCTTTGCCAGGAGGTGATGGATCTATTTCCATAGAAACAGGCTGTGACCGTTGTCAACAGCTGCAAAAAATCACTTCCACATTTGCATCCTGGTTGCATGTTGAGGTTAATAATGTGGCTTGGTGGGGAGACTCCACCTTTCCATTCCATTCATCTTTTTGCCTTTTAAATATATTTTACCCCTCCCACCCGGCTCACCCTGCTTGCTCCAATCTGATTCTTCACTTGAGAAGCCAGGCCCAATGAGAAGGCAAGGTCTCTCTGAAAACGCCAATCAAAGCTCTGCTAAATTGGGGCGCAGTCCAGCCCGGAAGCTTTTAATTCATCTCCCTTAAGCCTTTTCTCCCTGTCTCAGCCTATGAGCAGAGAGAAGTGAAGTATCTGACTTGGCAGCTTTATGCAATGTCTCTTCTAATTCAATTCCACATGATTAAGCTTGGAAGACCCTGCCTCAACTCCGGTGGCTAAAACCCGAGGATCCTATCTTGAGCTGGGTGTCTGTTGGAGTCTGACTGCACAGCAAGCGGAATAAAGAACACAGCAATTAGCCTCTGGAAGTTAAAGACTGAAAAGACTCTCAGTCCCATCTGGCTAATTCCCCTACTAGGCTGGAGTACTCCCTCTGTTACATTTACCAGGAGTTCCCAAAGAGAGGGAGACTGTCTCTCCTAAATCTTTCCCTTAGTTTTATCTCCTCTGGGCATGTTTCAAAGACTGAAATCAGAGGAGGATTAGGGGGCTTAAGACTTGTCAAGAGAACATCTTTCCTTCTGAGGAGGGGATGCACACGTCTTGCTCTCAAGCGCATTTGTGTGGATCCCCCTCGGCACAAGCCGTCAGAGCTACTCTTCCAGGATCCGCAAAAGATTTGTTTTTTTCCTTGGTGCTGCCATTAATTGAAAGGCGAACTGTTCTGAAACTGGGTTTAAAATAACTTGGAAAAACGGGCAAAAACCAGGTGGCTCGTGAACTCTGTCACGAGTGTGAACTCCTGACAGAGTTGTAGCTTGTGGAGGCACTAGGGCAAAGGCAAATAGAGGGGTTAAACACTATGTATACGTGTGTGTCCAGATCTGTTTGTATTTCCCGGTGGATTGTGCCGCCCTGTTAGTGTGTCTACATTGAATTGTAAACCCAAGTTTACAATGGAGAACCCATCCATACTGCACTATGCAGGCTTTCCGACTCCAGTCTGCAGCTGGAGCTGTGTCCACACTGCAAAATAACAGGTTCCTACTAGGATTCAGGCTCTGGAGTGGGTCCCCACTCCCTTAGAAGCATCCTAGGAGTCAGGTCTTGAGAGGCTGGCTGATCCAAGTCAGACTGATTTGTGTGTGGACAGAAAGGGGAACTGGGGCTCAACCCAAAGTCAGAGACCAGGCTTCATGTGCAGTGTAGACGTAACCCCAGTGTTTGCCTGGAGCACAGAGCCCTCTCTGCTTCGCTAGCACCCATTCAGTCATCATTTATCCCTGCAGGTAGGCAGTCCTGGGAGCCTTTCAATGGCATGAACCTGCTCCATTCAGCCAAGGGGTTTCCCTGCTCAGATCCCAGAAAGTTAAAAGGACTTTCGTGTTGTAAACGTTTTCCCCCCTCCCCTGCTCCCATCTCCTCTAAGTATCCAGGCATTTTCCAGACCAATTAAATAGCCTTCTCATCAGAATTTCTCCCATTAATCTGAAACCAACACTAACTAGCGGAGGGACAAAATGGACTTTAGCAAGTTGGAAGAAAAAGACTATTCTAGATAACTGCTGAAATCGTAATAGCCAAAAAGATTCTGCTGCAGCGCTGAATTCCAGGCATTTAGTACCTTCCAACTTTCTGGAAGCTTTGGATAATAAATCTTACTGGGTAGATCAAGCATTTGAAAATGAAAGATCAGCAACTTTTTGCTGTTATAAAGCAAAGCGTTCATTGAAACAGACAGCTGGGCTTGGCTGATGGTTGCAAAGGCTTCATTTCGGAAGGAGATGGTGTAGCCATAATCCAGGATCATTTCCTAATTGCCATCCAGATGGAAAAGGGGATTTCTGAAATCTATATAGACTCCATGATTTATTCCTAATTTAAAACCAGTTGAAGAGCTCATACGAAGGAGAGAAACCTGCAAAAATACCAGTTCCGAGCCCTGCTGCGCTTTACCTGCGTGCTGCTGCCATGTCTACACTGGGGGATTTTCTCCAACAGGCTGGCTCAGTGTTTGGCACATAGTGATGCGCAGGGAGTTGTGGGTTCTAGGTGTATGTTCATGTCTGTTCCTCTATAGGCTGCTGGAGTGCGTCTACACTGCAATGGGAGGAGCCGGGGGTGGCTGCACTCGTTACAATAACAGGGATGCTGTGGCAGCTGCCCCAGCTAGCCCTGCCTGTTCACCACCCTGGGTACATACTCAAGCAACCTGGGGAGTGGCCCCCTTTTTTTGCCCCTCTAGGAACCAGTTTCCAAATGTCTGTCTTGGGGCCTAAAATGGGACTGGTCTGGAGTCCGTGTTCCACTGATGGTGGGGGGCAGCTGGGGTCTGGCCCTGAGACATACAACTTCCAAACAGGGGTGCCTACAGCACCCTAAAGAAATGGACTGAGAAATGCCCGATGCCCACTGCTCCCACTGACGGCCTGCGGGGCCCATTCGGGTGCACAGCCGCACCCTGTTCTTTGCATGCCTTGATAGGCCCGGCTGACTGGGATGCGGCAAGATCAGTGTCCATCTCACGTAGGTTCTGTGGCACCTTGCGTGATGAACTGACCGTGTTGGGCTTAGTGCCCATGTGTGGGTCTCCAGGTGTATTTAGTTGTTCTCCGTAAGCACCTAGGGCTCCTCCCTCCCTGGATATTTGTGTGAGCAACCCTGCCCCAGCCTCGTCCCCCTCCTGCCCTAACAGGCCGCTGTTTGTGAGCTGGTCCTGGCTCCGGTTCTCAGCAGACAGGAATGTTCCTCAACTTGGGGATTTAGATTTCAAAAGACAAGGTTTTGTTAGAGTCCATTGTGTGCCCTGGAAATGAAGAATGCGCTTTTGTCAGCGGCCCGGCCTCCCAGTGCCTTTCCTGGAGCTCTTTGGGAGCAGGATTCGTCCCTCAAGCAATGTTCACGTGTAAACGCTAGCGCGGGCAGCCTTGGTCTCAGGTGTGCACCGCGCATTCAGCCGCTGGGGCAGAATGACCTGGCTTCACCCATGCTGATTGTGCTCACGCAAGGGGTTTGCACGAGGGGCTTCAGTCTCTATGTAGACTGGGCTGAGGCCTCACAGACAGACCCCACATTGCCCCCTGCCCCTGGAGTCCCTTTAAGGGGCAGTGAGAACACAATGGTACTATTGGGGCAAGCCAACCTCAGCTTTCCTGGCCTCCCGTCTACGGGCCCCTCTCTTACAAACGTGGCTCCTTGAACGAATAGGAGGGGCAGTTCTATTAACCCCCCCGTCCTACGTGAGCGAAGGAAGCCAGCTGCTGTTGGGCTGGGCACAGATGTGCTCTAAGTGGGGCCTTTGCCCTGGCGCCTGGCGGGCAATGAGCAAAGGACACTGGTGCCCTGTCGGGCGCAGCTGTCCTGAGCAGCATTCGCTTCCCAGTGTCTGCTCCGCACATGCAGTGTCTTCCTCCAGAGCGGTGCCTAAACATTTGACAGGTCCAAGGGCTTGCTCTGGATGTGCAATGGTGCTCACTGCACTGGCAGTGGGGGTGGGGGCTGCTTTCTCCAGTGCATGCTGGTTCTCTTTGCATTTCTCACTCTGGTCAGTGCACTGGGAAGTCAACAGTAGCCCTGGTTGTTCCCTTCACCCTGAACTGAAAGGGGCAGATCCTAAACCATAAGCACCAGTGGGCCTAGCACAGTGGGGCCCCCCATTCCTGACTGAGCTCTCTGGGGTGAATGAATAACGCAGGGACCCTGACTTGAAACAAGAGCTTCGCACACATCCATAAGGCCCTGAAGTAAAGCCAGGAAGGCCGTGCTGTGCACTTGTGCATGGCGGCGCGTGGAGCGGTGTATGAACATGGCTCGGCGTTAGCCAGGGCCGGAGCAGTGAGCAAGCCTGTGTCACAAGGCCCCTTTTGCATGCGACTGGTGAAAACTGGAGGCTTGAGGTGGGTGGCAGCGGGGGAGCAGCCTGCTTTGTCTCTCTCTGTGTGGAGTTGTTCTGGAGTCGAAGAGTAAAAGGGCTGTTAGGCAGCACCCTTCCCAGAAGCGTATTTGCTGGTTTTTTATCCAACTTCTCTGGGTGTGTGCTGTGACCGTAACCAGGACCAGCAATGGTGGGTAGATCAGCGGATCGGACCCAGCACGCACAGAGAGCGTGGGCCAGCTGGTGCGTAGAACTGTCACATAGGCACCGTCTCCACTCCGCCCTCTGCTGCTGTTTGAGCACAGCCAGCTCCGGGACATAACACCATCCTTCCATGTCCCAGGCATGGTGCTGACCCGGCACCAGTAGCCATGGGCATGCTTTGTCTAATAGGGATGCCTTGGGCTCGAGACGTTGTATGCCAGCCAAGGTATCGTGTGAAGCCCAGGCCACTCTTCAGTCTGCAGGGGAGGTGGGAGGGCAGGGCTGTGTGCTGTTTGTTAAATTGAATTTACTGGGGCTTCCGGACAAGCAGCCTTTGTGAGCAGGGTGCGCACCAGTTCCCTTGTGTGGTTTTGGGTTTTTTGGATGATACAATTCGTTATTCCAAGAATGGCCCAGTAAACAGATGTGGTAAAAGGAGTCCCTGAATGTAACTAGGGCAGAAACTCCCTGCACCTTGATTGGCTCCAATCAAGAGCTCAGACAACTTCTGCCCCCAGACTAACGTTTTAATTGAGCTCTGGGAAGGAACAACGCACCCGCCTGCTGCAGGGACAACCAGCTGGTGTTTGCACTGACAGGGCATCGTGTGGGTTGGGAAAGGGAGTGACAGGCAGAAAGTGCAGGGTTTGTGTAATTGCCACCTGTGTCCCGGGCAAGATGCTGACACAACAGAATTGTCGCAGCACTACTCGGAACAAGGCGAACCCTCCCACATCCTGCAGGGAGCGGGAGACTAGAGCCCTTTCCTGCAGCTGCAAGTTCGCTCTGGAGCTCGGCCTGGCCCTGGGACGACCCCCACATCCTAACACCACCCTGAACTTTGCAGGGGGCGCCAGGCTCTGAGGCTGGTTACAGATTGTCTGGACGCAACAAGCTGGACGATAGCCCTGGTCTGATCTGCAGGGCGTTAGGAGGCCTGGCTCTGGGAAGGAAGTGGCAGATGATGCTATTGCCTAGTCTGAGACCCACAGTCTTTAATGTGTTTGTTCTCCCACTCCCCTGGTGAAGTAGGAAAGTGCTGTTAATAACCATGCTGATGCGGACCGCCTTTGTAAAGCGTTTTGAGAGCTACGGCTGGTAAGCACTAGGGATTGCGATCATCCCCCTTTCCTGATAAGGGGGCCCAGAGGCCGAGGGGCCCAAGGTAGAGAAGAGCTAGGTGGTGTTATCAAACTCTCTCTCTCCTTTTGCAAAGCAGGTCAGCATCGTTCATCGTTACAGGTGGGGAACCTGAGGCACAGAGAAGGAACATGACTTGCCCACGGTCACCCAATAGGTCCATGAATAGAACCCATGTCTCCTGAGTCCACTCTTGGACATTGGACCCCACTGCCTTTTTAGTGGGTGGATGGCTACATCTGTGCTACGAGCTGGGGGGGCGGGGAGTCCTCTGATCATGGACATATATTCATGATAGCTTTTGTCCAGCTAGCACGAGAATAAAATAGCACTGCAGCCATGGTAGCCTGGGCAGCGGCAGCAGAGCTCCCGTTGAGCTGCGCCTATGGTACGAGCTAGTCTGGACTTGGCTGTGTGTGTGTGTGCGCGTGTCTACATGTGCAACACACACATCAGAGCTTGTTCGGGCTGTATCGTCTCTTGTCCCAGGCAGGGCGCTACCAACCTAACTTCACGGCCTCGTGCGGCAATATCTGAGCGTATTGGCTTTGTGGCGGGAGTGCTGTGCTGTGGGCAGGACGCTGCCAGGGTTATGCTTCTGCTCCAAAGAGCTCCCCCTCCCAACAGAGTTCAGACAAAAGCGTCACCCCCATCTGCCCCAAGAGCAACTCTGCAGAGGGCTCAGAGGCTGTGCTGCCTTCCCCAGACACCTGCAGTCAGTGGAATGCCATGACCACCCTGTGGGCTGGGGCAGCCATTCTGGGCGTGGTGCTGCTGGTCCTGCTCTTTGGGTGCTTGGTTCCCCGGGAGCCGTTCTGGGATGGCTGCCCAGGTCCTGCCCCTATGCACCATTACCAACACCGCACGGCTGCACAGCCACGTCTCCTTTTTTTGGTGCATGGACACGGCTTGGTCAACTTCCTTGCAACTGGCTCACAGAACCTGTGTATACCAGTCTGGCTCTTTGTTGCATGGACAGGCCTTAGCTGGGCTTGAACCTGGGGCTGGGAGGTCACCTTAGACCTGTTCTGCATTGCCTCCCACCTCGCAGGGATGCGGCCTACTCTGCTTTTATTGGCTCGCTCGGGGTTTTTCCTGCCGGTTGTCACTGGGCGAGAGCCAGCGGGTTTAAAAATAAAACCTAGTGGCTGTGCTGGGAGGTGGAGAGAAGCAGCAGACGGCTCTCGGGAGGGTGCTAAAAGTTCCAGAAATAGCCTCACCTCCTGGCCAAAGCTCCTAGGGCCAAAATGTTCATAGAAACAGCCTCCCAGTGGAAGGAGGGATTGCCCCACCTACTGTTTCCAATCCCATCTCCTGCTGCTGCCACCAGCACATACCTCCAACGCTGGAAGTACGGAGCCAAGGCGTTGGCGAGTGCATGTGAACAGCCCTGGGGGGGCCTCTGCAGACAGCTGTTTGCACCATGTTGCTACCAGGGTGTTGGAAGGCAGGCTGAAGGAAGCCTTGTAATTCTTCTTCTCTCCCAAGAGCTAGCAGGGAGACTGTCAGGGGGGCTTGAGGCACTGGATGAGTTGCCAGGTGTTTAAAGGCACCAGGACTTTGGGAGGAGTCCCATTGCAGCAGCGCAAGACACCCAGGAACCCAGCCCCAGAGCTGGCTGGCCAGAAGACAGCATAGGCCAAGACCCCACAATGTGCCGCAAGAAGAACACCTCCGGTTACGATGACGGCACATGCTGGGAAGCCATCCTCTGCGTGGGCTGTGAGAAGGGGCTAGCTACCCCCAGGCCACCTGCTCAACAGACTGATGGGGAATGACTCCTGATAGAGGAAGGGGAGGTGGACGGCAGGGCCGGTCCCAAGCTTTTTCAAAGGCACAAGTGGCAGTTAGGTGCCCAAGTCCCTCTGAGTTTCCGTGAGAGCCATATGCCCTGCCCTTGGAAATCCTCTAGCCTCCTACATCCAGCTAGCATCTCACCCCAGCTGCAGCACACGTCGAGGGGCCCAAAACAGCCAGCTTGGGCAGCCCTGAAACAAAATGCACGTTGGATTCCTAGAGGCCAGAGACCCTCTAATCTCCAGCATGTGTGAGTGAAACCCCATTCAACTCCTGCTGCTGCACTATTTGCTGCAGAGGAAAGTGCAAAGAGGCCTTTCCCAGAGAGTGCAGCGTGGAAGAAAGAATCCCACTTTATATCTTTATAAACCAGCTCCCAGAGCTCACTGGCAAGAGATCGTATTTTCACCACAGCCCTGGCCCGGCGTGTGGAGGGATCATTAAAGGGGGATGGGATGTTACCATTGCTCAATGTTTAGCTTCTTTTCAGCCAAGCAGCTGCCAGGAAGCCACGGGTTCAATCCCTGGTGGAGCCATTAGTGTTCCTCGCAGGCTCACAATCTCCAGCCGGAGGCCAAGAAACAGAAGTGGGGTCGAGCCAGTTTTTCACCCTTGTTGTTAAAAGGAGAGTTGGTATGAAAGGGGTGGTGGGGGGGGGGGTTAAGAAGTGAACTCAGAGAAGAATTGAAATAAAAACATCACCCCTCACCCCTCAGAAAACAGATGGTTCCAAACTAGTTTGTGACTGCAAGGAGCATCCAAAATCCAGACTCTTTCCATCTGGATTTCGAAGATCAACATTGTGCCGGGCTGACAGCCCTGGAGAACGCATCACAAATATAAAATGGGGCTGTGGAACTCTCTGCCACTAAATGGCATCAAAGGCTGAGCAATGGCCAGGCCATTTGCGTGGTGAACAAGGTCCTCATTTGCTATAGAAAAATTATTAATAAATAATTATCCATCTTTAGAAGGGAGCTAAACCCTCAAGTTTCAGGGCACAAGCGAACTGCTACCAAACTGACGTCAGGAGGAAACTTCCCTGAGGGGCAGGGTATGCTAAAACTGCAGGATTCTTGCACTTTGCTCTGAAGCGGCTGGTGCTGGCCTCGGTTGGAGATAGGAGACTGGGCTAGATGGACCCTGGTCTGATCCAGTGGGGGAATTCCTATATAAGCCTCCATTTAACTTGGGCTGTGACACAGGCGGTGGACAGAGGCTCCTCTTGTTAGAAAGCATTCACTCTCATGCCGGGGTGGGATTTGAACCAGGAGCCTAGATGAAGGAATCCGTAGTTAAACCCCCACATCCACCCAGCGCTCAGCAACCAAGCCCATATTCCATCCGCGCCCTGTGGCTGCGGTTTTGGAATGAGCAGGTGTACGGCGTTTGGAGAGGGTTGTGTTGCAGGGAGCAAAGGCTTTTGCACTAACAGCAGGTTGGTGTAGCCAGAGCCATCTCTTCTGAAGCCCAGGGATCCTGCTCGAGGGCAGCCAGGCAGTTGAAGATGGATGCAGCAGCTCATGTGCACAACTCCCCCCACGCACCCCCTTTGCCTTTGTGGTCGCTGGGCCCTTCCGCAGCTGACAGCCAGGGGAGTGATTGCTTGGGGAGAGCCGGGAAGGGCTGGAATGTGTCAGAAATCGCCTGTTCAGCAAAGCCAGCTCCCTGGAGTTCCCATAGCACGATGGCTTCCTAGTGCACCCCCACGTAGCAGGACAATCCCCACGCCAAAGTCTTCTCCATGGAGCAGGGGAGAAATAAAACCCGGGGCCTGGCACAGTTTCCTGCCATCCTGTGCAGGGCAAACATCAGTGAGCAGAGCCAAGCTGGTGGCGTTCCCGGAGCCAAGGGCCTTGAAGAACTGGCGGTGGGAATGGAAAGGCTCAGCTGGGGGAGGGACCCGTTACATGTCATTCCAAGCTCACTAATGAGAGCGTGCGGGAGCCAAGAGCACAAGGGGATAAGTCATTCCAGAGTCTGTGTATCCAGACCCGTCGGCATAAGGGCTTGACAGTAACAGCTTGACACATTTGCTAAGAGACCCAGCCAATGAATTGTGGGAATGAGTGATGCTGCACTTGGAGCTGTTCTGTGGGCATGAGCATCGTGGTGAGAGACGGGTGCCCCTCGTGTTTCCTTAGCAGAAGGGGAGGCCAAGAGCAGATCTGGAGGACAGAGCTGGGTATTGAGGATGCGCAGAGCCTGGGGCTACGTGCTATGGGGCAGGGGTAGTAGCCTGGCCACCAGCTTGCAGGCCAGAGCCACCGGTGTCCCCCAAACTCAGTCCCTTCTCTGACCTGACCCCATTGTCCAGTCCCACGCGGACCATAAGGCTCGGACCGTTCATTGTGGAACTGGAAATCGCAGGAGGGTACCATCCAAGCCGCTCAGCAAATGCCAGCCCCGCAGTGATGCGTTAATGTGGGCTTGCACCTTCCAGCAGAAGCCCTGCTTCCCGGGGGCTTGGACACCAGCCATGAACTTCTCCTCGGGGCTGAAATGAGACCTGTGGGGCTCCAGCTTGGAGCGTTCTGTGTACGTGGGGGGAGGGTTGCAGTGCCACTCGTGGTGTGTTGTGCTTTGTAACTGATGCAGAGCCTGTGATCCCAAAGAAAAGGGAGTGAGACGGGTCAGGCAGGGTTATGCCTCTTGTACAGAGAGGTCCGAGCCGGGGCAGAATTGGGGGTATCAGCAGGGCTGTGTTGAGGGACCTCGTTTAATGCCCGCACTGCCTGCACTTTCACATCAGTACCTTGCTCGCTATGACGTTCAACGGCCGCTCCTCTGGCCTCGGTGCTTCAATGGATCAGCTGCGAACGGCCGCGGTTTTGAGGTATTCACCCAAATCGAGCGAGTCTCCCCTCCGATCAGCTGTGCATGTCATTACTGGTTGACAGACCTCCTTTTGCTATGGGGCTGTGCAGTGCCAGGCACAGTGGAGCCCTGATCTCGGTCTCAGGGGGGTCCATATTGCAGCAGATCTTCCCTTTTTTGAGCCAGGCTTGATGCTGTTTCCAACGGAGCCAGGCCTCTTGCAGCGGGGCTGCCTGGAGAGGTTGCAAGGTGCTTGTTCCCCTAAGGATGCTAGCGACAGGCGTGGGTTTGGAGCCTGGCACCCCAGCGCCATCACCTGGCAGCCTGTCACGCTGTCTCTTGCTCGCTGGGTTGGAGGCCACTTGAGATCCGTGAATGGGATGGTTTTTTGGCTCAGTGGCTACATAGGCTCATCCGACTTTGTTCTTAGCTGGGCCCAAAACCAGCCCAGCCAAATTCCACTGAGGGTTGACATTTTCATGTGCCTTGGCGCCCAGATCGTAGCATTTCATGTGTTTTACTGTAAATGAGGTGGGAAAAGTTTGTGGTCTGTGAAGAGATCCCCTGGGCTCAAAGGGAGACGTGGTTAATGTGCCTGCCACACAAGGGCTTGTAATTGCTTTTGCAGCCAGCAGTGATAATCTTCCCTTGCTTTAATTGCTCATCCTTTCTGGTCCGCCAGAGGGGATGGTTCAATGGATTAGTCTTCAGGTTTGAGAGGCCACAACCTACTATTCCTGATGTGCCCAGGGCCACCCTCTAGATGAGAAACAGAATTCTCTGAGTTTCAAGCAGGAATCTGTTGTGTGTTACTGTTCTGAGAGCAGAGCTGTGCACAGCACTGTACACACACATCATAAAATAGAGAGCTCACAGTCTAAATAGACAGGAGGTACCTTTATCCCCATTTTACAGCTGGGAAACTGATGCACGGGAAGATGAAGCTTCACACGAGTCTGTGGGACAGCTGGGGGCAGATCCTTGAGCTTCTGTATTCCAGTTCAGTGCCTTAAACACAAGTTCACCTGCTCTAAAGCAGGGTCCTATCTGCCTTGTGTGGGCATTACAAGTGGCTTTGACAATCTGGTCCTTTTAATTTTATGCCACTGCCTGGGATCAATGATGTGAACAATTGTTGCAATGTCTGGTTATCTGATCTGCAAGCATAAGAAACATTTGGACCTGCAAAGCAGGTAGACATTTAAATGTTCACCACTTGCTGGTGCAGAACTGAACATGCACAATGAAAGGCCATTATGGAAAGTTTGCCCCTATAGAGAACCTATGAGAGGGGAGGATTTTCCCCAGCATCACTGGCCACAATTTTCCCTTTTCTTATGATGTCGTGTAAAAGTTGTCTGCTGTATTCTTCCCCAGAGGTGTCTGCATTTCAGTAATTGTGGGGGGGGGGTTAGTCAGGACTAAAAGCAGTACACTAATAAAACCATCCTTCTCTGTCACAATCGTTACTAAGGGCACTGGCAATATTTTTTGGTGGTAACTTTTAAAATTCCTATTCATCTAGAAAAATAGGGTGAATTCATTGAATTCCCCCCTCCCGTGTTTCATTGCCACATATTAAGCCTCATTAATCTCCGTCAATGACGACAATGCAGCATCTGCAGCCATAGCAATGTGGTTTCAACCAAGTGAGGCACGCTTGAGCTAATGGCTCAAAATATTTGCTGTTTCCTAGAACACAGAAGTGTGCGTGCGTGTCTCTGTCAGTCTCCCTGGCTGATTCTGCTCTCAATGACATGGGTGTAAATCGGGAGTAACAGTGGGGTCTCCCTCGTGAAAAAGGATCATGAATAAGATCAGGATACTTGCATGTGTCTGCTGCTTCTTATGTAAGTTCGGCAGTGCCTGGGAGAATGCCTTCCCTGTTTTTTAAAAAAAAGATATTTTCGTACTTCACAGTGAATTATTGCTTCCTAGCACCTGCGTGACTCTTCTCAAGTTTTAAAGATACTTTGGGTTTGCAGCTTTGCCAGTTCCCATCAGCTCCAGAAATACATTTGTTTGTTGAGTTCTCCTGTCTCTTCACAAGTGGTTATGTCCGTCTGCAGTTTTGCTCCCGGGCCAGCATTCCAGCAGGTTGCATAATTGCATACTCAGCGCTAGAGGCGTGAGCCATTTGCTCCCTGGGCAGAGATTCCAAACAGCTCCGAGACTGTAAGTCAGTGCAGGCGCCTCATCTGACTTCTGTGCCTTGAGAAGAGTCGATTTCACAGCCAGGAGTGGGGAAAGCACTGAACCCCCTCTGGTCCTGATGCTGGGCCACGGTCTGATCAGGATGTGCGCTGAACACCTCCAGCCAGGCACTTGGCAGCTTCAGATCCCTCCGAAGTCAGTGGGAATTAAAGGGGCAAAGCACCCTGACACACAGCAGTCAATGGAAAGGCTCCCATTGCCTGGACTGTGGCTTGGGCTCCCAGGGCATTGAGCTCCGGACTGCTGCGGCAAAGGCCATGCAGAGGTTCCAAGGTGCTGTGTGGCTCAGATGCCCTTTGGTCCTGACCTACCCGCCCCTTCCTCTGTCTGTCTAATCCTCTGTCCCTCCTCCACAAGGATTCATCCCACCTAGGTTCAGATGAACCTGTTCTAGAAATGATCTTAGATTTTTTGCTTCATTTAACGCCAACCCCAAGGGCTTAAGCAAGAGGCCCTCGTCTGCAAGTTGAATCAATGAAATAATGAACTGCCTTTCTCCAGCTGACGTGGGGGATCCCATCCAGGCACCCTTCAAACTGAGAAGCCGTACTTACCCCCGGTGGGACTGAGAACAAGGCTTTCTAGAGATGGTCAGGTTGAGGCATCAGGCTGGGAATCCGGAGATGTAGGTTCAAGTCTCAGCTCTGCCTGACTCCCTGCGTGACTGTAGATAAGTCACCTCCTCTCGCTGTCCCTCTGCTCTACAGACACTGTGCACAGAGGGATTTGTGCGGCTCGGATACCATGTGGGTGTGAAAGCACCGGCGGAGATAGTGTGAACCCTGTGGTGCTGAGCTTGGCGTATTAGTCACTAGAGCCCTCCAGCTGAGATCTGGGCCTTTCTGCTCCGAGCAGCTTGCCAGCAATAACGAAACCCAAGGAGATGAAACGACTTACCCAGGTTATGCTGCCTGCCGGGGCAGTGTCGGGAATAGAACCTGGGCGCCAGGGCCCTAGCCGCCAGCCCCCAATGCCTCGAGAGGGTGGCGGGGTTGCTTTCTGCCATGTCTGTTTGTGAGTTCTCACAGAAGGGAGTGTAACCCCTGCTTGCCCCGGTACAGCCTGCAGAAAACCGCTGTGCATGAAAAACAGGAGCTGAATGGTTTCCCTGCTTGAAGCCAAAACAAAAGGTTGTGTAATAAATGTATCTATTCGTCTTCAGCGCTGTCGTGCCCAGTCAATAACAGCTTGGCCAGCCAAGGTGGCAGAAGTTCTGCGCCTTCCTAACAGGAGGTGCTTGAAGACTTTCTAATCCCTCTCGGCACATTAACCCTACAACCTCCCCATCTGCATGCTTCACACTTCAGATAGCAGGTAGGTTGTCATCAGTGCAAACCCTCCCAGCTTCATTGTCCTCAGGACAGCTCCCCTGTCACCCACTGCTGCAAAGGGGAACCTCTCCATGTTCTTCCAGCTAATTTCTCTTTTGGGAAATCAGACGTTTTCATGAAAAAATTGTTTAGAGCGAGATTTTCTGCACGTCTTGTACACTGGAAAATGAAAAAAGGGAAAAGGGGAGTGTTCAGCTTGCAACATTATCTATGCCAAAAGGATCGATGGCTGCGTGCAGGCCCAACGTCCACTGACTAGTTAACGTCTCGTGTGGACCTGCCCCTCGAGGGAGACAAAGTCCATGGTCTCTACTAGCGGGCTTGTAATGCGCTGATCAGTGCGTGCTCCCCGACCTTGTCTGGATGAAGTCTGTCTTTATAATAAATACACCAGATCGGTACGTATGTCCATCTGTTCTCCCCCGAAGGTGCACGTCACTGTGGCCATGTCCTGCACAAAACGGCAGAGCTGGAAACCGTTCATTTGCGTGTGATTCTTGCCTTGTAGTGGCTGTAACTTAAAGGCTGTCAGCTGCGTGAGGTGCCTTGTGGGCCAACTTGTGAGCTGGTGGCATCAAATAATATGCAGAGCAGCTGCAGAATTTCAGCCCCTTCCTTCAGGGCTGGGTCTGTTTGTCAGACCAAAAGAATCCAACATACGATAACCAGAGAAGCTAGGTCTTGATCCTGCTGCCTGGCTTTCTCCAGGTGCTTCTCCCTGACCCATCTGCTCTCTGCAGGTCTCTTCTATTGGGACCAGGTGACCCGTGGCTCTCACCTGAGCCTGGCCCCAAACCCAGCACCAGGAAGCCACTAATTAGTCCCAAATGGGACTCCGTTCAGATCCTTTAAAGGGCCACCCCACCCTGACATAAACCCTTTTAAGTCCAGCATAAGGCCTGGGGCTGTTGATCAGAGAACACTGGGCTCTGTCCCCGCTTGTGCTCCTGTGCTCCATATGGCCACAGCGCGGGGCAGAGTGAGGAACGGGGAGGCCTGTGCAGCCGCTGTACCGTAACGAAGGACTGTGGCATTGCTGACCGATGGAGGATCCACGAGAGCTGACTGCTCCCTTGGCCATGGAAGCGAAGGAGATATCTGAGAGAGGGACTTGGCTAACCTTTCCCAAGGGCTGTCAGCGTCTCTGCAATGTCTCGACCGCTTAGATGTTGGTTCCTCTTTGCAGATTCACGTGCTACCACTCCGGCCTGATGGGTGTCTCGCACCCCTGCCTCTCTGCAATGGCAACCCCTCCAGCCAGTGTCAGCAGGGTCAGCGAGGGGTGAAGGAGGAGTGCCGTGTGGGGCCAAGCACAGCGGCTTTTCGGCTCTGCCTCTAAAGCTCAGAAAGACGTTTTGACTTAGTTCATCCACATAAAGCAATCCCCAAATGGGAACTCTTAAAAACCCGTCATTCCTCTGGATTGTTACTCATTAGTGAGGATGAGAGCAGGCAACGCAGTTGGCAAAAGATCCAAGTGAGACTTTTAATTGCCTCTCGTGCCACGCCAGACTTAATAGGGAAGAATGAGTTCAGGGGACTGAGTGTCCCACAGCATGAAACGCAGCCTCCCCGTGTTCAGGGTAGCATGCAAAGATTGCCTCTTGCCGCGCGTGCTAAGGAAAAAACAGAACTCGCTTACTGAGTGACTGCAATGGGCCCGGCTAGACATGTCCCAAGCCCAGGCTATCTGGCTTTGAACAGGGCGCCTAGTAGTTGGGTCCTTGCCAGGAGATACCTCCGGCTTTATCATTCCAGCAGCTGCAGCGGTGGGGATATTAGAGAAGACAGTGCAAGGGTCAGAAAATCCTAGTGGGTAGATTGGCTCTGTTGCTAGCTTTGGTGCAACTGCCCTTGGTGGTGTAACTCCACTGACTTGCCTGCAGTTAGAGGGTGAATTTGCCCTGAAGAATGCAAACAGGAAGACGGTGTTAACAGCTGATGTAAAGAGCTGCGGAGAGGAAGCCATTTGTAGTGCACAAGAGATTGCATTGGTCCTACACAATTTCAGGAATGATGTCTGTATCTGTCTAGCTTACACACATGCTGCCACTCCTCACAGACAGAGCGAGCGAGCACCCCTGGGACTGACCATGAGAGAATGGATTGTGGGGCACAGACCCACACCCGCTGCTGATGCCAACAAGTGCAGGGAGGGCTAAGCCCTGGCTGAAGGCATCCCTGTGAATTTGGCAGGTGGGCCAGGCTTTGACTTGCAGCTTATGGAGTGGAGCCGCATCTGAGCCATGCTTGGTAGCGACTTCCCTTTTCTTTCATGCCTTTCTTAAAAGATTTTGTGATAAATAGGACTGAAGGCAATATGGCTCCATAAGACCAGCTGCTCCCAAGTCTATCCGTGTTCCAGCCATTGCAGGCACCGGAGGAATAGCCCAGCTCTCGGCGCATGAGGAAGGCACTGTGTGCAGCCTTTCATAAAAGTCACAGGGGTGTGTCTACACCACAACAAAAAACCTGCGGCATCAAGATTCACAGCCTGGGTCAATTGACTCTGGATCAGGGGGTCAGGCTGCGGGGCTAAAACTGCAGCCTAGGCTTGGAGACCCTCACACACACTTTGTGACATCTCCGAGCCCAGGCCTCAGCGTCTACACTACAATTTGATAGCCCCGCAAGCCCGAGCCCCATGTCTTTTAGTGCAGTGTAGATGTACCCAAAGCGATTCCTGTTTGGGGACAAAGATGCTTTTTAATCTGCTTCTTTGAAATGCCGTGTAGAGTCCCGGAAAGAAATCCACGCACGCCCTGGCCTGTACTGAGGATGTTGAGCTGCTTTCAAGTTTGACCGTTGCCCAGTTACTTAGATTTCTGAGCTCAGCGCAGCAGGTGAGGAGCTGGGCGACGTTTGGATCTGGTATTTGTTTGAACTGAAGTCCAGTGGGGTGGAAACTCTGATCTGCAGTCAGGGCTTATTTCCCTCCGTGTGGCAGGCTGCTTCTGCCTGTAGCATCATTCACTGCAAAATCTGTCCCCAGCTAATTCAGTGAGCTGGCGGGAGCACAGGGTGCCCAGCAGATGCTCTGAGTAGGAAGCGCCGGCTTCAGAGATGACAGAACTGCTGGCCTTGGCAGAGACCCTGTTTCCATTTACCAGAACAATGTGTCGCCCTCCCTGGCCGGTTTCTCTTGTCATGTAGACGGTCACTCCCACGTTTTCTGGGCACGTCTACGCTGCACGTGTGGGGCTTGCTCAGCCCCAGCAGGGAGACGATGTCATTTCAGACCAACTTTTGAACGGATTTTAAAGGGTGCATGTGCCTTGGACAGAAGTCAAATGAGGGTGACAGAGCAAGTGTGTTCCAAGGCATCTTGCCAGCCAAGGGCACTCCAGGCTAGGCTCGTCCCTGGAGTAAATGGTGAACGTGTGAACGTGCTTTGAGCCATTGCAGTGTCACTCCTATACCAAAGTGCTACTGTCCTATAGATACCGTTATAGTGGGAGTCACCAGATGGGGCTGTTACAGCATCTTCTTGGCATTCGAGGGAGCACAGGCGTTGCAGAAATGCCGTGGGGGCAGGGGGTGTTTTGTGAGGCGTGTTCTCTTGAGCTGGAGTGTCTCTTTGCTGTACCTCGCTGACGTGTCTCTGGAGGGAGCAGAGTTGCATGCTAGGACACCAGCACGGGTTTCAGGGCTGACATTTCCAAACGCCAGGATTGTCTGAGGGCCGGCCGTGACAGCCTCCATTCCCAGACTGGTGTATGTCGCACAAACGACCTTGACTCTACATCCTTGATTCCTTCTCCAGCGGGAAGCCAGCCTGCGGGGCTGCAAATGCCATTTGGCAGCAGAGGGGCGACAATAGTAAGGACAGTCCAACAAAATGAGAGCAAACAGGCCTCAGCTTTGCCAATGAAGCTGGCCCTGGGCTCTGACACTCTCACCAAACCATTCAGCTCCCGAAGATCTCTAGCCCTGTACGGCCCAGCTCATTTCAAATGTCGCGTTCTTTTAATCCCCACAAACTACACCCAACTCACGTGTTTCTAGATTTTTTTTTCTCCCCCAGCATGGTTTGAGGCACATGAAACCATTTCCTTTTTGCCGCTCCGCAGACTTCTTTGGCAGAGACCGCATCAGGCAGCACACGAGCAGCCGTGTAACGGGGTCTCTTGGGGCGGAGCGTGCTGATCCACTCAGGAAGGAATTCTTACTGGCCCTGTTGTGTAGGCTAGGTTTCCGTGAGATAGGATCTCAACCAAAAAGCAACAAGGTTTTGGTTCAGCTCTTGCATTTCAGTGCTGTGCTCCAGCTAGTCACGAGAAATGCGAGGCCTTTGGGAATCTGGGACCCTTTCGGAAAGATTAAACTAGATATTTGATTGCAGTGGAAATGAAGAGCATGATGAGATTGTGACTTTGAAGAGCTAGAGATTGGCATTACGGGGGTGGGGGGAAGGGTGTTAAGCTGTTTGTTTATGACAAATGCAGAAGATGTGTGTGTTGCGGGGGGGAGGAGGGGTTTGCATTGTACATGTCTTCAGCCATGCACATAAGAACTCGCATGATGGCCGAGTTGGGCACCTCAGCTCGCTGGGCAGACCAAGAGCTTGGATCTGCAGCCTGTAACCAGACCCAGAAGTATTTAACTTGCACAAGGAGTCCTCCTGACTTCAGTGCAGAATCAGTGCTGGAACTGGAGCATTGGACAAGAGGAGGAGGAGGAGGAAAAGCCTAGGGCTAACAAGGAAGGTGGCCTTGTGCTTAGGTTATTGGACTGGGACTTTGGAGCTTGGTATACAGCTCCTGGCTCTGCCAGAGACGACTCATGTGACCCTGAGCAACTCCTTTAATCTCCCTGCCTCACTTGCCATCTGTAAGGGCCTTTGGCTGGTGTGCAGTGCGCACATTCGTACAGGAACCCCACTCAGCCAGCCGGTGCCGCACAGCAGTGCCCCATCCTGACCAGAGCGGTCTGGCTGTGCTGGACATCTGCTGTCAGGCTGGGGCCGGCCCCTGTCCACCTTGTCCAACGCGGCCTGCTGCTCCACACTGGCACGCAGGATGCTCTTTTGGCCGGCTCTCCTGCTGCTGTTTCTCCCACCTTTCATTGGGCCCAATTCTGCACCCGTCGCCATGTCCCATTTGAGCTGGACGGCAGCGGATCCAGCCTTTTCCAAAAACGCTTTCCATGAGGAAGTTGGATGATGTCTCCCGCTACTGCGCGAGCTCTTGATTCCTGTACCACCGGACAGCTCTGGAGGAAACCTGCCCTCTGGGGAAGAGGTGGTGGGCTGCCATGTGGTGCAGGCTCCTCGCTGGATCCTAGGAAATTAGTAGAGCAGGCACCAGGCGTGAGTCAGCAGCGCAGGAAATGAATGCAGCTGACATCCTGGCAATGCGCAGCCTTGGCGTTTAGATAGAAAGTTTTGTTTTCTCTGGGAAGGTGGCGGCTTGTAACTGAGCATTTTCCTGCGAGCAGCTTTATCTTTACTCCCACCAAGTGGAATTGGTCAGGGATGACTGTGTGTGTGGTGTTAACCTGCATTCCTAGCTTCCGTTGTTTTGCAAGGCTTTCTTTTTCTCTAGAAACAGAGAGGATGAGCCTGGTTCTCCACTCGCTCACCCCAGTGCAAATCAAGAGTCACTCCACGGCCGTCCATGGAGCTACACTGGTGGAGACAGGAGAATCAGGCCCAGCTACTTGGAAACGTAGTAGCTAATTTTATAAACTGTGCTGATCTGAGCCTGCTGTCTGATAGGAAAGACTCTTGTGCTAGCCCGGGCTGTATTGTTGGCTAGCATTGCAGTGAGACAAAGATTGTCAGCATTACAGGAATTGTGCACGCACACTCCAAATGGGTTATATGCAAACAAACTATCCCTGTGGTATTCCACCTCCCTTTGCCCGTCTGTCAAACAGGGATCATGATCCTGGCCTCCACTGTACATGGCTCTGGGCTCTATGGATGGACATTAGAGTTAGGTGGTATTAATTATATCCTATAAATCACAAAGCTGAGATTTCACTGACAGCGTCTCGCTAGATCTTTCTGCTCAGTTGTTCATAACACAGTGATTTCATACTTTGAATTCAGCGTTTCACATCAGTCAAGCATGCTTCCCCCTGCCCCTACCTTTTATTTTTGAGAAATCTGCCCAACACCAACCAAAATTTCTCTTACGGTTCCTGCTCCCTGCATCCTGTGCGGGGGGGCAAAGGTCTCTTACGGAAAGCTAATAGATTCAGTTGCATTTAATGTTTGGGAGGGGAACATTTTATGGAACTCAATTGTTCTGCTTTCTATTGAAAGCCTTTTCTTTGCTGCAGGTACCACTGTGCTCTTGCCCTGGGCACTGGGTCTGCAGCAAGCAAATGCTCTCTAATAGGGAATGCTGTCTTGGTTTTAGGGAGGATCCTGTGGGAAGTTGGCTGGGAGCCCTGCTTCACAGGGTGGGTTACCTGGCCCAGGTAGCAAATGCCCCTGGGCTGCCATAGCTTTGCAGGAGCCGGCTGGGCAATCTGTGAATGGGGCCACTCAAGTATTCTCTCTCTAAGTAGTTCAAGATCTGTGTCTTCATGCAAATAATACCAAGGCAACTGGCTTGGCAGCTGTCTTGGCTAGCTCTGTGTCTGAACGTGCTTAAAGAATTCTGTTCCTGTCAAGGGACTGTGTCCCACAAAGGAGTAGAAATGAATGAACAATGGCAGAGGAACCCGATCTGGTCCACAAGCTCTTGCTGGTATATCACTACCACGCTGTGCCAATGCATCTGGTTTCCAAGCTGCAACATTGATCCTGGGAACTGGTTCTCTTGTGATGACTCTGGCGGGTAGGCGAAGAAGCAAAGCTAGAGCAAACCGCATTTTTCAGTATCTTCCCTGCAGTCGCCTTGCCATTACTGACTGTTGCAGCTTGGTTGTGTTGTAGACCTTTCAACCTGCAGAGGCCCAAATACGGGGGCACAAGGAGAGAGAGACACCCCTATAATGGGGGACATGCAAATTATTCACCCCAGAAACTTAAAATTCTTCAGGATTTCTTCCTTCAGTGTAAGTAACTCTCTCTAAGCTCAACATCATGATTCTTTAATAAAGTCATAAATAGCTGTCAGCAGTGAATGTGAAAGGGCACCAGATTTGCACGGCAGATTGCGAACCGTGAGCCTACAGTGAGGGGGTCGCTTGAAATGAGGGACATCAGAGAGGTACAGCAGCTCACACTCTAGTGCTGACAGGCCTTGTGGTCCGGTGGTTAGGGCCGCAAACTGGGAAGGAGGAGAGGTGGGATGTAGTACCAGCTCTGCCACTGGTTCTCTGTATGACCATGGGCAAATCCCATCACCTCTCATTCCAGTTTTGTGGGACAATGGGCCCCCATTTGCTAAAAAAGCTAATGAATCTTCTTCATTTACCCCATGTGGTAAATAATGGCTGATTTAGATGATCTACAGTCTGTGCGGTGAAATGGTCACTGCTCAGCACTAGGAGAGATGGCAACTTTGTTAAACAGTTTTTGGAATCTGTAATAAAGCCAAGGAAAGTTTTACCCCTAACCCCAGTCCCTGTGTTTGCTTTATGACAGTGAAGGATCCGTCAGAGATTCATTGTAGACCTTGTGTTTTCAAGGATCTAAACTTATCTGTAAAATAAAATTGTCTGGAACTTGGCTAAATAGGTCTCCCCTCTGCCTTGCTAATGAGTGCAAAGACGATTAATATAAAATCTGCACAAATTATTCTGAGTGGCCATAAAGCTGAGGGTGAAAGAGGGGGAGCTGAAGATTTTTTCATTTTAAGAAATGCCCTTTTTTTAAATCGTCTTTTAAAATTCAAAGCCAACAACACGGTTGCTCCTTTGAAAGGTTGTTGTGTAACAGCAGGAGTTTTCCAAGTTGTGCATCCCATCCAACTCCTGGGTTATAATGGTTTCCAATGAGTCACGCTAATCTAGCACAGTTATGATATGCTGCGCTGTATGAAACGTGTAGTGTGGCCACTTGTAAAACTGACACCAAACCACTGGGGTAAATCTCATTGGGGCTAATCCAAGCTACAGGCACGATACACAGCTTCTTTCTATGGTCCTCTTGCCTGTGTCTGTACATAAAGCATGCTTTCAAAACTATGTGCGATGTGGGCACTTTGGTTTGGAGAGAAATAAGGAAAAAAAACAACAATTAAAAGTTAGAAAAATGTAACCCCAAAGCAGGCATGGTCCCTGCTTTCTAGTGGTAGCTACTACACAAAATACACTGGATCTCGCCCCTACCTCCTAGAGAGGCTGTGCAGAAGCGGCCTACTGAGCCCAAGAAGAAGTTCAAGAGCTAATCCCGATAGGTTGTGATGTTCTAGATAATCCGCAAAATACCTTGGTACTGTGCCTTTAAGAACTGACACCCAGCTGTCACTCAAAACGTCTTGCTGGCTAGACAGTGATAGAAGCTCTCTGGTGGCTGAGTGCAGAGCAGAGCTATGAGCTGCGCTGTGGAAGCAATAGATGAGTGGGCAACGTGGCGTAGCGAGCAAGAGCAGTGCTAGCTGGCAGGTGGGTGGGTGAACGAGAGAGTTTGGAGGCCTGAGGTGGGGATGGGGCGCAGAAAATCAGCTGGGATCCTGGACCACACTGGAAGGGAAATTAGTCAAGAAAAATACGAACACAGAGACCTCAAGATGCATATTTTTAAAAAGGGCTAATTGATAAAACACACAAGTCACATGCTTTAAAGCCATGAAATCCCCATGGAAAGGCAGGGCTTGTCATTCATTCTTACAGGGCAACGAGAGGGTAGGAGAAGGTGAGAGGCTCGGCTGCACAAGGGAGCCAAGCGACTGTTTTCTCTGTGTTCGGAGCGCGTTGGACAGGCTCCACGGCTGTCACTGACTCTTTGCACTTTTTTTTTCTTCTCCCTCCTCCCCCCAGTGCCATCTCGTTGCCTGGACAGACAGACTGCCGTCAGACCTTGCACCAGTATCTGGGTATGTTTACCTTTGTCACCTCCCCTGGCTTCTCTCTCGAACCTTCCTTCTGTTTGCTTTAAAACTTTGATCAGTGTTGTTTAAATCAAGCTGGGCTTTTTCTAGAGGGCAGGGAAAGACTTCTGATGTAGCCCTGGATCTCTGCACCAGCACGGTCTCTACTGAAAACTGTGGTGCAAACTGTTCCATGTTACAGCAGCTCAGTGGGCTCCTGGGAAACTACTGGCACCAACTCTTTGGCTGGGAAAAGTTTTGGGAGCCTTGAGCCTGTCTGAAATGGCTGGAAGCAGCTAAGATTGCAGGGTGGAAAAAGATGGGGTAGTTGTTTCTCTGGGCACATCCACTGGAAGGAACAGAGCGTAAAGAGAAGCAGGCTGCATGGGCCAGGATCCTGGGGTTTGTCCTGGCACCTAATCCAGCCAGTGAGAGTTGGACTAAGAAAAGTCATCACAGTTGGGCCCCGTTGCCACACAGTCATGGACCTTCCTGAATTTGAAGGCATCTTCCCAATCCAACTACACTTTCTTTTCCATACATCGTGCAGCTCTGATGGGGGAGGAGACCCTGGGAAAGATGCTGTTACAGCCCTCAGTCCTGCAAAGTTTGGGTACCCTCTTGCAAGCAACTCCCCTTAGTCTCGCTGCTCTCACAGACTCCAAAGCCACATTGTCAAAGGTAGTCAGTGGCTGCATGGGTCCCAATTTAAAACACGTGCACAGGCTTGATACTTCAGAGAGAAACAGGCCTCCACTGCTACCCATGGTTTCCCATATGGCGGCTGGTGCCCAGCCACTTCTGGGAAATCAGGCCTAATGGGTCTGTAATTGAGCATCCAGATATTGAGGCATCTAGGATCAGCGGCTAGTGCTGAAACCATTGGCTGGAATGTGCTGCCGTTTGGAAACAATAGCAGAACTCAGAGATTAGCCATGTAGCCTTGGGGGAAGTGTTGGTTTTTGAGAGTTAATATCTAGCTCATGAGAGCCGGTTATTTGTGCGGATGAAGCACACCTCCTGCACAAACAGAGGGCTATAAGCTCTCTGAATGTGTAAATCCACAGCAATGTGCCTATGAAATGAAAGCCTGTAATGTACGCAGTAGGAAGACAAGAGGTTCTGTCTGCATGATGCATGGAGAGGATTATTGCACATGTGATTATTAAATGTCACACAGGGGAGGAAAGATTATTGAATGTAGGACGTGGGGAGAAAAGAATTATTGAACATGTGACACCTCCCTCCAACCAGAAGTGACACATTACGGGTTTAAAAGTAGGCCTTTTACTGACTATATAATTGACTTTCCATGTGTTGCTTTCCTTTGACAAGGCATTTGAAGGGACTGCAGTGCATGAGAAAGGTGCATTGGGGTTTCAAAGCCTTGGAGCTGCAAAGATTGCAGCAAACTCAACTGGAAATATTTATTCCACGTCTCCCGACCTTCACCATCTACAGTTACCAGTTTGGGGGAGCTGTGAATCCGATATCTGTCTGAACAGGAAGCTGGGAGCTGTTGGTCTGTAGAGAATTGAGGATAGAGTTCAAATGGAGTTGGCTATGTAGCAGCTGGGGGGGGGGCTGATTCTGATCTCTCTGACAAGGGTGTAATTCAGTCACAGTGGAATGAACCTGGTAAAGGAGAGAAGAATTGAGTGTGGGTGCCATAAATACATAGCAACTGCATTGAAGTGACTGCATTTACACTGGTGTCGTGGAAAGCAGAATCTGGGCCAAACTCAGTGTAACTCGGTGATAACAATGAATTTGGCGCTTTAGTGGGTGAACTTGACCACATTGCCTTAGTGTCTGAGAGCAGAGGAACAGAACCTGCTGGTTACATTCCTTCCTTCACCACCTTTTGTCGCTGAGCCTTGAGTAACAGATATTTCTTCGACGCCGGAGCTATGGGCTATATTTAATATACCGGGTAGGGTGGCCTTTACCAAGATTTCCCACCCTCACCCTGTCACTGAGCTGGTAAAGTAACTAGCTCCTTCCTTTGTGTGTGACTAGCCACTTGGCCTGATTCACCTTGCGTGCCGGTGTGAATCCGGAGTCGCTCCACGGAACTGAATGGATTCAGGCTGGGGTCGGGACGAGATGGCTGAAATGTAGCTGTTTACTCAGGGCCTGCCCCAGGCTGAGTCATGTGCTTGAATAGCCAAGCGAGGGGTTTCCCTGGATGCCAGTGGGACTGCTCACATGAGGATGGGCTGCAGAGCTGGGCCCGTCACCTTTCCTTCTGCACCCACCCCCTTGGCGGTGCTCTGCGTCACAGGTGTACGTTATCTGGCCCGGGCATCTAGCAAATGCCCCTGTGCTGCCAGAGCTCCGCAGGGCAATCGGTGCCCTCGAGGTGCCACTGAACCGGGCCTCTGAGAGCTGGACCCCAGCTGCTTTTGTGTGCGGAGAATGAGCCCTTCACGCGGCTCGATTGATGGCCCATTATGTGCCTGGCTAGCCGAGTGGTCCTGGAGGCCATCAAAAGCCAGGCCACCTTGAACTGTGTGAGGTGGCGAGTTCCACCCATGTTGAACCTCCAGCCTTGAATGCCAATGGGCCTGGAAAGGACTGTGCTGGGAAGGGATGGTCATAGAAACCACACAGAAGGTGAGGGAAGGAGGCCTGGTGGTTAAGCAGCTGGACTAGGACCTAAGAGCGGGGTTGAATTGCTGGTTCTTAATCTCCCCCGACCTCCTCTGTCAAACAGGGGCTCTAATGCTTTGCTGCTTCCCAGCGGTGTTGCAAAGACCAAGTCATTAATGGCTGCCAGGCACTCGGATGCTAGTGATGAGGGGTACGCCAGTACCTAGACAGATGTGCACAAGAAAAGACTGTCCAGTGCTGCATGCTCACCAAAAAACCCTTGCTAATTTTTGTGTAAGGCCCCAGAGGAAGGGGCCTTATCTCCTACTCTGCCTGCTGAGGAGCTCCGCACCTAACAGGCAGGTAATGTTATCCTTTCCTCCCCTGCCTTTCCCTCCCCACCCCCTCTTTCGTCCTTCTGAGAGATTCAGTCAAGTCTCTCGTCGCAGACATTTATTTTAATGTAAACCTAGCTCTAAGGCAGCTTTTTCTCATTTTTAAACTATTTCATATCAAGCCTTGGCCTGACATTTGTTTTCTTTAAATTTGGTTGGGGAAAAAATGGTCTACATTTCTAAGGCTATCTTCTCTGGAATCTTGGCAGACGTCGCGCCATATCTTCGAAGAAATTGCAAATGCAAAACAGAAGGCAGATATTAGAGAAACATAAACAAGATTTTTCCCATTGCTAGCCCCAGAAATGGGAGCAGGCGGCTTTTGTCCTGGGAAGGGCAGAAAATCAAGGCTCTGATTTGTGACAGTCATTCCGGTTCAAGGGTCAGACGCGGAGTAACCGGAAGCAACAGGAGAAGTTCTAACAGCCCGTTCTCTGACGGGAGGGTACTTTACATTGTCTGCTCCTGAAACCTGATTACGTTGTACAGATTTATAGCTTCCTCTGGGGGCACAGGCTGCCAGTTAGTTTTCCCGTTTCATTTATTCTGCTGACTCTCATCAGGTGCCTACTGATGAATAGCCCTCAGTTGCCTAGTATTTGAGAGGTAGCCAGCCCCCCCTGCAAACAGCTGGAACGAGGCATCTGCTGGGGCAGGGGGAGGAATGTAGGGGTTTCAGATGCCAAGCCCATTGTACCACAACAAATTTCATATGGAACTTATTTTCCTAGCTATTGTACCTTTCCAGAGATGAGATGGCGCTCATGAATATATTTATGTGCTTAGAGCTGGCGATCTTGGAAAGAGAGCATGATTTAAACTTAAAGAATAATAAATAATAAACCCTCCTCCAGCTTTGAAATGTTTTCTCTGTCTGCATCAGGCACAGTGTTACAGCACTGTGAACACCACCATCCCGTAAGAGTATATAGGCCAGCATTGCATGTCTCCCTTGTAACTTACAGTCTAGGTGTCTGGGAGCAATTAGAATGTCTGAGACGTAAAGAATTGAAGAGGGGGGGAAAAGCCGCCCTGGAGGCAGCGGTGGAGTGCTGAGGGCCAAGGCAGATACCAGCAGCAGAGCAGAGTGTTGGAGGGCACAGATTATGCAGCGTTCAGCCCCAAACCAGCAGCAGCGTTTTGGATGACTTCATGGCCCTGGTTGTCTTCCTTGTCAGTGCTGAGGAGCTGAGAGGGTAGGCAGATTACACTGAAGCCTGGTCCCCTTATGATGGCTGTTTCCAGAGCTGAGCTAGGCAAACCCCATAGTTCTGACTCTCGGCCTCAAAGCTCTGAGCGATGCACTAAAGATAAAGGCCAGATCCTCATCTGGTGTGAACTGGCTTCATTCACTCTGGAGCCACATGGGCACACCAGCTGCGGGGCTGCTCTAGAGCGTGGCTGTGGGGGGGGAAATTGCTGTGGTAAAACGTTGGCCCCTAACTCCCCAGATCTGTGCTCCGTGTTGCTGATGTCAATGTCGGTGAGCCAGAACGGCTGAGGCTTTACTGGCCCCAAAATGTGACCTGGTTTATTGTTACGTGGTGATGGGAGAACGAGCTGTTGCCCTGTGCAGCAATAGAATTGTTGGTTAACTTCCCTCGTTATCTTTATCACCAGTGCCCAGGTGAATGACCAGAGGAACTAGACACTGCATAGGCCAAGACCCAAGTTGGATTCAGAAAGGATTTCTGTGGATGTGGATAAGGGGAACATCCACAGTCGCATCAGATAGGATTAAAACAGAAGGTATAAACCATCTCATAACTCATGGGGGTCAGGAATGACGTCACCTCGTGGGCTGGTTATTCCATAATAATCCATCATAGGGTGTGGTTCTTGTACCTTCCTCTAGAGAGAGGACATGGGGCTGTGTGGCGGTCAAATGGGGATGATGCTGGCCTTCCCTGTGAGGATTCGTTAATGACCTGTTGCTAAGTGTTAGGAGTTTTTAAAGGCAGGGCTGTCCCATGAAGGGTGTGTTTGCACTCGGCGTGAGATGCCCGATCCTTAGAGAATCGGTGCTCGGCACTGCCTGAGAACCAGGCCCCTTTAGGGTGTCTCTGTCTGGGCACCCAACATCTCTGCTGGAAATTTGAGCCCTTCTGGGAGCCAATCTCTTCTCGCTTAGAACGGACCCCTTGAGCCCCCACAGAACCGTTGGAAAGGTGCCGTCTCTCATCTAGCCCAACAGCATATTGAATTCCTGGTCAGTTGTGCACGTGTAACCGTCTTTCTGAGAGAACTTGGAGTGAATTCCATGAGGCAGTCCCTTAAGCAGGGAAATTCTCCAGCAGGTGCTACGCAGCAGATCAGACTAGTTGATCTCAAGTGTCCTTCCTGGCTTTGACATCTGTGAAATTTCTTCCCAAGGCTGGGGCTCTGCAACCTCCTGAACAATGTCTTTAAGAGAGGTTTGCCACCTCTGAGGTACCCAAAAAAAAAAAAAATCTAGGATGATTTTGAAGCCCATAAAACTGGCCAGCTGGCAAAGTGTTCTGCGCACCCTTACAGATTTCCTGGGACAGCTACCTGAGAAAAGGACAATCCTGGGAAAACCTGGTTGGGTGGCAACCCAACTTGGGGCAAGCTGTCATCGCAAGGTGACTAATACACGGCAGGGGAAAGACCTTGAGTTTTATGGTCGGCTCACTGATAATAGAGGGAATGTTTTACCTCAGAAGGAATCATTCCAGCTTGTGTCGTTCTCTTGGATCCAGTGCAATCTCTTCTGTCCTGGTGTGACTGTAGAACATGTTAGGTTCCTAGCTCTTAATCTTTTCTATACTGGGACACCCCGTATAAAATTGTTAGCCCTATGGGAAGGGGAAGGGTGCTCACAATGACCTTCTGGAACCTCTGTGTGGGACCAGAACAACCAGGCTGAGAATTCCTGAGAGAGGTTTGCCCACAGGTTGTGTGTGTGTGAATTAGGCCACTCAACCTGCAAATGGAAACAACTGAATTTACTTTAGACACTGGGAGTTCTTAACAAACTGGACCAAGTTTGATGGAGGACATTGATGCAGTAAAGTTAGAGGATAGGTAAATTAGCACTTTGTTCACAACCCCCCTCCCCACACCCCGCCCCCTGTAAAATAATCTATATAAACTGACTCAACTCCTGCCCTAGGTCAAGCCAGTGTCACTCTATATTGACTCTATTTTGAAGCCAGTGATCTTATTCCGGGTCTGCATTACATGTAAATTAGAGCAGAATTTGGCCCAGTGACTACAAAATTATTCCTAATTGCAGTAAAAATAATATCCTAGTAATCCCATGGTTGTGTAGTCAGAGGAATAAGCCATGCAATTCTAGGCTGCTCCTGAGAGGGGGCAGCAGACAATCTCTAACAGTTCTGTTTTCCCCCTCCCATGGTATTGTCTTTTGTATAGATGAGACCTGTGCTAGATGCCGGGCAGCCTTGTATGGCCAACATATAAAAGCACTGAGCCTCACAGTACCTGCTTTATCTGGTACTTCAGCTATAAATATATGTGCACCCGAGTCAGCAGAAATTCCTGCTTTCTGTATTGCATACTAAACGGAATGGGCCAAATTCTGCTCTGTTTTATACCCCGTATAAACCCATTGACCTTAAATGTTGCATAATTTGGTCCAATATGTGTCAATCAGCACAGGGAGAAGAGAGCATGAAATTAACTTGTGCTGCTAATTTTGTATTTTACAACCTAACATCCATTTCATTATATAGCTGTGACATAATGTCTTCTGTTATGATACAGTATCTTGGGTCCAGATTTTTGAAGCTATTTAAGCGTTCCTGGGTTCAGTGTGGCAACACCAAACTGATTTTGGAGCCTTACCTGTTAAGAACATGACTGCAGTTCAAACCTCTAGTTATTTCCATCTAATGAAACAGGCAGCAATGGCCATGACTATGGCCTCTGACACGGATGTAAAGCTGAAATAACTCCACTGAGCTCAGTGGGTTTACACTGGTGTAACTGGGAAGGGATTGGCTCCCAGCAGTCATAAAGCATTCCCTAGTTTGGAACAGAGGGTGCTAGAGAGAGGGTGAAATTCTCTTCTGTGCAGAGAGTTCTCATGAGGCCTAGACGCCTCTGAAGTCCCCCTTTAGTCCTACAACGCGTTTGTGCCACTGAATTCCTGCTTTAGCCATCCAATAGGCCTTGGGCTGGCCATTCTGCACAGGGGAGAACTTCATTCCACTGGAGTCTGGGGCAAAACTCTACTGACTTCAGCAGTGCCTGGATTTCACCTATAATCTCTCCAAAGAGTTAACAGTCTAAAGGCCTGATTATGCAATCTTTACTCGCTCTGAGTAGTGCTTGTGCATGTGAGTAGTCCCAGCAAGACGGATAATCCTGTGTAGACCCAGCATTAGCCCAGCTGTAAAACCAAGCTAAAAAAATCATGACTTTTTTTTAACAACAACAAAAAAATAAATTAAAGATCCGTTTTCTCCCGTGGATTACTGTTGAAAGTCTTCATGGAAGAAATGTATTTTAAAGGCAGGGTTTGAATCAGAAGAGGGTGGTCATTTGCACATGAGACAGTTCCAGGCACATGCTGCTCGGCCTAAATTACTTGAGAGCTCACTCTGCAACTGGTAACTTTATCCAAATAGCTGAAAAATGATTTATGGACTCCCTGGGAATTTACATATCTACAAGCAGATTCACAGCCAATGTGTCTGGAAAATCGAGAGTGTAGTTATACAATGACTTGCACAGTGGAGGACAGATCCGTCTGGAAGACCCAGCCAGGCTTGTTACGGACATTTGACTTGAAGGCAGTGCCTAAGGAAAGCCCAAAAGGGAAAACATGCCAGTAAGGCTTTACTGACAGCTGTAAAATGAACTGTCCCAGTTACTCTAAGGCAGTGGCTCTCAGCCTTTCCAGACGACAGTGCCCCTTTCAAGAGTTTGGTTTGTCTTGCTTATCCCAATTTTCACTTCACTTCAAAATTACTTGCTTACAAAATCAGGCATAAAAGTACAGAAGTGTCACAACACGCTATTGCTGACACATTGCTCATGTTCTCATTTTTACCGTATAATTATAAAATAAGTTGATTGGAATATAAATATTGTACTTACATTTCAGAGTACAGTACATAGAGCAGTATAAACAAGTCATTGTCTGTGTGAAATTTTAGTTTGTACCGATGAGGCTTTTTCTGTAGCCCGTTGTAAAACTAGGCAAATAGCTAGATGAGTTAATGCACCCCCTGGAAGTACATACCCTCAGAGGTACGCGTACCCTTGGGTTGAGAACCGCTGCTTTAAGTCACCTGGCAGTGATATTATTTGACGTTATTTAAATGTTGGAACCGGGGGGGAGGGGGACGGAATAGAAATCAAAAGACACAGCAAAACCAGAAAGACAAGATTTTAAACCTATGATATTAAAATAAGATGACTGCCAGAATAAATATTGAAAAAGGTTTCCCCTCTTGGGCAGCCATCTTCACTGCCTAAGGACTAAGAAGCTAAGATTATGGACCTTGCTTTTTTCTGTATGAGAATAAGTTCTTGCAGCAGTTCTCAAATTTACTGTCACTTGTGGCCAGAAGACCAACAGAAAAACCTAAATGACAAGAAAACCGGGGTTGTACACGGCCTGGAAAAACAGCTAAGCCTAGGATACATCAAATTTTAAATGTGGAACTCCAAATGTCATGCTATGTCAGGAAGAAAAAGCTGCCGATAAATGTTGCACCAATTTCCTGGAAATGCAAGAGACAGTTTATGGTAACACTTTGTGCTGGAAGCATATGCAGAAAGCGTTTCCAGCACTAATGACAACTGTAAAGAGCTAAAAGATCCTGGTTTTGAGACTGTGCACCAGAAACTCCCAAACTAATAAAGCAGTTGGAGGCTTCATGGCCCATTTATTGACAGCTCTCCACAATCACCTGAGGCTATTAGGGTACAGAAAGTTTTCCGTCCTCTGGATTAATCTGGAGTGCCTTTTGAGAAGACAGATGGTTTACAGATGCCATTATTGGTGGCTTTGTATTATTAATCAGAACCACCATGGACATTCTTACAAACAGTGAAGAGAGAACTCTGTAGTTTGTGCCCAGATAATAAAAGTACGTGATAGTGATGGACGTGTTTTTAAATCTTGTGATGGACAAGATACTCAAGTAACTTCTATGGAGAGCTCTTGCACAGCCACCGCTGGCTATTTAAAATATACGATCCGTCATGAAATGAAAGTTGCCTTTTGTATTTCACAGCCTTTTCCAAGTCATTCGGCGTTGACTCGTGAGTCATAGTCCCTTGAAATAGCCATAACAAACCAGCTGATTGGTCAGTGTGAATCACCTGGTAAAGGGAGGCTTGGAACTGTGGTGTTCACATCTGTTTTGCACTTGTATTGTTCTGATTTATTTTACCGGTTCCCCACCCCAGAGGTGTAATTAGCAATCAGATCGTTACTTGCAATTGAATTGTCGCATGCAGTTTCAATCACCCAAAGTGTTTTACTGACCATGGCTGAATCTAAAAAGAATGAAAGAAATGCCAGAGCTACAAAACACAGTGAATGTTCCCCTCTTTTACAAATCCCAGCAAAGAGCCAATGTTTATTCTTAACTTACGGCAGCCCCTTCTTTCCAGTATGTTGCTCGGATACTACAGTAGTGAACATGGTAGGAATGGGTAGGTAAATATACTGCAGTCCTGTGTTTTGTTTCTCATAACATGAGGCCACATTTGAAGACAACTGAAAGGAAAAACTGGTGAAGGAAATTACCAAGACAGCCAACATCTAGAGTATGCCTGACAGGTTGCACATTAAAATGGGCAATTACAGTTTTACGGATCTTATCAATAGCGTTTTTCACCATGACGTCTACCCTCCCTCCAACAAGTGCGTAGAGATAGTGTAGCAAATTTTAACTGTGGATTTTTTTAGTGTCTTTTAAAACATTTCCATGTTTTGTTCTGACTCCGTAGTTGATTGGCTTGGTTCATTTTAGTTGTGATGGGCATGAGGGGAAAAGAATCTTTCTGGGGATCCGGTGTACCCAAGACCAGAACCCCATGTGGTCCAGTGGGCCAGGAGTGACAAAGCACTAAACTAGCAAGTAGGAGCAGCTCTTCCACTGACCTGCTCTGTGACCTTGGCTTAGTCCCTTATCCCCTCTCTGCCTCTATTTCCCCTCCCACCTTTTGGTTATTTGGATCATAAATTCTTCAGGGCAGGGTCAGTCGCTCCCTGTGTGCGCGTTCAGCACCTGGTAAAATGGGGCTGTGGTCGTGGTTGTGGTTGCCTACACTAGCTAGGTACTACTGTAATAAAATAACACCGGTGGGTGAAGCTCAGGGATCCTGGTGTAACTGGAGTGAAGTTAATGGCAGTAACACCATGAGAGCATTGTGCTACTGGACGTTAAAAGTCTGGGGGCGGGCGGGTTTGTTCCAAAGCTGCTTGTTCATGCTGTTCTTTCAGTTCCCACAAATGACACCTTTGCGAGGCCCTGTTCGCATTCAGTCCCTTCGGTGTTGGCGCAGCCGCCTTTGGGAAAAGCCCTGGGGATCACCAGGATCCTCTTCGTTCCATTGAGCAAACAGCCAGTTCACTCCGGGTTTCTGAAGTGCTGCACTTGGTGAGAGGCCCGTGCAGATGTTGGACCTGCTGCAGGAGGAGAGCTGAGCTCGCATTCGATTCTGTGATGTTTGGAACCCGAGGATAAGCCCTCTTGACAAGCCCTGGGCTTTTGTTCTCTTTAGTCTGGGACCTGGAAAGTCCTTGCCAGTGACCCAGCAAAACACAGTCTGTACATTGGGTGGTGTTCCCAATCAGCCTTTGTTAGATGCTTCTGTTTTTCAGCCTGTTGAAGTTGGCGTGGGGCCCTACGTAGCGTGCCCTGTGTGATCTGAGAGTGAGCAAAGCCAGTTCCACTTGGTTTCGCCAGCTCTGCTCTGGCAGAGCAAGAGGTGGGAAATCATCTATGCATAAGATTGAGGCCAACTTTCTGGCTTGTTTGTTATTTTTTAAGGTGAGGAGTTACAGCATTTGGGGGAAGGATAAACCTCATTTCGCTTAGTGCAGGGGTCACGGGCTGCTCAGCTGGAGAGGTGGTGAGTCAGACAGGGCCTCTGGAAAGGCCCCTTGCATTTGTGGGTTCTGCCAGGGGAGAAGCACTGGGTGCAAGTTACTGATCGTTGCAATGGTGCTGACCCTTCAAGCCGTTTCTAACTCCAAGTTAAGCAGCTTCCTTGTGGGCCGAGGTCCTGCAAACCCAGTCTGGGATTTGTTCCCCTTCTCTTGCTGCTGGATCAGTCTGGAAGCTGCGAACGTCCTGAGTGCACGTCCCAAGCACAATGCTTTAAAGAATGTACCCGAAACACCTGCTCCAAAACCATTGCCCCAGCCCAGAAACAAGCCAGGGAATCCCAATGAGGCCAGGCCAATGCAATTATGTTTGTTTATGAAATATACTGTATCAAAGAGCAAAGAAACCTCTTCAAGGAAAGGGAAGAAGTCCAAGCCATCCTGCTCAGCCATCCATTTCCTTAACCCAGCCGCTGTCACTGAGAGTTGTGGCTTTGGAATAGACTTAGGAAACCAGAGTGAAGTTTACCTGCTCTTAGCTCCGGCATCCACAGCCTGGAAATCAACCCGTACGTTTCACATTATACCGTGCGTGTGCGTGTGTTCTGAGATGAACGGGACTTCAAGCAGCTTCTAAACTCTGAGCAAACTACCGCTTGTGTGGCTCTCTGTGCGTTTACATGTCCAGTGAATTTAGTGCGGGCGGAAGGGGGTGGGCACAACA
This sequence comes from Mesoclemmys tuberculata, assembly GCA_007922155.1. Taxonomy (NCBI): domain Eukaryota; kingdom Metazoa; phylum Chordata; order Testudines; family Chelidae; genus Mesoclemmys; species Mesoclemmys tuberculata. The sequence continues at coordinate 14,591,671 of ML675715.1, read as the reverse complement.
GGAAGTCCTCTCTCTAGCCGTAGAGCGTGGACACATTTCCCTTGCTCAGCCCAGCTCCATTCTGCATCCATTCACGTATATGCCCAGGTCCCAGGCGGGCTTGTGCTACCAGGGCTTCGCTCCTGTTGTTGTTTGAGCTAGCACAGGTCTGTCTACCTGGGCGGCTGTCACGCCTCCTGACTGCAGCGTAGAGGTGTCATGCCTGGCCAACAAGGAAGCCTACAATGCCAGCCTTGTTGAGGTGGGTTTCATAGGAGCCAGTGACTCTGAGATGAAATGTTTCATATTCTAGATCCCGGGGGGGACTTTTAGTAGAATGCCCCCAGCACATTCTCTCTGCTGCCTGGGAGCTCCGTGACCATTCCTTGTTTCCCTTGTGCTGCAGCAGGGTGGAGGGAATACAGGCGTGTGTGAGGTGGGGAAAGTGATCGCTGGAGCAGCTTTAATATCGTGGGGCTTTCTGAAGTGTAAACAAAATTAAATCCTTCTCAGATTTATGTGGCGGTGCAATCTTAGCCGATAACCCCAGGTGAAAGGGATTTTCTGAAGTAACAACCCAAGTCTCAGCTAATGTGCCGTGAAAGAGAGGACTTTTGTCTGTTTCTATTTTTTTATTCTAACTGCACTTTTCAGCACACCCGGGGCGGGCCACAGACTGGCACTGAGCATCTGTAATTGGCAGCAAACGCCTGCTGCGGTATCTCCAAAGTCATATTTTTCTCCCCTCCTTAGAGAAAGCATCGTCCAGTGAGTAGGGCCGTGCGGTGCAGCTCAGGAATTCTGCGTTTTAATCCCCGCTCTGGTGTGTGGGTTTGGGCAAACCACGCCGCCTTCGTTTCCCCTCCCGTTGTTTCTGACCCTTCTGCTTCGGCTCCAAACTCACAGTTAGTCTCTCTCTTACGGTCTGCTAATTGTTGTTTGTCCGTCAGGTTGGAGGAGGACCATTACAACACTGGGTTTGTTTGGTTTCTGTGGACACGTGAGTGGCTGATCAGGCCAGTTTGAGCTATGAACGGTCCTTGGCTCACTGAACAAGAGATGCTGCTCTGGGCCGCTTGATTTAACAGCGGATGTGCTGGTGCTGCGAGAACTACGCTTATGAATCTCTTACAATCTGACTGTCCGGCATGTAGCACAACAGAGCCCGATTCTTGGCGAGGCTCTCCAGGCCCTACTGGAATAGACCTAATGTAATGGCTGCGCAAGGAGATGGTGGGCTGAGAGCAAGTCTGTCTGTGGCAGCGCACACAAGTGCTAGAACTAGGGGTGCTGCTGCACCCCCAGGCTTGAAGTGGTTTCCATTCTCCATAGGGGGAGCAGTTTGGTTCAGTGGCTCTCCACACCCCTAGCAGCATGGTTTAGGGGACAGGTCCTGGAGCTGGGAGCCAGGAATTCCTCACTCTGCTGCTGACTGGCCTAGGCCACATAGCAAGTCACTTTGTCCTCAACCCCATCTGGTTTTGCTTTGATGGGAACCGTCTTCATAGACCTCAGTGGAGTCACAGCACTGTCCGTGTGCAGTGCGATCAGAGTGAGCTGCACCACCTCTGCTAGGATCCACTTCCCCATCTGTAAAGTGGGAAACGCAGCACTTCCTACTGTTACAATTTCTGTGGACCCAGAGGTATGCATGGTGCATTGTAGGCAAGTGAAAGGAATGAGTCTCTGTCCCAAGGAGCGGTACAGTCGAAGGCTCCCAGCCCCTGGCTTCACGTTAAGTGCATGTTTGAGTGTTCGCAGGATTAGGTCCAAATTCAAAAACCCAAGCATGCAGGACAATGACCTGGTTTGTCTGGGTGCCAGATACAGCGATAAGGATAGGATTGAGCTCTTGCAGAAATCAGGAGAACACGGTGAAAGATCTTGTGAAATTCACCTGTGGGCCAGCACAAAACTTTGGCACCACTTAAGTCTCCAAAATAGGGCGTAGGTGGGGTTGAAGTGGTGCCTTGACCTCCAGCTGCCCTGTCTGCCTGTGGGTGACTCGCACTCCTATCGCATCCACGTCCTGTTAGTTCCTTTTCAAAGTCCCTTTTCTCATCCGTGGGTATTTCGGATCAGCACAAAGGATTTGAAGGAGGAGAGCGAGGTGGGCCGGCAGCCTGGGCCAGCAAGGCCCCGGCATAGGGGAGAGTTGGAGAAAAGCCTGCCTCACCTGGGTGTTGTGAGAATGAATGAACGGTTTTGTTAAAGGGGTTGAAAAGGTAGGTCGCTCTGTGCGGGTGCCTGCACTGACACATGCATCTGACATGCCTACATGGTATCAGAACTCTAGCATTTCTGAGAGGACTTGATGTCAGACTGCAGTGGTGACGCTGCCCACGCGTGCCGGCCAGCGGAAGCGTAACCAATCTGAATGGGGGACACGGGCGTGATGCAGGCAGACACCCTGCGGAGAAAAGATGCCTTCATGTGGGTTTTCGTCCGCCATTGTTTGTCAGGCAGTGGGTGCGTGAAGCAGTCCGTCTGCTTGTGCTGCTGAATTGCTGTGACTTCCCTCTGCATCTCCCCTGGAGCAGGTGAGGTTATTTCTCTCTGCCGCTTTTGTTGCTCCTGCTGGAAGGAACAATGCTGATAATTGGAAACAATGCTCTCTCTCTCCCCCGCCCCCAGAGTGACTGGTCCAAAGTGACAGGATCCAAATGGCAAAGCCGTTCTCCTGCTCTGACATGTCAGTTTCTGCCTGGCGCAGCCGCTGGCAGCCTCTGTCTCAGTCAAATGGTGAGACACTGAGCCGGCCAAGATAGATGCATTGAATTGTTGTGGTTAGCAAATAGATTGGTTCTGTGTGAGGCCTCCTTTACACCAGCGATAGCTGATTCTGCAGTGCCATTTCCAGTGTGCTGGGGGGCAGGATGGGCTGAGGTAGTTTTGAACAGTCGGGTACTGCAGCAGAGGGCGGAGTTCATTGCTGGAGTGGCACGCGTCCTTGTGTCTCCGTATTTCACAGTGGGGTGGGGGTTTTGAACCAATGCAGATAATTCCTAAAAGATCTCTGCACATTGTGCATCACGGCTCAGCTGTGTGTTGTGCTGTAATGCCTTGCAGTGTCACTGTTTGCGTCACTCTTGGGATGTCACACATCCATGAGTCACTGTGGACCCATAACCCTGTGCACCACTACATCTCATGCCCCCCCATGAATCTCTCTGTATCCCTCACTGGGGATTGCAACACACCCATATGTCAATGTGGATCACATGCTTACTGACGTGCTCTGGGCATTGCTATATGAATTACTCTGCCTTAGGGGTGGCTGAAACTTTTCTATCAAACCTGTTTTTTGATGGAAACTTATGTTTTTAATAATTTTCAAAAAAAATTGTTCTGCTTTCTGTGGAAAACTTTGACATTTAGTTAAAAAAACACACACAAAAACCTTTTTGTTTTGTCTGAAATCAGAAATATTTCTAATCCCAGCGGTACTAAAGTGCCTCATGGGAATTGCAGGTTGAATGGGCTTATGTTCCTGTTCTCCTCTATAGGCCAGGCTTCCTGGCTGGACTACATCTCCCATGAGGCAACAGGCCATGGACTCCTAATGCGCCTTCCCTTATCTCACTGAGAAGGGAGACAGTGGTGCTTCATGGGAGAAGCAGTTTGGCTGGCAAGCCACTGGTGATTGTAGCTTTAATCTAGCATGCATTGGTAACAATACTAACGAAAACACAGAAGCATAAGCTTTGGGCTAGCAACCGGAATTAAATATGGACAGGCATTGCTACGCTATGCTCCAATCACACCTTCACGGGCAGTCTTGAAATACCTGTGGGAGCTGAGCTCTTTTGAAAAACAGGCCTTGCCTTTGATTAACACACCACCAAGCATTTCCCTGCTCTCTGTTTGAATCAGCACAGCTAATAGTTTTAGCATTCAGGAAAAAGTAACGTTAATAGCAGATTGCTTCTTTTCTCTGCTAGATATTTTTACAATAATGCCTCTAACGTGCTCTCGGTGGAGTCAGACAGATTCTAAACTGTGGAGTGCCAGAAGGGTATACTCCACCTTAGAAGTAGCTGTGGAGATGAAAGACATGACACCAGATTTTTATTTTATTTTGGCCAATTCAACAGGCCCCACCATTGTTGTGGATTAAAAAATAGTGGAGGGTTTTTTAATTGTTTAATGATTAAAACAAGGGACCGGCCCCAGGTGTCCTGGGTTCCAAGCCAGAGTCTGCCACTGATGGTGCATGACTTTGGGCAAGTCACTTCCTTCCTGTGCCTCAACTTTCCATTTCTCAAGTGGGGTTGATGGCAATAATAGAAGCCACCGGGGCAATGTTCTGTGCGACTCCGTGAAATGGATGTTGGCGAAACACTGTGAGATCTTTTGAAATCCATCTATAAATGCAAAGCATCGCTCTGACCCGTCTGTGCCTAGGACAGCCCACCTGAAAATGCCCAGGGCAGGGCAGGCTGCGACAGGAGAACAGATTCTCCCAGACTGGTGGCTAACACTGCAGCTAGATTCACCAACCAGTCACCCGCACTGCTTCTGATCCCTCCCTCCTTCCCCTCCCTGCTTATCTAGCAGCTAAGACAGAAAATATGCACGGCCCCTTTACTGTATTTCAGTCGCTGGCTCCCAGTCAGCAACTAGGTCCAGTAAAAAGATAAGTTGTTTAAAACTCTGTCTATTCCCTTTTCCAAAACGTTCTCCTGATCCCAAAGGGTCAGCCACAGGGGCAGATCAATACAAGTTTGGATCGTACCCAAAATACCACGCTGCCAGCCAATCCTTTAGTAACTAAAACTAAAGGTTTATTACAAAAGGAAGGACACCAATCAGAAGAGAGATGTTAAATTGGTCAGAGCAATCAGCTACATACAAATAATTGTAAAGTCCACATAGATCAGGTTCTCAGCCGAATTGTTGGGGTTCCAGGCTTCTACGGTCCCTCTGGTGTACATCCAGTACTGGGCTGGGTCTGTCCTTTGTTTCGCAGCTTTAGTTGCAAATGCGTTGGTCTAGAGGTAGGAAGCAGGAATGGAACAGTGGCCTTATGCCTTTTATGGCCCTTTGCCATGCGGCTTGTGGAAATTCACAGAAACAAGATGGAGTCCAGGGTCCCCTGGGCAAGTCCTGGTGAATCAAAAGGTGTAGCCCCTGGGTTCTTTCTCTAGGCTTATTGTATCTTTGAGTTCCCCTAATGGGCCATGAAGCAGGCTTGTTCCTACTGCCATCCAGCCTGGGGTGTCACGCAGAAACACAGCACCAGTTAAAATACAAATCTAGCCAATATATAACGCCCACTACGAATATGGCCCATACCAAACAATATTGTTATCAAATCATATTCTAAAAGGTCCCCCGAACCCAGACAGCATCTCCCTCGCTATTTGGTTTGTGGAACTGGGCCATGTTGAAGTCTTCGTGACCATCAGGCCATAACTTTTAGGCAGCAGTCTCCGTGGTGCCTCTAGGCTACGTGTGCATCCGTCTAACTTCCAACGCTGCACAGGCTTAGTGGGGTTCAGTTACTTTTCTGGTGGGAAATGTGAGTGTGACACTGAGGGAGCTTAAATACAGCAGAGCCTTTCAGCTCTCTTCTCTCAGGGCCCGTTAACCTTTAGACTAGAGAAACAGCAGCCAAGTTTGCAGCCTCATGTTTCGACCCTTGCTAATGATCTGTCCAGTGAATTCAGCCCAACAGCCAAGCGGCTTCTGCAGGAAATCTGCGGGCAGTGTAGCAGCAGCTTGGGGGGGGGCTAACACTGAAGAAGGAAATTGCTCTCCCCGCACAGCACCCTCTCCAGACCACACATGGGCAAGGCTACCACCTAGTGGCATGGTCATTTGGGAGGTTCCTTTCCACTGCATCCCTGTCAGTACTTTGTTTCTCTTTGCAGCAGTGTAATAAGACCTTGCTAATGACGGGGAGACCCACTGCAATTGTCTCCACAGGGTTGCCACCTTCCCAGGGCATCTAAGGGGAATTTAAAAGGCATCTTTAAGCACCATCAGATTTATTTATTTTCCAGGGGAGAATTTGTGTTTGGGGAAGATGATGGGAAAGGCAGCACTGGCCACAGACAAAACACAGCCTGGCATAAATAACACAAGCATCCATCGCAGGCTTCTGCAGGCATGCTTGACTCTGCCCTGGGGAGACCACCAGGCCCCCCTATGCTGGGCTTTTTGCCATCTACTCAGACAAAAGAGCCACATGAGATTCCAACCTGGAAACAGGTGCGTGTAAAAAACAATGCAAGCTCTGCAGGCAATGTCACTTCAGACCTTGCTGGGGGGCAGGGAAGATGCAAATCTCTCCCTTGCCAGAGACTAGCCAAGTGTGGTGTAAGAAGCAGCCTGTGCCAAGGAGGTCTAGAGTGGTTCAGAGTGCCTATGCCTGACTCAAACAGATGTCTGCAAATTTAAGAGGGAGGCTGGGTCCTGAAGAGCCAATTTGCATGGGGCGGGGTGTGGTAGCGTGCTCGAGGATACCCAAAAACATCGAAGGTGGACTAAATCCTGCCTCCTTGGCCACCCACAGGGAGGACTGCACATCTGACCTGGTGCACTTGGTAATTAACTAAGGATCCCAAAGCCAGCCGCTGCCCAACGTTCATGTCCACTTGTCTGCAGATTCTCTGACACGTGAGCACCTCTCTGTAGGTTTTGGGAGAGTTCTCCGCAAAATTTCCATTGCATTAAAAAACATAAATTCTTTCCACGCTCTGTGATGCAAAAGCAGCTGTTTCAACCACAGAACCTATATAAACACCGTCAGCTTTGCCACTGAAGCTCATATGTTCCTTGGACCAAACACTTTTGGCTTACTAAGCATCTCTGGGTGAGAAGTGCCTGCTGTGAGCGATTTGGCGGGTGGAGTTTGCACGCTCCACCTCAGTGTTTATAGAGATTCTAAGCACCGTGAATCAGAACTACTCTATCATTAGAGTACATGTAGTCTGACAGTAGCATCAGCTGGGACTCGAGAGATCTGGGTTCAGTCCTTGGCTCTGCCATGGGCTTCCTGCACCACCGTGGGCAAATTCCTTAATCTTCTTGTCCTTCACCTGAAAAATGTGGCTAATGCTTTGTCTTTTCTGTTTAGATTTATAAACTCATCAGGGCAGGAACCCATTCTTGCTGTCTTTATACAACATACTGAGCACAACTGAACACTGCTGTGTCACAAATGAATAAGCAGTGTCTTTTATAAATTCCGCAAGCCCTCTCAAGGGGGTTATGAACTCCACCGGGACTGGACAGCTCAAAAGGCTACCCCTTCCTAGCAAACCGTGCCCAAATGAACCATCCAGCTTTCTTTCAAGGTCAATGACTTTTTTCAAAAAGTGGGAGAAATTGTTCACTTCCCAAACTCCCTTTGTCTCTAACATCCTTTCTGTGGTTAGCCCCACCTTAAAAACCGAGCCAGGCTTCTGAAAGGAGATGTGTGTGATGTTCACAGAGCCCAGCGTCTGAAGGGACCATTGTGGCCATCTAGTCTGATCTCCTGCACAGGCCAGAGAAGTTCCCCAAATAATTCTTAGAGCAGATTGGTTAGAAAAACAGCCAAGCTTGATTTCAAAATTGTCAGCAAGGGGGAATCCCCCACGACCCTTGGTGAGTTGTTTCAGTCATTAATTACTCTCTCACTGTGAAAAATGTGTGCCTTAGTCCCAGTCTGAATTTGTCGAACAGGAAGGAATTTTAAAAGGAGTTAAGGGGGCGGGAGGGCCTTGCCAGGGATCTGATGGAATTGCAGCCTTTTCACCAATCCTGAAACGAGCTGTGCCTGAGCAGACTATTGTTGGTTGGTTGTACTGTGGTAGCACCTGGGAGCCCCAGGAATGGGCCAGGACCCCACTGTGCTAGGTGCTGCCCAAAGACAGAATGCAATGCTACCTCCAACGTGGCCCCATGCAGGGGTCCAACCATGCACTCCTCATTGCAGCACGGGGGCAGTTGCACCAACCGCACAGCTGTGCCTCTGTAACTGGCACTGGTTCTGCTGGAGGGTTCCCAGGGACATTGGGTGAATCAGAGGAGGCAGCGTGTGCCCGGATCTCTGACTTGGCTGCCGTTGTTACTGTTGTGGCACCTCCCACTCTCCCATTCAGCTAGAGAACCAAGTCCAGCCTGAGACGCTTCTTTCCCACCCTGACCATCAGCAGGGCAGCCACCGCTCCACAGAGCGACCTCCCAGGAGCTCACCTTTCAGCAGCTCCCACAGCTTTGGCTCTTGGAGAAGTTCAGCTTTCCCTCTCCCCTGTGGCTTGCGCAGCTTTTATTTATGGCTCAGCACATGGCATGAGCCCAGATGTCATGGTGATGGGCACAGCTGAGGGGTCTATCTGGATCAGGAGATGTGCGGTGCAGTTCATAGCGCAGGAGTCGCCTTCTGGTGATTGGCTGCTCTCCCCTTGCCTAGGGCTGGTGCGACTCCAGGCCTTACGTCCTGGCTGCACGAGGGCTGTGGAATCTGTCCCAGTCACTGATACAGGGCCAGCACTGGCCAGGAATAGGGAAAGGGTGGGCTTGGGGCAACAGGCCAGGCCGGAGCATTGGGAGAGATGGGTTCTAGTCTGGATCCTGCCACAGACTCATGCTTGCACAGCTTTTATTTACAGCTCAGCCCACGGCATGAGCCCAGATGTCATGGCGATGGGCACAGCTGGGGCAAGTTAATTCCCCTCCTGCCTCAGTGTCTCCATAATGTCTCCTCACTGTCTACCTGGGGATGATAGAACTGAGGCTGACACATTAAAATGTTTGGAGACCCTAGATGGAAAGTGTCATGGGAAGGCCATTGTCACTGTTAGAACCTTTCCACCCTAAACAAACAACGTGGTGGTGCCGACGCTGGCGTGCATTGTCCCCTGGCGCACAGGCAGAGCAGCACAGAGGGAGCCATGAGTGAGAAGGACCCTGGGGAAGCCCCTCCTGGGGGAAAAAGAGCCAGTGCTGTAGAGGGTTAGCATCCACGTGGGGCAGATTTGATCTGGTGTGCATTGGCACAGCTCCCTAGATGTCAATGGGCTTGACGTGCCCAGGGTTTGTGCGCCCCGGAGTTGGAAGACCCACGGGGCTGAGGTGATTGTTGTGAAGATCCAGTGAGTCTGAAGTATTTAAAAATAAACCTTGGGGCCACTCAGCCAACCCTTCTGGCAGGATCGTCTTCTCCATCCACGGAGGGGGTCTTGTCAAGCAGGACCCCGTGGCTGTTGCTTTTTCCATCCTTTTGGTTTTTAATTAAAGGCATCTCTCTCTTCATCTACCAGCAAAAAGAGGAGAGAGGCCCTGCTAATCCAAACATTGCATGGAGCAACTGAGCCCTTCCTTTTCATGCCAGAGTTCGGCAAGGGGCAGAGAGGCATAATCGCTGACACAGAACTGTTCATGCTAGGGAGGGGGGAGAGAAGGTGGGGGGAGAGGGAAAGAAGACAGAGAGAGGGGCGGGGAAGAGTCCCCACAAAAATTTCTTCATAACAGGAAACGTCTCATAAAATACCTGTGGTTTGGCATATAAAATTCACTTGGTCAAAATATGCACCTGGCAGGCACCCCTACTATTAATGCTGCACTCAGCCGGGTATTTCAATGGAGCTGGAGGCTGGGAGGAGGAAGGGTTTGTGACTCGGAAAGCAGAAAGGCTGGCAGCTCAAGACAGAGGAAACAAACCGAAGTTTGACCAAACGTGTCTCCAAATGTTTCAGATGTTTCCGTCTCATCCCTCAGCAAAAGGCATTTTCTAGCCCTGCTGAAGGGGGGTGCTATGCTTTGGATCGGGGACAGGCGGCCTTATTTCCCTGTGAACTTCTGAATGTTGTCAGGGAGAGGGAGGATCTGCTGCTACCCTGGAGTTCTTTAAAATTTAAAACCTCTTCCCTTATTGGCCCTGCTCCCCAGGCATCCCCTGCTCGGACCTGGCTGCTGCCAATGGTCACAGCAGGTTAGCAGGGCAGATGCTCTCCCGGTCAGTTCTGGAGTTTGGTCTTCTCTGACAAGGCCCATCTAAAGTGTTTCCAGCAGAGGCATGCCCCAGGAAAACTCCCCGTGCAAGCTGCCGAGGCAGGAGCTGCTCCACGAGCACCAATGCCACTTTGCACAGTCCCGAAGCATTGCAGAATTCAGCGACGTGCAGCCCTGGGGCTTCTCTTTGGAGTTCAGTTCTCCGCTGAGGGTCGAGCTGAGCGGAAGCCTCCCACGTGCGTGCCCTGGGTGGTGTGCATTTGCACAGGGCAGGGTGAGGTTTGCATGAGCTGCCGGCCTGGATAAGGCACTTCAGCTAGTCTTCAAGCGAGATGTGTGAGGAAAAACCGAAGCGTGTGTGTGCAGGGGACTTCTACCCAAGCTACAACCCAAATGGATGAGGCCTTCTCCAAGTCCGGCCTGGATCATCGCTAGGGATCCAGTCCGGGGTCTGGCCAGCTGTGTGCACCTGCGCCTAGAGTTTGCCAGCAAGAAAACCAGGCTGCAGAGACCGGCTGCGAGGCCTTGTGCTGTTGGGTGAGGGTGGCATCTGCGTGGAGGCAGAAGTCTCCCAAGGCGAGTCTTGATCGCGGTGTCTCTCCACTCCACTCTGCAGAGCCATTGTGACTGGGGATGGGCGGAGTTCTGGCGTGCCGAAGCCAGGCAGCTAGACGCAGATGCTCTCCCAGGATTTTGTTTGATTGGTATTTAGGCAGGAAGGGACCATCCCAATCATCCGGCCTGGCCTGTGTAGCCCAGGCCGTAGAATCTCAGCCACCGCTGAGCGCTATCAGGTGGCTGAGAGAGCGAGCTGGCGTCAGGGGAGGCTGTGCCTCGAGGCTGTGCCTTCGGCCACTTGGCGTACGACAGATTTGACCACCTCTCTTTCCCCGTGGAGCCCCTCTCGCTGTGGTGCTCAGACAGGAACAGCATGACTCTTCTGCCTCCAGATTTGTACCCTTTGGGTCTGACATAGAAAGTAATTGGGGGAAGCTGCGGTGCCATTCAGTCATGTTTCCACAATGCCCACCAGGTCAGGTGACACACCAACCATGGCGAAGGCTTTATCAACCTGTGAGCAGCATGAAGCCAACGTCCTGGCAGGTTTTTGGCTTGATGTAGAGTGATTGTATTGAGAGACCGCACTGGGACCCACGTCATCCTCCTCTCAGGGCTGGCTTTCCTCTCTTCCTGCTAGGGTTTGTGTGGGAAAGGGCTGCAGCTGGGTGGTCGGCCTGAACAGTGGTGAGCTGCCTACAACGCTAAGTGTTGCCGTTCTATTCTGTGCCCTGCCCTGCCTTGCTACACCAGCCTATGCTTCTCTGGGAGGTCTAAGCAAGACCTTACCTCCCAGTTTGCTGGAAAGCAAGCCTGGCCTTTGTGCCCTGGGATATCTAGCACACGTAGAGAAGGTCCAATGAGCTGGTTAAATTTGCCAGGCTGCAATATCCTGAGCCTGTGACAGATCATTGTGAACACAGGCTGTGGCTAGGTCTGACAAAATAACATTGGAAAACGCCGGCGACGGATGCTGCCCACTGAAGATGAGGGGGGCTTACGCTGCATCCGCACAAATAATTCAAAGTCACAGATTGTAGACGTGGGATCAGAAGTCTCACTGCAGCGTAGGCAGGCTGGAGCGTGGCTGGGCAGACACACTGCACAATTGCCAAGTCTAACTTCAAGATTGCAAACTTAATTAGCTCACAATAGAGTGGTCAGCGTGTTCAAATCCCACTGGAATGAATGAGCCCGCGTTTCTGAGATGGGAGAAGGATTCCTGGATGGAGGCTCTTCAGACGGTATAAGGAGAGCTTTCAGTCAGTCGAGGGTTCCTAGTTTAACATCTGGTTTCAGCAAAATCTTATCATGCTGGTTTTAAGAGGTGCTCAATTAAAATGTTTTGGCAGGCTCGGATTTGCTGGAGCTAATAAAAGAGCTGTACACAGAGTTACTTCCACAAAACAGTCACCATTCTCCGCAGTACTGGCTGATTGTCATTAAAGGAACTTGTTCCATGAATTAACAGCATAGCTGTGGTGCTACTAACCAAACTTGGAAGCCAGCCCCTAAAGTGCAATTGCAGAGATAAGCGGAGAAAGCAAGCTGCTGAATGGAGAGGCTATGAAAGGCGAGAAACGGGGTGGTCTGGACTGGGAACACCTCGCTGTGTGGAGAATGCTCCGTTAAACCCACGTGGTGCTATTCTCCGAAGGACCATTTCCCGCAATGACACTCGCTCAGCGCTGCACAGCATTCAGCAGTTGAGTTTTGTACTGGAAGATACAATCCCCGGAAGATGTGAGGAGGGGACAGATCCTCAGCTGATGCAAGTGACCAGAGTGTGGGGAAGGGAACGGGACAAGGGACAGGAGCGGTGAGTTCAGCAGAAGGAAAGCCAAGGAGTTTTGTAATTACGCTTGAGTTTGGAGCCACACAGGCCGAGTTTCTTTCGCTTGAGTACTTCACTGGTGCCCAGCTCTGAGGTTAGCGCCGTCCGGCCTGTTTTATCCATCACTGTCAGTTTCAGGGGTTTTCACAGTTCAGGCTACAGTTTGCATGTGCACAGAGAAATTGATGAATCAATTTGAGGCTGACGTGGCCACCGATCTGCAAGGGTGTTCCCTGAAGAGAGGATGGGCTATAGCAGCCAAAACTGATGTCAGAGAGACATCCCACTGCAAGGTCACTGGTGGGAGTAGGGAGAGCAATAGATCTTGGTATCCGGGTGGCTGCAGTAATCCCCTGGGTGACAAAGACACTGGGGAACCCCTTGTGGTTCTGGTATAGCAAAGAGATCTGATTGCTAGGCAGCTGGGTAGATCAATTGACTGTAGCGGCAGGCACTCAACCCCACATTGCTGCCCTGTTTCTCTTGTACACGCAGCACGCAGGGGGCTGTTGTTGGTATTCCCCAAGCTTGCCTCCGTGCGCTGGTTGACTTGGAGAATCAAGGCTCTGCTCAGTGGAGAAATAGAGCATGAAGGGCGGCTGCATATATTGTTTCCTCAGTCGAGTGAGCAATAAACCCTGGCTCCGGTGGCAGCCGCCATCACACGCTCGAGATGCAGGGAAGTGCTGAGGATTAGGTGGGACGTGGATCATGGCCCTATGTAAGAGCACTTACAGCGAATCTTCCAGCCTCCAGGAAAAAGCTGCTGGGTGGGAGGCCCAGAAATGGTGCAGATGAGGAGTAGATTATAGATATTCCCCCGCCTCCCTGGTCTGTTTGGAGATGGTCTCTCTATGTGCACACAGGCTGGCCCTGCTGGTGGGCGGGTGGAGAGCTGTGCATGCAGCCGGAGTATGTAGGCGGGCAGGTTATCAATAAATGAAGAACTTTCTGAAAGGAAGCAGTCCTGGTCCGCACGAGCATGACAAACTCATCAGAGTATCTCAGCACCGAGCCCTCCAGGTGCTTGAGCTCTCCACGCCCCCCAAGATTAGTGGGAAGGAAAGAAAGATGCATCCAGCCCCCTAGATCTGAACACACCCTTGAAGTTAGGCAACAGATTCTCCCAGGGTTTGTTAGGTGGGCAGAGAGGGGCCTGGGGAATCCAGTGGCAACATGGAAAAAGAGGTGAGGGGAAGCAAAGGAAGGGGACAGACAAAGTTAGTTTACAGAAACAAAATTAAATGGTTTGTGATTTCCAATGCAACACAGAAGTTTGCTTACAAAACCTGTCATTTGGGTGTTTCCGATACCCTTTTCTCTCCCTGTTCCTGGTGCAGTTTCATGTCCCTGCTGCGCTCTGGTGGCTGGAATGCAGAGCCTGCTCCAGTAAGGTTTCCTTACTGTGGCAGTCTCCACTTGGGACAGAAGCCCACGAAGCTCTAACACTGCAGCCCGCACAGAGCTTTTCCTCCAGCTTGGGTGTTTGGAGGCCTGTGCGTTTGGCACAGAACGTGCAGCGTTCTAACGCAATGTGCAGTCTGTCTGTGTTGCGTGTTGTCATAGGTAAGTTAATGTCTGACACGACACTTCCTATCTGTAGCCATCCCATCTCGGGGCTGGTCCCCAGCCCAGACCCTGCTTCTCTAGTGCCAAGGTTTGATGGAGCAACTAAAGCATCAGTCTGGTTTGGCGATACTTTAACTGACCGTGTTTCACCTGCTACAGTTGGGGACAGCCACTAGCAATGAATGCCAGGGAAAGAATTCAGCTGCCTCCTCTGCTTCATGTCATTGATTGAAGCTGGAGAATCTGAATTCCAGTCGTGGCTGGTAAGAGCTTCCAGGGCGCAGGTGCTAAACTCCAGGTGCGGGGGTGCTGCTTCACCCCCTGGTTTGAAGTGGTTTCCGTTATGTCCTGGGTTTCCGGTTTGGGTCAGTGGCTCTCAGCACCCCCACTATACACATTGTTCCAGGCCCCCTGCTCCAGGGATGGATTTTCAGGAACAGACCCTTAATTTTACACCTGTGATCAACTGTGGGCACCAGTGACCAAATTCACGGGCCAGGATCTAAACTGTCTTGCAAATGTGCAAATTGAGACTAACACCTTGACCTTGCTAGAATTATATTCCTGCCAAAATGGCATCAGTGGGGAGAGAGTCAAGGTCTCTGGGCCAGATTTCCTGCAAGGCTCAGCATGTCGGGTGTCAAGGACGCACTAAAATGTGGCCAGAAATGCTGAGTGCACTTGCAGACCCAGCCCTTACTCTGGTCCCTAAAGGAGAGCAGAGCACTTGTTTAACAATCTGCTCCTGACTGTGGATGCTGCGTGCCTGAAAATCGGGCCCTGCATCCTTTGGAAATTTGGCCCTGTATGTCCAACTACTGGATTGTAGATCAAAAAATAAATCTGTAGGTGCAAGTGGTGTAAAGTGGATCTTTGCTATCCGAATCAGCATCTGTCAGTATTTCATCAGAGGCCACCCTGGGGCCCGTTGGGAAATGTATCCCTCTTTTGTTAACATAGTTCACCCAGGGACTGCTTCTCCGGTGGCTTGTAACAGAACAGTAATTCCATGTCCCTGCACGTTCTGCTTCAAAACCAAACTTCCTCAGACATGAGCCCTGGAAATTCAAATTTGGGGTTTGACCACGTACCCCATCTCTATCAGAGATTACCATTAGCAGGACCCATTTTCACCAAACCCTGTATGTGGCACTGCAATGTCTTCAGTCAGAGTGACCAGACCAGGATGATCTGGTTTGCGTCTGTTCTTCGAAGGAATATCAGAGGAAGTCATAATGGTAAGCCACATGTTGTAGTGTGTAGCCAATAATTGCCATGTAACCCGTGCTCTGGTTTGGAGGGCAGGAATAACTACATGTCTGCTTCCTAACTCTGTGGTGCTGACCACGAAATTAGATAGTCGGCAGCTACCATGAGAGAAGAGGATTTAGATGGCGACAGTTCAAAGTGGTGATGTGTATTTTCTTCCTTGACAATTGCCTGGTGTTGGCAGATGCAGCCAACCCCACAGCCAACACCGCAGGGGCGTGAGCAGCTTGTGCCTAGAGCAAAGAAAAACACCCAGGCTTACAACTGATTTTCTTCTCCAGCTGATCTCCCTTGCCTGGGGAGGTAGGCTAGGAAGAAGGCATTGAACTTCCCAGATGTCCGCCCGCCCAGGACAGTATCTTTGTTTTCCACTAGTGCAACTCCACTGATTTCCATGGAGCTGGTCCTGATATCCCGGTGTGAGACTGGAATTCGGCCTGGTCTCTTGGAAGGGGAAAAGCCCCAGGGTGTCTTTCCCCTGCTTCCACCCATCCATCTCACTCCTGGAATCTCTCTAGGCGAGGTATTTGTATGGCTTATTCCCCATCGTAGTATCTGACAGTGAGATGATCTGTCCCCTTGTGTCGCAGCTCACAACTTTTCTCTGTAGGTTAAACTTTCCTGGAAGAGGAATATTTTATACTTGCAAGTCATCCCCCTCAATAACCAGTATCTTGGTTTCATGGGGGATCAAAGCTAGGACCTCTGGAGTTGAGTATGAGCCTTGACAGCACGAGTCAGGGATTAAGTCTTTTAGTGGTGAGCTGTAGAAGTTTCTTGCTGTCTGTGAACTTGTCACACACCCTGGACAGAAGGTCACTGAACCCTCTGCGCTGATCTCCAACCCGCCTCTAGAATCCCCTCAGCGGGAGGAAGGAACTTCGGTCTTTGGTAATCAGTGCTGGCAGGGCAAGCACACCGAGTTCACCACCACCTTTGTGGGAAGAGCGGAGGTTTGTCCAGACGCTATGCTCTTGTTAACGATCAGCGTCCAAGCCTTGAGCATGTGCAAAGTTCCACCTACCAAAAACTTCCTCCCATTTGTAAGGTGCCACTGGGAAGCTAAACCGGTGCCTGCATTTGGGGTTATGTAAGGACTGTTATTTAACCACAGTACTTTGGCAAGCACATGCTTCTGACAGCAGGCAGGAGGAGTCATTGCCTTTGAATCAGAAGCAGCATGGTCTTTAACAGTTGCTCTGAATACATGGTTTCAGACGTCCTGCACCTATGCTTCCCTTCAGTTAACGTTTGGTCTCTCTCCTGTAGGCGAATGCAGTATAGGTGCTCAGATACTGTGGCAGGCAAGTTAAAAGGGAAAGAGGAATACAAATATATCAGGGGGATTAACGTTAGGGAGGGAGAGGAATTATTTAAGTTTAGTACTATTATAGGCATGAGGACGAATGGGTACAAATTGGATATTAGGAAATTTAGACTAGAAATTAGACGAAGGTTTCTAACCATTAGGGGAGTGAAGTTCTGGAATAGCCTTCCGAGGGAAGTAGTGGGGGCAAATGACTTATCTGGCTTTAAGACTAAGCTTGATAAGTATATGGAGGGGATGTTATGATGGGATAGTTTAATTTGAGCAATTGATTTTGGATTATCGGCAGATAAGTCTGCTCAATGGTCTGTGGGAATGCTGGATGGGATGGGAACTGAGTTACTGCAGAGAAATCTTTTTTGGGTGCTGGCTGGTGAGTCTTGCCCACATGCTCAGGGTTTAGCTGATCGCCATATTTGGGGTCGGGAAGGAATTTTCCTCCGGGGCGGATTGGCAGGGGCCACGGAGGTTTTTCGCCTTCCTCTGCAGCATGGGGCATGGGTCGCTTGCTGGTGGATTCCCTGCAGCTTGAGGTCTTCAAATCTCACTTTTGAGGATTTCAATAATTCAGTCATGGGTTTGGGGTTGTTATAAATGTGTATGGGTAGGGTTTTGTGGCCTGCCTTGTGCGGGAGGTCAGACTAGATGATCATATTGGTCCCTTCTGACCTATGAGTCTATGAGTCTATTAATTTTAATGGAAATCTTAGCAACAGCTTGTGTTTTTTCCCCAGTGCGGCTTTATCCCTTTTAGGTCTCATTGATTTGCATGTTTTGTACCAGGGGCTGTCATAGGTAAATGATCTCACGCCAAGACCAGAACGCGCAGTTCATGGGGCTCAGTTTCATGGGCCTAACCTAAAACGCAGACACTCCCAGGATGGCAGGAAGCGGAGTGCATGCAGGGCGGGGTGTTTTTCTTTCTGCAAGGAAAATGTTTTCTTGTTCCTTCTGATTAAGCGCTGGCAAGATTTTGGATCCTGTGCAGCGGACACAGCAGCTTTTGTTGGTATCAGGTGTCGTGCATTTAAAACTTCGTCAGTGCCAAAAACCAACCAGAATATCACTTTGCTATGGGAGGGGAGCTAGCAATCAAGATGGCTAGCTGTTGCAGTCTGACCTGTAGGAACGGACCGTTCTTTCTGTCTCGTAGGTAACACAAACCAAAGCTTCAACTGTTTATCTACTCCTGGAGCGTATCCCACATATTAGGCTTGGAATAGTTCCCTGTTTTAGTCTTAAAAATGACTGATGGAGGATGGAGTGGTTTGACTGGACAAGGAGGGCTCCAAAACCCATGCTGGTTTCCAACCCACCCACATTGGTCAGGGTTTCTTTTTGGCCTGGTTACCTAGTAAAGTATCAATCCACTGCCGTAAAGCGCCACACTCCAGCAGCCTTTGGAACGTGGCTGGAAACCTGCTGGGCGTTTACCAGCCGACCTTTTGCTTTCACAGCCAGCTGCCTCTGTCATTCTAGCGATGGGTCCAGGAAACAGGGATGGGCCTGCTGCAAAGCTCTAATGCTGGATCCTCCTCCAAGTCAGAGGTTGTTCGGACGGGGGTGGAGAACAGAGAGGGAGGTGATTTGGCCCCATCCTCATGTGATTCGTTACAGACCCAGGTTTGTGACGTTCCAGCATCATCAGGCTGGAGATAAGTGTGATGTCACACAGGCTAGGCCATGGCCTCACTAAACAGATGCGGCAGGAGGGAATTCATTGGCACACACCTCTTGCTTTGAGTTTCAGGTCCAAATGGCCTCTCAAAAAAATTCTAAGTGGTGTTTGCTTTGAAATGGTTTGTTCGAGGTTTGCTCTCCCACACTGCTGTGATGTATCCACCCAGGGTCACTCAACAGGAGAGATGGGCTAAGTCAGAGCCACCCCGCCCTGCATTTTCCCAGCATTAGGTGGTGTACAGTGTTGGGCTCTGCTCTGCTGTTGAGAGGGGGGAAGCTGTGGAGCCCAGATCTGCAACTGAACGGCATCGCAGTTCTGGGCTGGCGTTTGGGTCTCTGAACCTCTTTAATGGAGTTTGGCTAATAGTCTTTGTCTGCAATGAGATCTGCAGGCTCCAGCTTTGATCCAAGTGGCATTTTTGAAAGCTTTCTGGAATGCAGCATCCGACTGTCAAATGGCCAGAGAGCGAGAGAAGCAAGGGGAGCCCTTTAAAAAGGAATCACAGATAGCCGTCCTAGCAAGCCTGTGATCTGCTCTGAGCACGCCCACGTGCTGAGTGCTTCCAGGGGCATGTCTCCAACACCTCCGCGTCCTGACTGCAGCACGTTGCGAGGGGCCGGTTATATCACTCGCCTACTGGGCTCCGTTTCTTCTTGCAAAGTCCAACCACTGCCCTGCCCCCGTCTTTCTAATATCCTGACCACTCTAGCCTTGATTTAGCAAAGCACGTACTTAAATGGCAAACCGATGCACTGACTTCAAAGGCCAGTGCGGCGTGTGCCTGAGCGCTTTGCTGAATCACAGCATTTGGTACCTTGCTGGGTCGAGGCTGATGGCCTCCTCCATCTAGCTCCAGGCGCCTCCATATTTTCCTTCTTCGCCCCAGCAAATGATGTACCACTCCTCTCGGACACAGGTTCTGTGAGCGTTGCATGTCATTCATGGCAGCCGTCGTCCTCCAACGCCGATGGCGGGTGCGCCCGCGTGATTCAGTGCCCACATGCCATGCTGCAGTGGTGTAAGTGGCTAAAATGTTCGATTCTCAAGTGACGGGTGCTTGCCAAGACAAGGCAGGAGTGAGGCACGGGGCCAGAGATTACAGCTGGTGCACGACAGCGTGTGAGGCCCGCTGCACTCCCCTCGTCTCTCTCTGATCAGGTTGTTTTTTTAATGACTGGTGATCACTGATATTTTAACACTCCTGGGTGGGATTTTCAAAAGCACCTGGGAGCAGAGTCCTGGGACCTGACGATAAGTGATGGTGTCTGAAAGTGATGAACTGCCCCCCCCCGCGGGGTCTGGTTGGGTTGGGTCAGGTCTGCGCCTTTCCCACGCTCATGGGGCTGGGCTGGGGGCCATCATGGGCCGAGTGTGTCGACGGGTTGTGGAGCCTTTCCTGGCAGCACGTGCCCAATGCTGGCCGGAGCAGGGGGTGCCCACCCCCTAGGCAGGATGTGGCCATGGTGGCACTGATGAAAGGTCAGGGTCGGGTCAGATCAGGCTGGAAAAAGTCTCGACCCTCTTGGGCTTGGGTCCAGGACGGGCTTCAAAAATTAGGCCTCAGCAGACCTTCACTGAAAGGACTTAGGAGCAACAGCCCCACTGAAAATCGATGGGAGAGTGCGTGCCTAAATCCCTCTGCTTTTGCAAACCCAACTGTTAGTACGGCGGAGTGCGGTCGGGGGAACCCAGGCTGGCATTAACAACTGGTTACGGCAGAGCTGACACACAGGCAGCTGCTGAAATTCTGTCGGGGTGTCGACTTTGTTCTGTTCTACAGAGATTCTCTGACTGCCCTGGGCGCCATGGTGCAGGGAAGCCTGTTTTGTAAAAGGGCCGCCAGAGAGAGCCTCTTTCCTTTGCGTTGGGCCGGGGGGAGGAGGATACAAGTTCTGTCTCGCTGGGTGTCTTTGAGAAGTTAGAGTTCCAAAGGAAGTTGGGGGTGGGTTTCTTTTTTTTTTTTTTTTTTTGGGGTGGGGGTATGGGGGGAATGGTTTGGTGCACCAAATACCAATGCTAATAGCTGATAACAATTCTTGGTTGGGGGATGCTTTGCCCTCTCGTGGAATGCAGTTTCTTTCAGGCCTCTAAACAAAGTGTCTGAAAAAGACATGGCTTATTGTCATCAGACAAAAGGTCTGGCTGTTCCCCTTTCCAAACCTGTTGGGGGGTGAGCGAGCTGTTGTTGAAAGACCCCCTCGGCCTCCGCACTCCTGTCCCGGGCTCCTCCCGAGTCCTTTGTTGATCTCTGTTTCACGGCTGGCGCAGCCTGCTTGATCCTTAAAACAGCTGAGCACTGTTCATCCACCCATGCCAGGTCGCTAGGTGGGACTCCCTGTGAGATGTTGCAGCCAGCCTAAAAGCCCCAACAAGGGGTCAGTTAATTTTTGAGCCTGATCCTGATGTGCTTGATGAGCATGTTTAATGCCAGCCCAGTGGGCTGGAATGCAGGAAGGAATAAGCCTATGAGGCCTCCCCCCAAATCGTGCACACCTCTTGGACAGGCTCTTCTTCCCCGCACAAATCCCTGACCTCGGGCTGGAATTTTCTCTCTGTCTAGACTGGGATGCCAATCGGTAATCTGTGTTGGTGCATGTCTTGATCCAGGGTCCTGGCTCCGTCCACTGCTAAAGGCTGTTTGGATCCTCTGGACTGGGAAACCCTTAACGTACTGTCTCAATTGCTCTGGTGAGGTTGCAGCCAGCCAAGCACTGCAGAGATCTCCATGAGGGGTGTGGAATGAATTTGTACTGATTTGTTTAAATAGGTTTCCCAGTTTACTGACTTTAAACCATAGTCACAGAGTGTCAATGGCAGAATCAGGAACAGAACCCAGATCTGAGCACTCCCAGTGCGGGGCCATGCTGGCATTAGTGACACTCTAAAGCTCCTGTGTTGTATTTCATTTGCCAGCTCGATGACAGCCTGCCGAGTCAATGCAGATGGCAGATTGGGGCAGTGGATGATACACAAGTGAATCTCCAATGATGCCCTGAGACGCGCCGGTAGGATTAGCCCAGCACTAGGCCTGCTGGACCTTGGTTTTAATGTTGTGCTATGGCACTACTGTCAGGAGGTCTTTATCCATCAGAAACAAGCTAAAAAACCCAAAACCAGACGCTCTCCCCGGCCCCCTTTTGTGGGTCACCTTTACGTCTTTCTCTCTTCCTTGTCCATGTCTGGCATTGCTGCTGCTCTTACCGTACATCACTAGCATGCTCCAGGATAGTTTGCTGTTGTGCAGAGAAGGGAAGAATGTGGGTATGCTCCACATAAGATTGTTCCTCTGAATTAATTAGGCTAAAATGCTTATGAGATAAGCCAGTGTCTGGCTACCTGTGTCTGTCCCAGTGCTGGCTCCCAATAAGACA
Source organism: Mesoclemmys tuberculata (assembly GCA_007922155.1). Lineage (NCBI taxonomy): Eukaryota > Metazoa > Chordata > Testudines > Chelidae > Mesoclemmys > Mesoclemmys tuberculata. The sequence continues at coordinate 14,570,141 of ML675715.1, read as the reverse complement.
CAGGTTGACTTGATTTAGCATCCAGAATATAGTGAAACCGCAGTTGAGCCAAAACAGATGGATTATTTTTTACTCATCTTCTCTTCTCCCCCTTCTCCCCCCACTCTGGGTTTAATAAATGGTCGCGTGTAGTTTTGCAAACCAAAATAGGTTAAAATTGTGCCAACGGCTAATAGACAAGCTTAACCGCATTTCTGCAAACAAAGCAGGGATGGCAGAAAGGCTCCCTTTTTCAAAGAGTTTGTGTCTTGCTGCAGAGGAATGAAAGGGGACTAAATGCCAAGCGCTGTGAAAAGCTTGATTATGCTGGCACCTTCCACTCGGTCCCAGTCCTCCAGTATGCTGAGTTTAGCCTTATTTCCATTGACCTCAATGGGAATTGGTCCCTCACAGAGCCCTGGTGGCTGCCTTTCCCCGTATCACAGTCGCTGTGCTATGTGAAACGGCGATTTAACATCAGCCCGTATCCTAGTTTCTAGGCCTGGCTAGAGTCTGGTGGACGACCAGAGGGTGGCTCTAAAATGCCTCCCTAGGATAGCTGATAGAAATGTGCGGGGTGGGCTGCCCTGCCCAAGTCGGCAGGAGCTGGGTGTTTGGAAGAAGCAGATTGCGCCCGTGATGAGCTCTCCCGTTCCACCCCTGCGAGTTCTGTGGAACTGCACGAAGCTGAGATGAATCCAGGGTGTTCAATATCTGACAGAGAAGCCATGTGGCCAGAGGCTGGGATGCTGGAGTGGGACTCAGAAGACCTGGGTTCTGTTTCCAGCTCCAGGCCTCCTCTGTCTTATCTATATTGTAAGCTCTTTGGCTCAGGATCTGTCTGTCACTTCATTTGTACAAGCTCTATGTCAGGAAGCAGGCCCGCAGCAGAGCCCGTCTCTGGGCAAGCTAACGAGTACAGCTGGCCGGCAGTAGGCTCCCCCATTGATTGCAAGAGTCAGCAGACTGGCCCTTAAACCCCACAGCAGCAATAGCTGTGTCCTGCACTTGCTTGTTCCCAGCCCTGCCCCTACCGTGCCTCCCGCCAGGTACCCCTGGGCTCCGATTCCTGAGTTCTGAGTTGGGGGCTGGTGTCTGGCCTCTGTTCCGGCTCATTCCTGCCTACCAATTCCTGCTCTACTTGCTAGGCAAAACTACCCACGTCCCGGTCACTGGCAGCCTTGACGCGGGGATCTAGGTTGGTGCTACCGCAGTACCGGAGAGGGGAGTAGAAAGTTGTATGCTTTCCATCCTTAGTGCCTGCAATCACACACCCTCAGCAAGACACACACGAGTGCAGAGGAAGACCGCTTTGGAGAACTCCTCTGAACTCAACAGTGAATCCAAAACTGAAGCTTCCCAATCGATATAAAACTCTCCCCTCTCCCTTTGTGTACGTGGGGGCCAGTCTCACCACGGTGCGAAGCGGGTGTGGAAGAAGCAGGAGCCCTGTTCCAAGGTTGGAAGATGGCACCCGGCGAGGAAGGGGGGCCGGGCAGGTTACGTTTGGGATAACCCCAAATCTCAGCAGGTGCTGGTTGAGGAAGGGATGGGGGGAAAGGAGAAACATCTTCACTTGCTCATGGTCACCTCTTGCCCCAGGGGAGACCAGCCTGCTATCTGAGACCAGATGTGCAGCCAGTGGCTCTGTTCACGGGGCCAACTAAGAGCCTCTATGGACAGCCCCATGAAAAACCCACTCTAATGGCATCAGACTGGGCAATAAAAGGCAGAGCAGAGGGTAATTTTAAAATGCCTCCCTAGGGAGGATAATAGAAATATGCGGCTTTAGTGCCCTGTCAGACAGAGTGCTGCGTGTTTTGAAATAGCTGCCAGAACCTGGTGGTGGCCAAGTTCTGACCTTCGTCTCTCAGCACAGAGGATGGGATGCTGAAGGGCAGCCACCTTTGGGAAGAAACACAGCATCCATTTCACAGCGCACCACAACGCCGCCGTCAGTGCCCTTTTATACCACTCGGAATTATTTCACGTAGAATTGCTGGATTGGGTGAAGACTGAGGTAGCAAACCTCACGCACAGGATAGAGAGATTAATTAACGAATCCCACGTCTTCTCACCATATGTTGAGAGGCCTATCAATTTCCCGTCTTTGTTATTTCACTTTCGGTCCCACCAGGTTGAGACCTGACAACTGTCGCTTTCATCTGCAGCATGTCAAGGCCTAAGTGTCTGGGAGGAAAGCCCACACGTCTCCCAATGTGAGCTAGCCCCCTCTGGTTACAAAGGGAGAGCTTGTCTGCTCCCAGGCTGATTCTTAATCTGTAGCGTCTCTTTAGCAGGTCCCAAAGCCACTTCCTTTCAGAGTGTAGAAAATCACTTCAAACCGTCCATGCCCCTCTGCCCCTTGACTGATCAGAGCGTCCCTGCTGAACGAGAGGAGGAAATTAGCACCGTTAAAATGATTTGATCATAACCATAGCAAGGGAAAGGTAGCTGTGGGGGGAATTCTGTCCACGTAATGCAAAGCCCCCCTGCTTGACTGACTGAATCAGCCCCTCTGAAAAGGAAGGAATATGGCAGCGTAAGCGGTTATCGCTTTAAAATGCAGCACACGCTGTTTGGGATAATGGTGCATAACACGCTGATTGTTTATTCATGGAGTTGTTACCATGAAAAGCTGTTGACCCGCAGTGGCCATTATGTGTGCACCGTGCTGGCCACGCATTCATCTGCATGGAAACCATGTAATACAAAGACGTGTATCTGTTCAGGCAAAGCAAGTCTACACAATGGCTTGGAGGAGGGAAGCTGGAAGTCTAATGGGGCGGGGCGTGGGGGTGTTGATTAAACTGCTTCCCTTTTGGAATGCTTTGCTGAGCAATGCGGGGTACTTAGCGCTGTCACCACATTTCACAGCAACAGCTTCTTTCACTCTCCTGAAAGGTTGTTTTACTATTATGGTCCCATTAACAAACTCCCTGCTAAATAGCCTCCAGGCTCCCAGTGAGGTAAGCTACAGTGTCTCTCTCTCTCTTTTGTGCCCACACACTCCTTTATGTCTCCTTCTACCTGCCCCTGGAAAAGCCAAACTCTCCAGTTCATTGGACTTCTTTTGGAAAGAGCAAGCCATCCATCCTGGGAGGGGAACCCTCTGGATGGCAACAGGCCACCGGCTCCTATAGAAATTCAGTGCAGTGCTGTAGAAAGCCACAGACTTAATCCAAGGTCTTGGGTATTTTCTGCATGTTTTTTAGAAGCACCCTGCAGGATTCTATAGTGGGGGGAATTCTCTCTGAAGTTCTGTAAGAGGGTCCCAGAGAGAGAAGCCCTATAGAAAAGTTAAATTCTATGAGGCACTGGTATCGAGGGACATGGAGGATTCAGTGCTTTGTGCGGAAGCTGTCTCCTTGGCACAGAGTTCGGTGCCCAGTGGCACCTAGCTGCTCCTTAGGTGTCCTCGTAGCAAAGGGCTAAGTAGCTGCCCTGGGCAACTCTCAGGCTCTTTCTTGCCGAGGGCTTGGAAAACGTCATGCAAGCATCTAATTAGTTAATAAAGGAGGAGGATTCAGTAAAGTGATCGACTCGGACACCAGCATATTGAAAAGATGTGTCTCTGGGCCAGCAGACGCCAATTCTTTGTTGGCAAAGGGGACTTGAGAGAGATGGGAAACCCTCCCATGGCCGAGGAGCCTTTTATCCACAGAGGAATGCGTGCTTTGATCCTTTCTAGTGTCTCCTTTCCAGTCAGGAGGGCGGGGGAAGAGGAGAGACCTTTTCTACTCCACCTCGGCTAGTGCAGGTTAAATAATCCTGCCTGGCTCCTGCAGAGCGAGGTCTGTCTCTGCCCCATGCACGGTCGTTCCCATGGCACGCACGTCTCCCAGGCAAGGTCACCCAGGCTCATCCTCCACTATCTCGCCTGCTGTTGAACTCGGCTAGAGAAGCGGCTCATGGCTCTGGCAGCTGTTTCTGCTTTTGAGTCTAATGGGAACTTTATGGACTGGGATTTCCATTTATTTGTTTGTTTGTTCTCCCACCCATGGTAAAGAGCAGCACAGTGGAAATCCCGCACTTGCCCTTCAGGCAGCAAGACCAACGTGCAAGGCCTGCAGTCCGACCGAATAGATTTTGAGGTTCGTTGAATCAGTGCATCCTGCTGGGGCTGGTCTCGGGGGGCTGGAGCAGAGAATGAGCATGGTTAGGAAGGATTCATGTTGGTTTTTTCCATCTCTATGTACGGTCACCTTGAGGGGACATGAGAATCCAGAGTGAGCCCTGCAAGGAACAGCAATGGGCTAGAAGAACCGATTGTTTGTGAATCCCTTGTTCACCTGGTGAGACGTTCTTTGCACTGGCTTCCATGGGGTTACTGCTGCTTTTGAGGGTTTGCGATCCGGACCTTTTATGTTTTATTTTGATTTGATTTTATTTCAATCCTGGCCAGAAGCCGCCTTTGGAGTCACTTTACAGCTATGACGTATATAAAAAAATGAAGCAAACCCAGAGCGCCCATTCGGGCAGCAAATGTCCCACTAGACAGAACGATTGACTCAGACAAGGCAGAATGTGTGCAGCAGCTTGAAGTGTGGAAATAGTAATATCTGGCTGTCAGCTAACGCTTTTCATCAGTAGAGTTCAAAGCATTTTCCAAAGAGGGCAGCCTCATGATCCCCATTTTACAGATGGGAAAACTGAGGCACAGAGAGGGGCAGTGACTTGCCCAAGGTCACCTAGCAGGCCAGTGGCAGAGCCAGGAACAGAACCTAGGTTTCTTGCGTCCTCATCCAGTGCTTTAGCCACTAGGCCACGCTGCCAAGTGAGGTGTTCCCCTGCGGAAAAAATCCCCTTGCATGAGCTGTACCTGCCATGTTCCCCTCCAGACAGGTGTGAAGCTCAAACTGGTTTCAGTGACACCACCCTGCGTGAAGGCACCACTGGGGTTAAAGGCTTTTCTAACTAGAATCAAAGCTCAGGCAACCGTCCCCCCCCGCCACGCCCCAACCAGAACCCCTCCAATATGCTAAAACTGAGCACTTTGTCCCGGAGCGGAGCATGCCAGTGTTTAGAGAAAACATGCAATGGGTCGACGTCACTGCTTGGCAAAGGACAATAAAAGTATTCAGTGTGCGGTGAAGTCCTGCTACGGCGAGTAGGGGGAAAGGCTGGGTTTGGAGAGACAGCAGCTCTGGGATACCACTGGCTCACCGGTGAGTGAAAGACGAACCCAGCTTCTCGGTACTTCTCATTCCAATGGGGGGGTGAGAGAGAAAAGTCTTGCATCTTCCTTTCCAATTAAAGCTCCATTCCAGACAGGTTTTTTCCCTCCCCCATCTAATATTGAGGAAAATTGACTCAGCTGCAAGCTTAGACTCTCTTAATGCCAGTGAGTAAGTGTGTAGTTAACCCTTATTAGGGGTAGCAGGCTAAGGACAGGATTGCGCCAAAATTTTGACCGGATCGGATTGTGTTGTGATGCACTTTCATTTTGGCTCCTTTGGCGTCTGAGACGGAAGAGACGAACTTTTGCTTTTATTGGTAAGAAACCAGTGGCAAAAAATATTGTCAGGCAATGGAATTTCAATGGAACGGTTAAGGTGGCGCTGAGATCTCCAGCACGTTATGTGAGAGGCTTCCTAGAATAAATAACAGGACGTGCTGTCTAACCTTTCATTGAGTCTCCCAAGTGTGCAGTGGAATCGGAATTCAGGGGTTTGTCTGAAGTTAGCCGGAGTACAATTCTTAATTCACAGTCGGTGGTGGTTTTAATTTGGAATGGTTGATAAAAATCAGCACAGGAGGCACCCGGTAGCATATGGAGGGAAAGGAGCTGGCTGCCTTTTTCTAAATAAAAGCTTTAATTTCATGCACTGACGGGTCTCTAATTGTTTGTCACTCCCTTCCTTGACTATTACCTCTTCTGGGTTTCTTCTCCCATATAAATGTGGGCTGGGTGTCCAGCTATTAACGAGAAATGTGTCTTGATCATGTATGATATTTCCCTCCTATTTTGCCAGGGCCAGGTAGGATCCACAATAAAACCCTGCTTCTATTTAGTGCTTTTTAATGTGTGCGGATGAAACGCATTATCTCAATGTTAAACAAATCCATCAGCGCAGCCAGACTCGCCCAGCCTGAATGGCTGTGGCAGGGACTCCTGACAAGTTCAGCGTTCCATTCTGCATCCTGTGTTATTTATCCCTGCCTGGGGATCTGCATTGTTTTCCTTCAAGCTCTGGACTGAGATACTTTACTATTCTTGGACAAGGAAGCCTGTGTTACAGCCTTGTAAATTCATATTGGCTTGAATCTCCTGCTCTCTTAAATCTCCACTTACAGGATCATTGTCCCTGGGACTGGAGGCTACCTAGGAAGCCAGGAACTTTGACCTTAGTTATTTTTCTAAGTCTTAGTTCTCAGCAACCTTCCTCACTTGTAACTGGCATTTTAGCTCATTGCTTTGTTATAGAGCTGGGAATCTGTGAAATTCTGACCAGTCACCAAGGTTCTGATTTCATACTCGTCACAGACTATTTATTGGGACAGAAAGGCAGTTGGGGAGGGGAGGGAAGAGGAGGAAAAGAGATGAGAGCCAGTTTATTTTAACCAGATATAAATTAGCAAGTGAGAACTTGCTTTGCCTAGTTCAGAACCAAAACAAAAACAGCAGCTTCTGGATTCAGGAGCGAACTCAGAATTGTAGGATTTCAGGGCTGCTGGGTGAAATGTGACACTTTGGGGGGTTTAAGTCCCCTGACCATTCCGGAAAGCGGGGCCAGAATGATTTGCAAACAGGGATCTTTGTTTCCACTGCCATTTAGCTAGAAATACTGCAAGCGTGCAAGTTGTTGTGATGAGTGAAATCCCTTTGACGTACAGGGGTTTAAATAAAGGGCTGGGGGTTGTTTTACAAAACTCAAACTTCTTTTGCAAAACCTGAAATTAAAAAAAAAAAAAAAATCTGGAGGTTTTGCCCAAAACCGCCGGGGTTCTCACAGGCCCGGGTTGAGTCTCTCTATGCAGCGGGCAGAGGTTCAAAGGAGCCTGAGTGTTATCCATCCAACAACCTCCCATTGAACCTAGGCACATAACTGCGTCAACCTCCTTTGAAAATCCCAGACGCGGATGTCAGTGCAACAGGGGGCTGGTGGCTACAATGGAAATATAGATGGGGCCAGCGGCCTAGGCAGCAGCCACCATTCTGTGGTGCTTACACACAGGAGTAAGGGTTGCAAGATAAGGCCCATAAGATGCTGATTCTGTTCCCGTCTGGACTTAATAAAAAGTCCCTGTTCCCTGTGCCTTTCCTCCAGCAAGAATGAGTCCAGATTGAATCCCTGGTGTCACACTTCTGCAGCAGGCGTACACCAGGGCTGGATTTGGCCCCATGGAGTCGGAGGGGCTGGAAAATGCAGCAGGGGTGTTTGTCATGTGTGAGCGATGGCTTGTTTTTCACACCTCATTTAAGCAGATTTATTTTAGACCTGGGACGTGATCCCCAGTTGCCAAGGTTCGTGGTCTGAGAAGCAGTTTGCGGAGATTTCTCCCTCCCTGGTGTTTTATAAACATCAATGGATCTGAGTGTTGGTGTCCCAGGGCCTAAGCACTTAGGCAGCCTGACATCTGATTGCTAGCCAGCTACGTTTGTAAAAGTAGCTTTGATGCACTTACTCTCCTGGCACAGCTTCCCCAGACGACCTCTTAGAGATGGAAAGACGTGGCCCAGAAAGCAGGGCCTTGCCCAGCACGCAGGAATGGAAACTGGTCTGTTACTGAGATTGCGCAGCGCCAGCTTACGGTATGTCGGCTGCTGGCTGCACCGTGTCTGAAGCCTAAGGGGGAGATGAAACCCACCCTGCCTCCTACCCTCAGGAGCTGCACATGCCAAGGGGATGTGGGAGTGTGGCCTCTAGGCAGGAGACCAGAAGGGTGCCGTTGTTAGGGTGCTGGCTGGAGGATCCGGGATCCATCTAGCACAGCGTATTGTGGGGCCACCATTCGCGAACCATTCCCAAGCTCCAGGGAGTAGAGGAAAGGCTGTGTTGTGGGGGTGTTGTGGGCTCTTTTTCTGATTGTCAGGGAAGTGAGCGTAGACACGGCTAACCCACCGTAACTCTACACTTGCCAGGTTTTGGGGCAGTTAATAAGTAGCTAGAGTGGTTGCACCACCACTGGTTTTCATGTTACTTGAAATCCAAGGAGACTTACTCTGCCCCCGAATAGATGCTGAGAAACTTTGTTTTTATTCCAAAAGGGGCCTCTGTCTAAATGTAAGCTATGGGTGTACATTACATCTCCTGGCCTGCTTGCTGTGTACTTTCCCTCCCTTGCACCCACTGCCATGAACCAACATAAATGCAAATCCAACCCGAGGGCCAAGCATAACGTGCCTGTTCTCAGCTAGTGTCAGAATCGCCAGGGATTCCACCCAGGTTGAGATGGACTCGCCCCTGGAGCCAGTGATTTGGTTACTGTGACTCTCAGCCCCATCCTGCCTTGCAAGTGCAGGTTATATTGCATTTTACAGAGCACTTTAAAGAGGAAAACTATTCTTTCTGTTCATTTAAACAAGCCTCTGTCATCAGGGCAGAGATGGCCTTGCCCATTCATTATTTCTCTGTGTTTGGGGTTTAGTAGAGGAACATCATTTTACGGGAATTTGTTTAAAGGGGGGGACCCATTTTAAAGGATTACAGCTGTGAAAATACAATTTCTGCTATATAAAAGAGCAGCAGAACAAAATCCTGCATCAGCTAGTTACCTATTTTCCTTACCTGGGACAACCCAGGCAACTTTGCCTCTAACCTGATCCAGTCTCTCCCCTCTTTCCCCTCCCTGTCCATTTGAGTTTTATTTTCCCTCAGCTTTATTCACATGCATTTCTTTGGGTTTTTGTTTGCTGGGGAGCTTCTGAGTTCATGACCAGCCACTCTGAGATCTGGGGCCTAGGATTATTTGTCAAGCCTTGTAAATTGCAGGGAGACATAGGGGACACATTTTCACAAAAGTTCAGGGCTAGATTTAAGAACTTGGCTCCCATTTAGGCATCAAAGTAAGAGCCAGATTTTCCAAACTGCCCATCACCCAATGTGCTGAGCTCTTCTGACAATCTAACCACTTATTTTGACGCCTAAATGGAAGCTGAGCCCATCTGGAAATTCCAGACATAGCTAAATTTTCTCATTCCCTTGAGCACCACCATCAGTTGCAGGGCTTCCCGTTCCCTTCTCAGTCTTGAAGGCTCTGTCCTCATTATATCCACAGCTGTGATTTTGTAACCCGTTAAAGGCACAGCCCTTTGGTTCCTTATCAGTAGCACCATCCAGTTTGCCTCCACACGGCAGCTTTTCTGCAGTCACAGCCACGCTAGGGCATCTGCACCAACCACTCTGCATTAGCATGCGTGCGTGCCAGGTCGCTATCCCACAGTGCCTCCGTGGGAAATAAGTGCGCCTGGAGGACACCTGCTCACGCAGCACCATTCGTAGGTGGAGCAGTGCGTTCTGGGATGTCCTGCCACACAATGTCACCCTAATGTTAGCCCAGCTCTCCGCAGGTGCAGTAATCCTCAGGAACCCTCAATGCTCCTGGATTCACATGTAATGCAGAGCGCAGACATGCCCCGGCCACCAGTCAATGGCGTGGTCCTTGAAGCTGTGTACGTGGTGCTTTATGGCTGTTTAGCACAGGGCTTTGTCCTTCGAGCAGAGGGCCTGACAGTCCTCTCCCTTGCATTGGCAGAAGAGTGCCTAAGCAAGAGGAGAATTAAACCAGAGCTACCTGATATCTGACTGCGCAGCCTGTAAGGGTCTTCAGGGTTAATTGTTGCACTCTTTTTCTGTCTGCTTCATTGTAAATGGAGCCTAGATACCTGGTGCAGTGATTTACCAGCAGCCAATTAGCCGAATTAGTCATGGCCTTGCTGACAGGTGGGAACAACAGCAGCTGATTGTCTTGCGGCGTCACTGTTAAATGGTGTTAACGGGTGGTTTGGTGCTGTTCAGCACATGATATGCACATGCTTGTGAAGGCAACTAAGCCACGCTGCCCTGGCCTGGGCGACAACACCCAGAAAGGGCTGGACTTCGATAATGTGCACATGAAACCATCCCAAAGGGAGGGCTTCTCCACGCTCACGTTGGTGTCATTGCACCAGTGCATTCCCTGGTGCAGACGTTTTGCAGCATGATTAGCTCTGCTGCACCAGTATCGTACATGTGGCTGCAATCCCAGTGAGGACAAGGCCTTGATTCCTAGAGCATCCCATGACATCTTCCGAAATTAATAGCTTACAAACGAGCCCTGGAGTCCATCTGGGGACGGAGCTCGCTTCCAGACGCTAGTGGGAGATCCCATGTGACACTGGGTTGGGATTAATCAGTAAGAGCAGGCAGCCGATGGCCAACTCGTTAAGCAAGAGGTAACGTTTCCTAGCATTTCTGGGAGAACCGGGGTACTCCGCGTGACGCTCTCCCGCCGTCAGCAGCTGGACCTAGTGTTCTAGGGGCATAGCAGCCCCCGCTGGCTAGTATGTTCCTACCTAGCTCTGGAATGCCTGAGCACTGCAGATGTTGGTCAGTTTTTGCCCTGAAGCATGAGATTTGACTCTCCTACAAATGAACATAAAATTACCCAGCCACAATGTTTTCAGCTCAGCAGCCTCTTGTCGCTACTGGCGCCCTAGGTTGCCGATGCTCAGCACAAAAGTTAGGGTAGATACACAGATTTGTGTGGATCGAGATGGGCTCCCACAAAATCTCAGCGCCAGACACCTCGGAAGAGCAGGAGAGTTTAGATCCCAGACGCTCTGCGTGGATAAGGGCCCCTGAGGGACGAGGCTTCTGATCTTGGCTCTGCTAGTGACTTGTCGGGTGGCCTGGGGCAAGTCAACACTCTCCCATCCTATATCTGGTTTGCTCCTTTAGTTTATACGTTCTTCAGGGTGGGGCTTGCTGCTCTGTACAGCCCCTAGCAGAATGAGACCCTGCTCTCAGCTGGTGCCTCGGTGCATGCTATAGCACATGATCGTGATGTTGCCCCATCATAACCGAGCTCCGCTTAATCCTGCAGATAGAAGCAATCGCCCATAAAAACGGCCACACTGGGTCAGACCAGTGGGGTCCATCTTGACCAGTGTCCCGCCTGCTGACAGTGACCAGTGCCAGGTGCTTCAGAGGGAATGAACAGAACAGGGCAATTTTGAGTGATCCATCCCCAGGCATCCAGTCCCGGCTTCTGGCAGTTGGACGTTGAGGGACACCCAGAGCATGGGGTTGCATCCTTGGCCACTTGGCTGATAGCCATTGATGGACCTGTCCTCCCTGAATTTATCTAATTCTTTTTTTTAAACCTAGTCATGCTTTTGGCCTTCGCCACGTCCCCGGTAATGAGTTCCGCAGGTTGACCGTGCATTGTGTGAAGAAGTACTTGCTTATATTTGTGTTAAACCTGCTGCCTGTTAATTTCATTGGGTGACCCTAGGTTCTTGTGTTATGAAGTAAATAACATTTCACGTGCTTCACCTCAGTCGTGATTTTATAGACCCTTTACCCTCCCTGTTTGTGAACAGTGAGTCAGTGGGCACTTGATTATGCGGGGTTAATGTAGCATTAGAAACTGGGGCCTTAGGTGTACAACCATCATCACTTGCACATAGCACTCAGAGGCTGCCTCTATTGCTAGCTGCAGACAATAAGGGCCATTTTCAATAGCCTGTGGGTATTTCTGCATGTTCGTGATTTGTGCACTCTCAAGGTCTAGTGTGGCACAGGAGCTGCACATATAACACGATGCCTGACAAAGGCCGGCCGTAGCAGGGATTGAATGTGGGACTTTTGCATCTAAAGCCAGCTATTGCCTGAGCTCAAAGACCCAGAGCCAGCGGCAGATTCATAAACGTCAGTGTAGCCCAGCCACTTGAGAGAGACAGAGCCCCACGCTGTATAAGTGTTAGTTACACAGGCACTAATATGAGCAGGCACACCTGGAGTGGCAGGCATGCAACGGAGGGTTCACATATATAGAATATATGCATGTTTTACAAGATCTGGCTTGAAAAGCGTCTCATATGTACATTACAGTACGGGCAAGAGGTATTCATCAAACTCTGTGTTTAATGGTGACCCAGTCTCATTAAAGGAAGCCAGAACAAACGCAGTATGTGGATGGGTGCAGCCTCTGATCAGTAAATTAGATAATGCAGCTCACCGACCTGCTTCCATCACGCAGATGGAGCGAGGGAAAATGCCTCATAGCAGCTGCTGTGTCGTCATATGCAGCTCTTCAAAACAGCTCTCCCTGTCCCCCTTTCTGGGATAATCACTGAAACGCTCCCTGTGTAATCTGTATGTTATCGCCTTAGATTGATGGACGCAGTTTCCAGCTGCGAGAAGCCTTGCGCTGGAGGGGAACGTCTTATGGCACATGCTACAGGTGACAGAATGTCGTCAATGAGAGAACCCGGCAGACGGCTGCTGCCTACTTCCCCCTCGTTCTCTTTTTGAGTCAAAACACATGTCGGTTATTTATCAGTTTCATAAATGAGCAGGGGCTGATGTCAGGCTGCAGGGCTGGGGAAAGGAATCACATGGCTGCATGTCACTGTGGGTTGGGACGGCATCTGACTTGTTCGCTTTCCCAGTAGCAGTAACCAAAACCACCATGTGTTTTGAAAGGGGGCAGTGGAGATGCAACTAAAAAGTCACAGGGGGAGAGATTTGATATATGTATCAATCGCTTCAATTGATGCGCTGCTTGTCCTTTAAAAAAATAAACTCTCTGTCCATTCCCTAAAACACCCCTACATTGACCCTGTCAGGACGTTTAGGCGTTAGGTCAGAACTGCATTAAAATGGCTTTGCCTGGTGACGGATGTCCTAGAAGTCCTAAATACTGCGAGCAAAGCTCTCCGCCAATGTAAACTAGGGTAGCACCACTGAATTGAGCAGGGCTACGCCGATGCATCCCAGCTGAAGATCTGGACGTGTGTTATCAGTGGCATCGTTATCAGCAGGGGTGCTAGCACAATGTGTAGAGTGGGGGTGCCGAGAGCCATTTGAACCGACCTGTAAACTCTGTCTATGACAGAAACCACTCCAAGCCGGAGGGGAGGCAGCAGAACCCATCATTCTAGCACCTATTTGCTCCGATGTGCTAGTGCTGCACAAACAAAAGGGTTTGCCAACAGGCAGCATTGCACCAGTTTGATTAAAGTTGCAATTTGAATCCAAGCTAGTGCGAAAGGCTGTGTGGACGCCCTTATTGTATTTTAAACCAGGCGCGTTTGGTTTCATGGAAGTCTGTTGGGAATCGGTTTAACCTCACCTGAAGCAATCCACTCTTAAATTGAAATCAGTGTGTTATATGGGAGTTTGCACCTGTTTAACTAAATCGGTTTAAAATCGAACAGGTGCAAATCTCCTATGCATAAAAAGCCTAAGTCAGCAAGGTCAGTTGCAGAAGGGGGCTAGAACCACGTGTCCTGATGCCCAGTGTCTTGCCCTGAAGATAAGGTTCGCTGCCTAATAACATGCCACTCTGCCTGGGATAGAAACAGCCCCTTTGTCATCAGGACTAGCTCTGGCATCTTCAGCAGCACTGTGCACCAAATAGGGGTGAGACTATGTGCAGTAAACTGCGGAAGGATGCACCTTTCACCTCTTGGCTTTCAGATCTCAGAATTTATCATTGGCCCCCCTGGGGATCTCTGCCCTGTCAATTATGCCTTTAATAGACTCTGAACTATAGCTTCAAATCCTCAAGACAGGGCATGTTTCGGCCCCACTGTGGCAGTCAGAGCTCTAAATGGTGGAAATTTTGCCTGCTGGGAAGATTGGACAAGTTTGGAAAGCTCACGGCTTTCGCTTTCAAGCCCACTTACCCCAAGGGTATAAAAATGCATGGCAGAAGAATTTGCAGGGCCTATTTAAAATGCATCTGTTTCCAATCCTTCCAACACTGAGTGCACAAATCAAAACAAAAAGTACCCAAGAAAGGAATCTCTACGCTGCGCGCTTGTTTTCAGACGCCGCTGTCATCGGAAACATCCAGCATCCTTCGAGCCTCTGAGCTGACAGCTCTTAACCACAATCCAGCCAAATATTTCTTTTTTCAGGCGGCTGTTTTGTTTTGGTTTTGCTGCAGGTTTGGCAAAGCCCACTGTCTGCTTTATCCTCCCAACTTCTGCAAGGGGGTCTCCCGGGAGAGAGAAGCTATACATTTCCCGCCGCCCCCTTTGAAGCTGCATTAATGATGCTCTCTGCCTTTTGTTAGAGAGTTCTCCCACTGCAGGCACGTGAAAGGCATTTTCACGGCAAACCCACATGTACAAATTTGCCAGGGAGGCTGTAAGGGAAAAGCCAGGTGGCTGTAAACATAAACTGAGCCATTTTAAAAAAAACTTTCAGTTGGAGCTTTTCCGGGGCATTCTAATGCATGGAGGGGAATTGAGGTTAAAGCAGCCCTGAGAGGAAACTGAGATTTAAAGGGTACAAACACTGGCTTTCAGGCACCAGGCTGCCCCTTGGCCTTTACCAACAGGTTAGTTGCTGACCGAGCAAGGCCGTGAGGTGTTATTGCGCAGAACATAGAGGCTTGTAAATCTGAACACAGAGGAAGCTGCATCCTAGTGAATGACGAACTGCCGTGGTACGGTGCACTCTGCCAGCCAGTTAACACGGGTGCCATGTGCAAAGGTAAGACTGGAGAGCTCCGCTGGGATCCTGTGAAGTGCAGGGGGTGGATCTGTGCTCATCTACAAATGGACATCAGCCCCTTGGCTCAGCAATAAAGGAATCAGTGCAGCTGTGGTGTCTGCTAACCAAGGTGGCTAAGGGAGAAAACCGCAGCGAGCATAGACAATCCTCCTCAGACACCAGCCCAAGCTACGAAGTATCAAGCACTTGCTATGAAGGGTATTATGGTAGCACCAACACCACCCAGTCAAGATCTGCGCCCCGTTGCGCTAGGCACTGTACAGAAGTATAGTGAGACAGTCCCTGCCCTGAAGATTTTACAGTCTTAACCTTTGCTTTGTTGGTTTACCCCATTTGACAGCTGGGGAACTGAGACACAGAGAGCTGAAGTGACTTGGCCAGGGATACCCAGTACATCTGGGCACAGCTGGGAATAGACCCCACATTTCTACAGTCCCACTCATGAGGGCCATCCACTGGACCATGCTGCCTCCCGTGGTCTCTTATTGCTTTGTTGCATGAGAGGGTGATGTCAAAGGGACAGGGCTCCTGTTCACCTGCGTGTGGGGATAACTGCCCTGGGGTTGTTGGGCTGAGAAATAGACTATGAACGTGCTCCTGAAACTGTTATCGCAGTTCCATCTGGGCACCATCCTGTCCCGGAGTGGATTTCAGAGTGATACAGCCCTGTGCCGTTGACTTCTCTGGGAGCAGAGGGCCCCCCAACCTCTCAGTGCATGCAGGATAGCACTGAGAGCTGCCCTTCCAACAACCCTGGGCCACGTCACACCTACCTACCCCGTGGGGAATGTGTGTGACCGATGTCACCCCAGTCAGCATCTGCTTTGCTAGAAAGAGGCACAGGGGCGACAGGTGTAATTAGGAGTCTGCATTATCTGGCTGAGTCAGATTGTAAATTCCCCAGGGCAGAGACCTCACCTTTAATCCCTCTGCAGCACCTTGAAATAATCAATAAAACCCGCTTGGAAGCCAGTTGATCCAGAGGTACAGAGGTGTGGCTGTTCTCTCGGAAAAGGGCCAATTTATGTAACTTCTTTGCATTTTCTTGCCTTTCTGTGCTGCATAAAGCCACATGCGGTGAATGATGCGGCCTGGGAACATTTGCAACAATCTTTGAGAGCGTCTCCTCCTCCATGCACCATGCCACCAGTTGTATTAAACCGTAAGCCTGTGACTATTAGCCTCTTGTTATTACTAAAGGGTCGTTCCCTGACTTGAAGGCTGGCTCTACATGGACAGCTGCTCATGTGCTGACATCCAGAGAGTGGGTGTTTGCCCGGAGCTAGAGTTTAGACTCTGGACTAATCAGAAGAGTGTCTGCAGTTCAGGATGTTGCTGATTTAGCACCAACAATGGACTCTGCCAAGAATAGTGATGCCCCGGCATTTATACAGAACTCTTCCGCCACAGATCTCCGTGCCCTCGACCAGGGAGCGTCAGGGTCATTAGCCTTATTTCCCAGACAGGGAAGAACGAAGAGCAGAGAGAAGTGACTTCCCTGTGATCCAAAAGTGGCGTTTGCAGGATGGCTTTTCTTTTGCAACCGTATCAGCTCATTGTGGAGATAATTGTGACGTCACGAACTGACAGTTACGAGATCACATTGGAAAAGAGCGGATGATAACACATTATCCTTTAATCATGTTTCATCTCTAGCTCACAAGGGGCTTTACACAGGAAGGGAAGTGTCATTATTAAGGTTGGTCAAGAATTGTACAAATTTCAACCAAAAATTTGTTATGAAAATGTCTTGCCAAAAATGTGTTTTTTTTTAACAGCTTCTAGAGTGACTGAAATTTTAAGAAATCCAAAATGTTGACAATTTTTTTGTCCAGGGTCAACAGTTTTCCCTATTTTACAGATGGGGAAACTGAGAAACAGAAAGAGGCAATAACTCACCTATGGTCTCACAAAGAGATTCCCAGACCTTTTAGCCTGGCCACGATACCTCACTTCTTCCTTTCACTGAACAGCTCCATGTGAAAGATCTTATTTTCACATCAGTAGCATCAGGAATAAAAATGGAGGGGGGGTGAGAGAGACTGAAAATCTAGGATCTGCAAGCAGAGTTTTTCCTAAAAGAAAGTTTCTCATGGGACATGAGCAGTGCTTTGAAGATTGGCCAGCTTCTGAGCTCTCCTTTGAAATGTCTAACCTCTGGGTTAGAGGCCATAAAATAATTTTCTCCATTTGAGCCCAGCCTTGGTGCTTTTCCAGGAAATCTCTCTCCAATGATGTTTAATAGTTTCCTAGATTACAGCCTCATGACATAAATCACTCTGTTCATGCTGCCTCTTGTTTGCACTTAGGCACTTCTGTAGGCGCTCAAGAGACTGGAAATCACACTGGAGAGCTGTCTTTCTCTAGTTCTCCACTCAGAAGGGACATTTCGATCCCTGCTAGGTTGCCTTTCCATGGCTCTATCCTTGGATGGTTGAGGGTGGAGATGCCTATCTCACATTCTCTGGAAACCTTTTGTTGAGAGTCAGATGTCTGTTACTTGTCTGCAAATGGAGATCTGACGTCCCAGCTCCTGTCTCCAACATTCATGGCTTCTCTTAGCCTGGTCTACACTGCAGAGCTCGTGAATTTCATTCCCACTGAGGTAACTGCCCCATTACACCATTGGTAACTCCACCTCCAGGACAGGCATAGTGTCAAGGTCAATCTAGTTAGGTTGGTGCTGCTTCAGTGTAGACACCGCGTGGCTTTCATCGACGGCTGCTGTCTTTCAGAACCCATCCCACCCGGCCTCACCCTGACAGCGCAATCGGTACTAGCGCTCCCGGTGAGCATGCGCACCGCCGACACACGGAGCAACATGTCGATGTGCGCCAGCAATGCCGTCACTGGAGCGGTTGTGTGCTGACCTCAGTTAGGTCGACTTAATTTTGCAGTGTAGACATGGCCTCCGTTTTTCATTTGCTTCCCCCAGAGGAAATCTTTTAACTTGGTTTGCAAACTCCTCTCCCCAAATCTACGTGTTGGAGCGAACAGCCAGGGCCGGTGCCCAGCTGGTGCGTGTGTTCTCTCTGCCCCTCGGTGCTCAGTGCTCAGTGCTCTCCACTCCCGCTGATTTGCAGGACGCTTTCGGTGTTCTCACAGGGGCAGGCCCCAAATGATTCAGGCAGCCCCCAGAGCAGAGGCGCCCTAGATGGGGGAGAAGGTGCTGAGGAGCCCCTGCCTGTCTCACACCCCTGTGAAGGAAGGATCCATAGCTTGGCTGGGGCACTCGTAAGGGGAAGCTACAGGGACGAGTTAATGCTGGTGGCTGTGGTTCCCGACCACAGGAGGCCGGCCTGGGTGAGAGAGGAGCAAGAGATGATGCCTGTGCAATTCCGGTCGCTCAGCGTGCTCCACCCCACCGCTAGTCGGGGTGACAAATCCCTCCCCTCATTCCCCCGGAGGGCCAGAAATGCCCACCCCCAGGGGACACAAGACCATGATCGGGCTGCTTGGGTCTGCTGCTTGTTGTTTTCCAGGCCTGACTCCGGCGGGACACCTCAGCAGGGGTGTGCCTGCCGTGTTCCGAGATGCTCAGATCTACCCGGGGGCGGGCGGCCATAGTCCTGGGCCATTCTTAAGAAACCTGAATTGCAGAGTTTGGGCCGGATTCCCCTGGGGCCTTGGGTCCAGGAATGCTTTTCAGGTCCCATTAGCAGTCTGGCCTCTGAGGCCAGCTCTTTCTGGCCCCTGGGAACAATCCTGGCTGCATCTCTAGGAGCTTTCATGGGAAGATCCCCAGGCACGTTAGTTCATTAAACCTCGGAGCCCCCCAGCAAAGCAGGTCAGCCAGTGTCATTGGCCCAGTTGGTACAGCTGGGGGAACCAAGGCGCAGAGAAGGGAAGTAACTTGCCTAAGGTCACGCAGTGAGTTAGTAGCAGACTCAGACATAAAACCCCGGTCTCTTGCCTGCAAGGTTTGTCCTTCACCCACTAGCCCACCCTGGCGGCTGGCAAAAGCAGTCCATCTGACTGAGCCACGCAGAACGAGCCAGAACTCGGATTTTCACCTTGCTCCTTGTCTGGGCTGTAAGGAGGAACAAGTGCACTCTCTCATGGTCCCCAGTACGTTGAACCCTCCGCTGCACTTGTGAGCACCACGCCCTCAAAGAGTCGCACCCAGGGCTTGCCCTTGTTTTGCGAGGAGCCATTTCCTCCCCTCAAGACAGGAGAAGGTTGCGTGGAGACATGGAAGCTGGAAGATGGCAGCCAGAACAAATCCTTTACCTCAGCACTTTGGCACATCGGGCTCAGCTCGCCACTGATCACGTGTGATCACAAGCTAGACCCGATACAACGAGATTCACCAAACGTTCATTGGGGCAGAAGAAAAGTGGTTCAAGGCTCGGCGTCTTCACTAAAGGCCTTTGATGGCTTTGCCTACAGTTTGCAGCATCAGAAACTGTTCCGTGCTGGATTTTATCCTTTTTCACTCTCTTTTTTCCGCCCCTTTCTTTACATTTTGTTTTGTTTTGTTTTCATTCTGCAGCTTTCTGCTGCCGTTTCAGTGGAAATGATTCAGGAAATTCCAATCAAATCCAGCTGAGGAGCAGTTGTGCTTGGTTTTTCTTAGGCCCAGAAAAACCAAGCACTTAATTCTTATTAATTGCAGCCATGGTTCAGTTATTACAAGAGTCAAAAATACCTGACTCTTTGGAGATGCATGTTGTTTAAGCTTCTGCAAATAAATGTTCGTTGGTGCAAATCAATCTGTTTGCAGCTCTCTGCTTGGGGCTGGCATGGAAAGTGTTGCTAGAGGAAAGATATTTGTGGAAGGTATTTATTTTATATAAACAGGCACTTAAGTCGGAGTCTGGTGTTCTATAGCATCCTAACCCTCTGTGCTTTCACAACCCAACATTCTCATAAGTACTTGACCAAACAAGCTCCTGTTGTTTAAAAAGCACCGCAGCAGAAAGCTGCTAGCGCTGGCAGAGCTCGGAGTGGGAATTTGTTTCTGACATTTAATTTTTCAGGCCACTGGCCGCCAAAAGCTACAGGCGTTTGGGAACCCAATGCCCAGTCTGAGAGCAAACAGAGCTCAGGGCCTCTAAGGTTTCAATCACAGAGTGAGGCCCAGACTTGGAGCCTGACATCTTTTCGAGAGCCAAGTCCAAAGCGCACACGGTTTTGTTAGAGGAAATCCTGTTCATTCAAGAGACGTGACAACAACTCTCAGCTCAGAGGGATTTTTTTAATTAAAAAAACTCCTTCATGGAAGTTTATAGCATGGGTGTGGTTTCGGTGATGACTCTAATAGCCGTTTGAAGACCCGTGTGTGAAATGACTGTGACTCTGTCCCATTCTGAGCGGCCTGAGAGCGATGCAGTGGAGGGGGGAGGGCGCTGAAATGTGCTGTCATTTTAAGGATATGCTCAGCCTTAAAAACTTCCCATGGACACATAGATGCTGTGGCCTGTGTGGCATGGCTTCAGTTTCCTGGCACAGGAACACCTGGGACACGGCAAATACCGAGGTCACCTGCCCTGCACCTTCTGCTGTTATCTGCACCAGTGCAAAGCGGGTGTAAATAGCTTGCAGCTCAGAATCCGCCCGTTCTGCACTGCTGGAAGTCACTGTGCATGGTGTGCATCAATGAGAGCGCAGCCCTGCGTTTGCACAGGTGCACAGTGTCGTCTCTTCTCTCCCCATGGCGTCTGAGCACTGGAAAGGTTTGTATCCCAGCAAGCCCGCTCCAAACAGCACTTGTCGCAGCACTCCCAATCCCTTTTGGTCGGGGCTTATAAGAGACTCGGCAGCAAAATCTGCGGCTTGCGCGTCTCCCTGACCTCGCTCCCTTTTCTCCACAGAAAGACGAGCAGCGAAGCCAGGATGCTCCCCGAAGTTGTCTCCGTGCTGCTGCTTGTGGCTGGCATTCGCTCGGTGTCCGGCGGAGGTGTGGGAGGCGGAGGATACGCTCAGGTGAAATACATGCAGCCCATGGTGAAAGGACCCCTGGGGCCCCCGTTCCGGGAAGGCAAAGGACAGTATCTCGGTAAGGGGCACTTTTATGCACAAGGTGCTCTGCCTTTTTTAAAGAGACTGGGGAGTGGAGAGTTTGATTTGGGAAGGTGACGAGTGGCAGAAATGGTAACGCTGCTGGGCAGCGTGCAGCTGCTCGAATGGGGTGAAAGCTCTCCCCGTTCAGTGTCCCAGTTGTTGTTCATAGCTTACGTTTAGGGTCTGTTGTTGCTGCATGAAGAGCTGCGGATGGAAGTGCCCTGTGTGTTCCTAGGTCAGCATTTTAAAGCATCTTCTATTCCCAGGGATGTGCCAGTCGGTCCCTCACCCGGCCCCTCTCTGCAGGCCGGAGGACAGCTGGATAATCGTTCAGGCCCAATTCAGCAAAGCGTTGACGCGTGCACTTACATGCCACCGGGAGTCAATGAGACTTAAGCATGTGCTTAAATGCTTTGCTGACTTGGGGCGATAAATGCCCGCGGCTCTGATGGCTGGACTAAGGCAGCTGCTGTCTGGTCGAAGCCAAGAGAGTCTCTTGTGCTATTCACTCGGACCAGGTGCTGGCAGAACATACCTGAAAATGCGTCTGAACCAAGCTGGGTATCTCCCAGCAAAGAGGCAGCATTTTTGTTGGCCAGCTCACAGCTATTTTGACTCCCTGGCTGCCTGCTGACCTAAGTGGCCACCCCAACACCACACTGCTGTCGTCCCCACGGGTGCAGTCCTGCTCTCAGGAGGTGATGGGACAGCATCAGCCAGGGCTGGTGACGTCACTGCCACCATGGAATCTCTTAAGGGAGGACCTGCCTTCTAGGTGGCGTTGGAGGAATGAATCCAAACCAAGGGAGCCCCCCGGGGAGGCAGAGAGCACGGCATCGGCTGGGCGATGGGGACGAGGTTTGTGCGTTTCAGTCCCATCTGTCTGGTGAGCTGGGTTAGACCAGGCCAGGCTGCTAAGGGGACGATATTTTGTTATGTGGGTGCATTACTGACATAAGACAGAGTCCGTCGCAAGCACCCCCCTCAGTTTGCCACCTGTTTTATCTGACCTTCGGGCTCAGGAGCCAGGGGAGAACCTTGGCCCTCTGCCGACCTCTGGGCCTGGGCTCTGTAACGAGCCAAGCCAGTGGAGTGTCAGAGCAGTCACGTGTGGAGGTCGCCAGTCCCGTCGCTCTGCACGGGGCAGAGCTGTGCTGATGCGGGAGAATGGGGAAGGTGGTGAGAAGGGGTGTGGGTGATATGGGCATGCCCACCAGCCCAGGGAGACCAGGACACCTGGCAAACGGCACACACCTTGTCCACCCACAAGCTAAAGTGGGTGCAGGGGGTGGATTAAGGTAACATCCATCCATGGGGTCCCCATAAACATGGGGGCCCCCTCCCTAGGTTTCAGCCTCCTCACTCAATATAAACCAGCCCCCTGCCCGGAAAGACTAGTCCAGTCCTTCCTGGACAAACTGTCTCTTGGCCCATAGTCTTTGCCCCCACCCATCCAGAATGGTAAGCCCGGATCCCTAAGATCTTCTGTCAGTCCATCTTCTGAGTGAATGCTCTGCTCTCTGAGTCACATCCCCTTCCTAGTGTTATTTATTTGTATTACAGTAGTGCCTGGGTGCCGACCGGGATCAGGGTCCCACTACGCAAGGTGCTGTACAAGCACAGCGCAATAGACAGTCCCTGTCCCAAAGACCTTTCAGTCTTGCTGACTCCCCATTGCCAACGAACCAGCCAGCCACCCGACATGCCAGCTCAGAGATAGACCCTGATCTTCTGCTGCCAAAAGGCCACTTTGCCTGGACGGCGCTCCCCGAGGAGCAGCAGCCTTGCCTGCGGGGTAGACATGGGTACCCAGGGGTGTGCGGTGCACAGCTCTTCTAGGAAAGAAGACTTTTGTAGATGCTAAGGCCAGGAGGGACCATGCTGATCATCCAGTCCGACCTCCTGCATGACACGGGTCTGAGGCCCTCCCCCAGGGATTCCTGCCTCTGGCCCATCTCTCGTGGTGGAGCCTGAGCCGCTCCTTTAGTGAGACGACCCGTCTTGAGTCAAAGACTCCTGCCGTTGAGCGGGAGAGCTGCAGCATCTTTATGTGATGTGATCCACCGCACGTGGCTCCCGCTTCGCCTCTACGTGCCGTGAAGAGCTTTCCAGGGGCCGCGTCCGCCAAAGATAATCCCAGGCCGTTCTATTTCCACATCTGCCCACACATTGACCTTCTTCCCCCATAACTAGCGTGCGTCCTGCAGCAGTGAGTTCCAGGCTCTCGGCCAGGCGTTCCCCTGGCTGTGGGAGTCTGGCAAATCCCTTCCAGGAGCAGGGCTGCACAAGACCCATTTCTCACTATGATTTTCACAAACGGGTATTTACTCTTGCCAGCAGCTTCACATTTTCCTGTGTATCCCCCTTTTTGCTTGTCCCTCATTCCCTGATGTCATCCGAATGGTGTATTGCCACAGGAACATCCGGGATGCCAGGCTGGGTCAGACCTTGTGGTCCATCCACCCACTTCCTGTCCCAAAGAGTGACCAGCATCTGCTACTTCAGAGGAAGGTGCAAGAAATTGAAACTCTGAAGTTGTGGGGTAACTTGACCCCAGGAGAAAAGTTTCCTCCTGGCCCCCATTGGTTAGCATTTGGTTCATGCTCAGAGGAGAGTTTAGCTCCTTTCCCAGCTTTTTCCTGGCTTCTGGGCCATTTACAGAGAGCTAACGATGTCAGCAGGGCCAGCCGCATTCCCCAATGTGGAGTGGATGCCCTGGACTTGCCACCCCCTCATGTCTATTTCACCTTTCCAGCTCTCCAGCTTTTCACATGTGGTCCTTTATGTGAAGATGTTGCTGTGCTCCAAGCCTCTCGAACAGTGCCCATAAAACAAGTCCAAATCTCTAGCAGATGCTGCGGCCAGCTCCCCACAGAGCAATGTGGGATGGATTCCGAACATTTTCACACACAGCTCACACTCGCCTCTCGCTTCTGCCATCTGCTCTGCCCATGTGCTGCGCACCTGCGGCTGCAGCCGGGGAGATGCCCACAGCTGTATTGGGGAAGGCTGCTGTGGAGAGGGAAGTGACTTGTTTCTTTGTGTCCCCACCCAACCTTTTACATGGGCCTTTCTGAATTCCCAGCTTGTGGGGATCTGCAGCGGTCAGCAGTACCTTTCCCAGCCGTGCTGTCTCTTTCCAGTCTGTTTCTTGAGCGGCAGATGGAAGAAGCCAGGAGACACACCAAGATAAACACAGAGGCGTGGATGGCCTGTGGCAGGGCAGAGGCGGCTGGTATCCCAGTCGGGGTTATGCAGTACCACTGCTCAGCTCATTAGCCTCTGCTGCCTGTATTTTGGTGAAAATCAGTTCATATCTGTGGCTAGCGAGGTAATTAGGAAATGGGTTTACTGGGCCAGATTGAGGAGGGGCACAGCTGCTTTCTCAGCAGCAATGGCTGTTGGGATTGTGAGACTGCTCTTGCGAAAACTGCCGGTGTCTGTACGAATGAGGAGAGGGAACAACACCACAGCGTCTGAGAGGCAGGGGGGGCCAGTGGGTAGGACTAGAACTCAGGAGACCTGAGTTCAAATCCTGGCTCTGCCACTGTCTTGCTATGTGGCCTTGAGCAAGTTACTTTGCCTCTGTTTCCCCCTTTTCTGTGTATTTAGGCTGTGAGCTCTTCAGGGCAGGGACTCTCTCTTGCTAAGTGTATGTACAGCTCCTAGCACAGTGGGGCCCTGCTCTCAGATGAGGCCTCCAGCCAGCATCCCTGGTATGTAAATAACATTAATAGGTATTGGCTGCTCTTCTCCCACGAGCCCCCAAGCTGGCCGTCTGTTGCTTAGCCACTCCCAGGGGAGGGTCCCATTGAGTGGACTGCCCGCCAGCAGGGTTGTGTTCCTGAAAGGGACTTGTCCTTTAAACACCTGCAACCACAGCTCTAATCTCTTGGCTTGTCTGAGTTCATTAGGTCCAAGGATCTGAACGCCCCCAATGCAGAGCAGTTTATCTGTGCGCTAAGGTCTGTAAAGGAGAACTGAAGCGCCATGTGACTGCAGCTGACACATTTCCAATACACACTCCAGGGTGGCGCTGACGGGATTTGAACCCTGTCCAAGGAGGAGAAGCAGCATTTCTGGTGGTGGCCAGGGTGTCGGACTATATTACATGGTCCGGCCTCTCGGGTGTTGCTATGGATTATTCCAGCAGCTGGCGTATTGCTAAGTCTACTGGTATTACGTTGCACGTGGGAACAGTCAAGAGGGGTACAACCCCCAATGTACAGCCACGGATTATATCCCGGAAGTAATGTAGTAAGCTCTTCTGCCCCAGTGTACTGGGAACACTGATTGGAACAGGTGTGGCACGCCCGTACCAGAGAAGGGACAGAGGGCAGATGGAGCATCGACACATTCCATCTCGCTGCCTGGCCCCATCAGGAAATGCGTCGCTATCTGTCCTATGCTTTCCCCGGGATCCCTGGGCAGGAGGAGCCCAAAAGCAAAGCAAAGCAAAGACAGGTGCGCCGTGTTAGCATAGAACATTGATATTCAGGCCTGCCTGTAAAGGCCCATGCTTTGTAAGTAAATCCTTATGATTTAGCAGGTTATAGGGCTATAAAACGAAGAATCAAAACCACAGGTTGTGTCTCACAGTGACGCTCTGAGGCCTAGGACTTTGGCTGAGATGCAGAAGTGGTGGCCATAAGCTGGGACACGTGTGCACACTCCAACATATCTAATAGCAGGCTGTTAAGACGGTGATCCAGTCCCACACCTCCGGATAAAGAAAAGATCCTACAATGTTCAAAGGAAAGGGTTTGACAGGGTTCCATCTGAAAGTGGATTCACTTACCAACAGCTGTGGTTGTAAAAGCTACACTCCTTGTTGTTTTCTTTATGGTACCAAATTCTCTATGATCCATTGGAATGATCTGTCTGGTTCTTTGATTGTTTCTGGCTGTTGCATAACTAAGTGTGATCGGTTAAGGCAGCGGGATATGATTAGTTAAAGAATTATGTTACAATATGTTCGGCTTGGTTAACGAATCATCTTGTAACATTGTTAAAGAAATGATTCGTTAAGATGCATTATAAAAACTGAGGTAAAACAGTAGGAAGTGGGGGGAAGATTTATTGGTGTAAAGGACTGGGAGGTCCTAATGGATGCATGCTTGAAAAGAACCCAATAAACGTGTCGTGTTGCCTGCAGCTGGACTCTGGACTTCTGCTTCCGTCAGCAAACTAGGAACTGAAAGGACTGGGGAGGTCCTAACACTGAGCTCCAAGGCTCACAGCTGCTGGTCTTTCCTTCTCCTTTGGATCCCTTCCTACCCGGGACTCATCAGTGGCTTTGGAGATTGAATTTGACACCTGCCTGGGCCCGTGTGGCAGTGGAAGTACCATTGCCAGGTTCTGATCTCAGGAGCCAGTTTAAATCCAGAGCAACCCTGACGCAATCTGGATTTACACCAGAGGGACTGAGATCAGAATTCCTCCCCGCCACCCCCCCGTTCCACCCCCGGAGCTATCCTTCCCGGGACACGCTCAGCTGTTCAGTCGGAACTTTCCCAGCCAGGTTTCCCATCCTCGGCCTATTTTGGTTTTCCTGGCTGCCTTTCACACCAGCCAGGAGGGAAGACGCCTGCCGGTGCTAACCCCGAGAGCCCCAGTAATCCGAAAGAAGAGCGAGAGAAAGTGTTCTCCTCCCATCAGAGCAGGCGGCGAGAAGCCGCACACATGTGAAATCAATCTCTGTGAAAGGACATGTGCTGATCAGCGGGGCAGGGATGCCGATGGGGCTGAACTCATTGCTTTGTGTGATCCAGCCGTTCGGAAAACCACCGGCCAACCCTCGTCTGTCTCAGAATGGTTGGGTCTGCTCCTAGAATCCCCCTCCCTTCCTCCCTCCCGATTGTTTTCCACCCGCCTTTCTGCTAGATCCGAAACACAGGTGCATGGAGTTCATAAACTAAAGACGAGGGGACTGGCTGTCAGGACTCTGCTCCTGGATGTTGTGTGTGTTAATTAAATGTCCCTAGAGGAATTGCTTGGTTCAGATTTGTGTCTCTATAAACAGCGATTGCTTTAGTAAAAGGCAGTTTTTCTACGCTCCGTGTTGGACACTAAATGAAGGCAATTGCATTACTTGGCTCGCTAAGCCACTGATGTAATAAACTTTGCTACACCGCTGTCTTCCCCCACGTGAGCCAGAGGAGTAACTCTATTAGCTGGCAGCAGTATTAGTGTGGTTATCCTCTTGTGGACCCACCCCTGGGGTGGGGGCAGGGAAGGAACGTGATACAGCCTTTACCAATGTGTTTCCCTTACACTGCACATTGGGTCTCAGGGGAGAAATCCCCATTTCTCACCACCTCTGCTGTTGCTCAGAACTAGACTGTGTTGCAGTGTGTCAGCACGGGGGAAACGTGGCGTCTGAACATTCACAAGCTTAATTACAGCAATCCGTGTCATCTTCAAATGGAGGCACTGGTCCTGCCCTGCCCGCCCTCGGAAGGTGCTTTGAGATTTACTGGCGGAAAGTGCTAAATACATACTGATGATTGCTGATCAGCTGCTCTGGATCTGGCCCATTGTTAGCAAGGTGCTTTGAGATCCTTCCGTGCCAGAGACGTGGCCATGAAATGTTGTTTTACCAGCCCAGGCGCGGCAGGATGTTAAAATTACAGCCCTTGAAAAATGCACCTGCTTGATACAAAGCCCAAGCCAGTGAGATAAATGTCAGATGATTGAGTGACTAATTACTTCTCCCACCCTGACCTCGCCGCTGATGAAATTCCACAGCAGCTGCAAGCCAAGTGGAGAGCCAGGGATTTCCAGGCTGCGCTGTCACGGTTCAACGGCTGACATCCTCCAGCAGCGCGGCAGCTCAGGAGTAAGGGGGAAAGAAGCTCACACCATCACCTGCCTTAGCCAAGAGAGACACGGCTGGCAGTGCGCAGTGTGTAAACTGACTGAGCCCAGAACAGTGATGCGAGGAGGGTGCCTGCCATGCTGGTGCTCGCTGGGCCGGGTCCCCTCTGAGTGAGGTCGGGGGAATGTGGCATATGAACATTCTCTGTCTGTCTGTCTGTCACCTTAGTGCCTTCTCTGGCCCCCATTTCCACAGCATCTGAGCACCCCACAGTCTTTCGTGGGTTTCATGCACCCCTGTGAGGTGGGGCAGGGCCAATGGGAACTGAGGCACAAAGAAACCAAGTGGCTTGCCCAAGTTCGGAGAGTAAGTCTGTGGTGGAGCTGGGCATTGGACGCAGCTCGCCCAGGTCCCAGGCTAGCAACCTGTGTCTAAAGAGAACAAATTCCCTGGGCACACCAGCAGCCAGAGATCACAGGTGCCAAACTAAAGCACCTGGGTAGCAGGAATCTTTGGGCCAGATCCTCAGGTAGTGTAAACTGTCCCCCTTTACTTCAGTGCTGATTAACACCTGTTGAGGGTCTGCCCCATTGTATGGGGCAGCTGGCGCCTGGCCTATGATACAGTGGTGTGGAAAGGGCTGTTCCTGAGGGGTGAAGGTAGAATCTCCCCTTGCCGAGGTGCCCTGGGGGCTCTCATTGTGCTGGAAGGTTCAGCTGAAGCACTAAGCCTGTTTTGGCTCTGATTCCTGGAGCAAATCTCCAGTGGAGAGAGCAGGGAACAAACCTAGTAACTGCCTTGTAATTCAGTGCCTGGTTTGTTAACCACGGGTGATGGAAACAAGGGTCCCAAAGGCTTGTAGTCTTTCCTTGCCTGCAGCCCTTTGCATGGTCAAAGGAGGTTGCAGGCACTCTATTATGCTCATCTGAGAGTGAGGTGTGCAAGTGTCAGCAGGTCCTTGCTATAACCACACACAGGGTGACCAGACAGCGAGGTGAAAAATCAGGATTGGGTGAGGGGAAATAGGTGCCTAGATAAGACAAAGCCCAAAACATTGGGAATGTACCTATAAAATCAGGACGCTGGTCACCCTAAAAACACAGCCAGGGCTGCAGAAGCTGTGTAACTCGGCAGGAAGGGTGGGGAAAGGTGATGCTGGAGGAGCTTCATTTTCCAGAGCAAACAACCTCAGTTTACAAATCAAGCCTTGGGCCATCTGACTGCTGGCCCCGCGCCCTGGCCCTGGAATCTGAGAGTCAGGCTTAGCCCTTGGCACCTCTTCCCTCCTTGCTGGGCAAGAAGGATCCCGGGGGGAGGAGAGAGCTGAGCTTTCTCCTGGGGGCGTGAGAGGCAGAGCAGAGATCGCTTGCCTCCTGCCGCTGCGTGGCATAAAACCTTGTCCGATTCATGCTCATTAATGATTGCCGCAGTAGCACCTGGAGGCCTCAGCCCCACTGTACTAGGCGCTGTACAAACAGGTAACAGAGACAGTCCCTGCCCCAAGGAGCCTTCCGTCTAAACATAGAACAAGAGACAACCACCAGAAGCAGCAAACAGAGGGGGGAGCACAAGGAAAGACTTTGTCTTATAGAGGCTGGCCACAGCACCTCTGGGTGCCTCGCACACTCACTGAGCTTCCCGATCCACTGGCATGGAGCAGACGCGGTGACTAAGAAGGGACTGTGTAAACGGAGCCATGGATTTGAAGCTGCTGCTCTTCTAGGCACCCCGGCTAGAGCAGACTCCTCCACTGACCGGTGCGCACAGCGGATGACTGGCTCTGTTCTCATTCGTAGCCGGATAACTCTGGAGTGATCCCACTGACTTTAGCAAAGTGACTCCAGATTGACACCAGTGTCGCTGGGAGCGCAGCCCTGACGCGGGCGCTGTGAGTTAACGTGCTGCGGAGTCTGCCTAGGAAACTGAGGCGAGCCGCAGGCTGGGGTGGGGAAAGGCTGCACGCCACAGAAGAAGTTATGATATGAGGGGCAGCCCCTTCACGAAATACAAGTGCTGATTCGCTCCAGCGTTGGTGCAGGGCCCTTGCCAGGAGCTCTTTATCTGCACAGTGTTGGCCGAGGATCACAGAAGTACGTGACTGCGGACAACGCAGCCCCACAGCCCCGTGACGTGAATGTTGTGACGTGTGGCGAAGTGCAAAAAAAGAGAACGAGATATGTTCATGGGGGTGGATCCATTGATGGCTGTTAGCCAAGGTGGGCGGGGATGCAAAAACAGGCTCTGGGTGTCCCTCAACCTCTGTCTGCCAGAACCTGGGGGGTGGATGACAGAGGGTGGATCACATGATAAATTGCCCGTTCTGTTCATTCCCATGGAAGCACCTGGCACAGGCCGCTGTCAGGGGCAGGACACGACTAGCGGGACCGTCGGGCTGCCCCAGGCTGGATGTTCTTATGAAAGGAGACCCCTGGCCAAGTGAAGGCCCCCATTTATGTATGACACCAGTGTACAATGGGGTGGCGTGTGGCAGGAGCTGGCGGCCAGAGGATGGCTGGTCCCAATCCTCGCCTCCCCTGTCTTCTATCCCCGGCAGGTGGCAGGATGAAGCGAGGCTTACGCATGGCAGCTGCCTGTCTGCTGGAAACTGACAGTCGGAGCCACAGCATAGAGCACGTCAGCGCAACCTCCTCTTTCAAAGGCTGCCAAGTCAGCCACATGCGCCAGACCCAGCTGTTGGACTAGTACCTCCCACCCGGTGCCTGTAGCACATACTGCAGGGCTTGTGCATGGCTCGAATCATTGCCCCATGGCAAAATGCACCCCGGGGTGTTATCCTGTCACAGCTGGGGAGCAGTGCCCCACTTCGCTTTGCAGTAAGCGTTGTATGTGTGCATGAATTACAGCAACGGCTGGAGCACTGGTAGGCTGGGTGTTGCCTCTTGGTATAGTGAGAGCGGGTCCCTGAATTCACGACGTGAGAGTGGCAGTAGCAAAGGCAAGGGCACCAGAGGGTCAGGGACTTGCCTAAAGTGGCTAGAACCGAGGTTGCCTGACTCCTAGTCCCGTGCCCACCACACTA
This sequence comes from Mesoclemmys tuberculata, assembly GCA_007922155.1. Classification (NCBI taxonomy): domain Eukaryota; kingdom Metazoa; phylum Chordata; order Testudines; family Chelidae; genus Mesoclemmys; species Mesoclemmys tuberculata. The sequence goes on along the minus strand of ML675715.1, from coordinate 14,539,630 downwards.
GCGCCCAGCTGGCGTGTGCCTGCTTCCGCTGGCCGGTTCAGATGGCAGAATCCAAACCACGGCTCAGAAGGGCAGCTGTGTCCTCCTGCCCCCCTCCCCGCCAGCGTGGCCACCGAGGTGCATTACAGCAGGAGCCAGCTCTTGCTCCATGAGCCACCCAGGCGGCCCAGGGCCGGTGTTGACGGAAGTTGGTGCAATGGGCACATCAAACCTCCACCCAGTGGCGCAGAGAGGTCCTGATCCCCCCCCCCGGTGCCACCTGCCAGCTGGTGCCGTATGCCGGGGGCCCAGCATTGTGTCTATTTCAATTATAACAGGTGCTGTCTCCGCCCACATCTCTGTACAGCCCCGAGCACAAGGGGCCCTGATCTCGGTTAGGGCCTCTCGTCTGTACCCGGATCATCATGTACTGGGCCCATATCAGCTGGGATGCAGCGGTGTGCCCTCCCCACTGCAACAGCTTTCATGACTAAACCCAGGGGTCAGGCTGCGAGCCCAGTCCTGCCAGCACCTCGTTAGTGCTGGCTGAATGGCCAAGCGTTCGGTTCGCTTGCAGTGCCCCCCCAATTGGTTTTTTTTTTGGGGGGGGGGGGCGCAAACAAAACATTTTCTTGCATGTCCGGCATTTTAAAACTAGTGTCAAACTAAAAGCCAGATTAATTTTTTTCCTGGTTGCACACGTCCCTTTACCCTCCTGGGGCACCCAAGGGCCGTGGCTGGTACCCTGCCACTCACAGCGCCAGCTGCTGCAAGCGTGGTAGTGAGCGCTGGCTGGGGCTGCATCGCTGGCCCCCTTCGGACACGTGCCCGCCTCATTTGGCTGCGGGGGCAGGGGGGGGGTGATGCCCTGGCTGGGTGTGGCATGCTGGCACCCCGTCGCGTAAGGCTCTGCTTCGCCGCGCCACACAGCTGCAGGGGGAGGCTGGTTTGGGACAAAGAAGGCAGTGGGACTCCTAGTTCTGACTGTGCTGTGGGCCGTGCAACCTTGGCCAAGTCAAGTTCCCACGCAGTGCCTCAGTTTCCTCCATCTGAAGCAAGGGAGTAATACTGCTTTGACACCCCTCTCTCCCCCCCCCCCCCCGGGTGGCAGGGGCTGGACAACCAGACAGACAGACGCGAGCACAGACCCTGCAGCAGCTCCAACCCACCCTTGTGTGCAATTAACCCTGACGGGCTTTTAGGAGTGAGGGGAAACCGCGTGGCAAACGAGGCGCCCAGGGTGAGATCTGGGGCTAGAGCAAGGGTCTGAGTGGCCTGGGCTAGGCTGCGGTTCTGGCCTGCTGGCGCCACCCAGTGCCAGTGGTGGGAGTTGCCTTTCTAAAGAGCCGAGTTGCTGGTCTAAAATGACACGGGGGGGGGGGAACCCCAACAGCCCCCCCCTGCATGTTAGTTAACAGCCCAGGAGACATGAGGGCGCTTTCCTGGGGCGCTGGTGTAAGTAAGGGAAATCCTGGACCCCAGCGGCTGAGACTGGACTGCAGATTGCAGTGGGCGCGTTGCTGTGGGGCAGGGTTTACTTAGGGGATGCCAATCTGGACTTTGTTGCCTGCGCCTTTGGGTCAGATCCAGCCCTGTCCCATGGATGCAATATTATAGGGTGAGAGAACAACAGCTGTGGGTATTAATGAACGCAAAAGGGCCCTGCCGTAACAGCGTCCCAGCCCACGTGGCCTAGTAATGCAGCCAACTGTGCCACGGCCGGTTCCCCAGAGCTCAGGAGCCCTTGCGGTGTAGAGGACTGGGTTTGTGCTATTACCATTGTTTGTGAGCCCTCGCGTGGCGCTCACTCTAGTAGGTGTAGGCTGCAGACCTAGCTGAGCGGCTTGGCAGTGCCTAAAAATAACCCACACCCACTGCTGCTGACACCGAAAGATTAATGAACTAATTAATTAACCAGCGAACCAGGCCCTTTCTTGTGGACATGTAAGAACGACGAATTCTATCCATTTTGGAATTGTGCTAACAAGACCCACAGTCAGTGCCTCCTTATCTGCAGCATCGTCACAGGTGTTTCTCGTGAGCTGAGTGCGCTGTCAGCCCTACACCCCTTAGCTAAACAAGGGGGAGTGCAGGCTAGCAGTTAGAGCACAGCCAGCAGGGGGTTCTGCTCCTGCTCTGCCACGGTGCATGAGCTTGGCCCGGGCTGCAGAAAGGTGTAGTTGTTACTGGGCAGCTTAGCAATTGTGTTGGCAGCGCTCAGTCAGCCTCAGGGCAGCTGCTCCCCAAACCCTGCCTGCGCTTTCCCAGGAGCAGAGGAAATTGGTGTGTCCTCCGCAGCAGCAGCTCCCCCTCCAAGGAGGACGCAAATCGGAACCGATGGCTCCTGCACACAGGTTTAGATCTGGCTCAGCCTAGCGAATTGTCCTGCAGGAAGGAACACAGTGGTCAGGGAGGGCATGTGTGTTTGGGAGGCCCTGACCTGGAAATGGGTTTAGGGTAAAACTGCCCCCTGGGCAGAGGGCTTAGGCATCACTTTACTCCACTTCAGTGCAGATGTAACAGCCATAGAAGAGAAGCCTGTTAATGTCCTGTTCCTGGATTTAAATGCAGTTTCATGTGACAGAGCCAGAACGATGACTGAAATTCATCTCTACGCACAAGCCCAAGATTATAAGGTCTCTGGGGCAGGGGACTGTTGTTTCATTATGAGTGTGCACACAGCATCTAGCACGGGGGAGCAGAGATCCCTGACTGGGGCTCTCGGAGCTACCCTGATACAAGTGATGAGGCCCATCCGTTAGTTAAGTCAGAGCCAAGAGGGGTCTGTGTCTTTTGCGGGTCTTTGCCACGGCCAAACTTCCCCATGGCAGACTGCACACCTCAGCTTCCTGCCTTGTTTTTATCAGACTACGTAAGCCATGAGTGCCTGGGAACTCCCTGCCCTGGGAATTGGAGATAAGCTCCATCTAGGCACCTCAGAGCTGTACACAGAGGCAGCAGTTCTGAGGTGGGACCGTCGCTTTGCTGCCTCATCTCTGGAGTTTGCAGCAGATAGTTGGAATTGAAACAGAAAATCTCTAAAAGCATCTGGTGCCTCGGCCAGCAAAGTCACATTGTGCCAGAGTCCCACTGATGTTCACCCACACTCACCCCAGCCCGTCCCGTCCCGCCCGACCCTGAAACACAAAACCAGAAATGTTTCATGGGCTTTACATGGACTCAAACGTTTGGCATTGAGGCCCCGGTCTGGATGGAGGAAAGGCCAGCAAATCTTCTCCCTTTAAAGCAGTGGTTCTCAACCTTTCTAATGCCGTGACCCCGCAATACAGTTCCTCATATTGCGGTGACCCCAAACCAAAAAATAATTTTGGTGGCTACTTCAAAACTGATGACGTCAGCAAGCGCCGGACACACGTAATGCGCTGCTATGGACTGTGGAGCGTTCCCCCCGCTTCTCCCGCCCCTTAGGCCCTGGACGGATGATGCAATCACGCCTGCGCATACGCGCAGGCATTCAGTTTGGAACGCGCATCCATAACGGTGTGCGTTCCAGCTGAATAGCGCTGCTACAGATGGTAGCGCGACTTCTCAGCGGCTAAAGCCATTGGAAATATGTATTTTCCGATGGCTTTAGGCGACCCCTGTGTTTTGGTCGTTCGACGCCCACCGGGGTTGCGACCCACAGGTTGAGAACCGCTGCTTTAAAGCATCAGCGTGTGAGAAGCATTGTCTGCTGAAGCTCCAAGCTGATGGTATGGGAACAGTCAAACAAGCCTGGAGCTACCATCATGGAAGAGGGTTCTGCTGTAGTCGCACCTAGATGCCCATCATGCTAGATGCTGCCCATGTGTGTGGATGGACACTTTCCCACATTGCTTATCTGCCCAGACAAGAAGAGAGCTTGGGAGAGGACACACAAGCAGAGAAGGGGCATGTGACTTGCCCAACGTTAATGACAGAGCCAAGAATAAAACTCAAGTATGCAGACTTCCTGCCTGGACCCCTCTCCCCTAGCTCCTGTGGCCTCCAAAGAGTCGCTGAGGCAGCCCCTAGAGTGGGGAGAAAGGAGGGATACGTCTTCGGTTCCCCCCCCTCGCCTATGGGAGCACTCCCTTCTCAGACCACCCCCACATCTTCCCCTAGCCCTGCATGGAATCAGCCAGCCAATGAGCACCTTCATTCAGCTGTTGAGGAAGGTCCTGCCTTCGTCTGCTGGGAGTGTTCAGTTTAGGACGAGGGAAATGCTCAGGTCACCGCCCATCCCACAGCAGTGGCCAAACAATTGCTACCAATGGGCAGTTGTTTGGTCGCCTCTCTGTGAAATGAGCTTGTGGCTCTCAGCCCAGTACCGAGTGCAAGTGTCTAAATCACAAAAACAACCCCTCTAATTTTTTGCCCACCTGAGGCTGGGCAAAGAGCCCAAGGTGTGGGAATGGTCCACAGACACTGAACGCCCCCATTCCCCTTAAAGTGGCTCCTCCAGAGACACATAAACAGCAGGGCAGTGAGGGCAACACGGGGAATCTGCCACAGGACCTACCCTGAGGTCTTCAGAAGCGGCTGCTCCAGCAACTTTCACCTGTATTAAAATGTTTATAGAAAATAAAGGGAATGACTAAGCCTGCAGCCCTTGTAGAGTGGCTGCTCGTTGTATGAAGCCAAGAGGCCTCCAGTTAACATCTAAGTGGCTCCCACATGTCCTGCTAAATGTGGAGAAACTTCTCTTGCCAAAACGATGATTATTTTCACATGTTCCCTTCCATCTTTAATCCCAGTACACTCCATCCTTTCCTTCTTCCCCTCCAAAGCCAGGGGGGGACCCTTGAGGAGCCCTGCTGCTCCTCATGAGCTGCTGAGATGTAGCCTCCAGAAGAAAATGAAAAGCCTAGAGAGAACAGCAGGGCCTGCAGAAATGAGAGGGAGATGTTTATCAAGCCAGAAGGCAAAAAAAAAAAAAAAATCTAGGCGAGCAAGGAAATCTCCCCAATAAACTGCTGAGATGTCTCCATGTGAACAAGAGAAGGTCTTAGGACCACCACCGCATGTTCAAGACCAAAGTCCTAATGGATGGTACACGGGAGGTTTCATTCAGGCCATAGGATTTGTAAGACAAGGTGATCAGAACGTGAGAATCTTGACTGATATTACTTGGAACCATCTCTGGCTTGATCTGAATGTTCCAGGATGTTTGGCTAGATGATGTGATTTAGACTGGAATCCCTACAGTATCCACCAGGATTTGTCGCATGGTTTCCTGTTCACATTCCCTGGCAACCCCAGCTGAAAACAACAGTTATTTGTTGTGAACAGCCCTACAGGGTGCTGGTAGAACAAGGGAAAGGAGCTGCTTTGTAGGGTAAACTTTCTGGGCTGCCCCCACAGCATGAGGAAAGGATGGGTAGTTCTGTGGCATGAAGAATGATTTTTGAGAGAAGATGGTGATGAGAAGTTCCAGGTGGGAAGATAGTTGTTAAAAGGTCCCCGGAATGGACAACCATTGTTTGGCCATAAGAGTTAAATGTATTTCCGCCGGAAAGAAAGGCAGTGGACATTAAGGGCCTTTTTTCAGGTGCTGACCACAGCTGGAGATGGGATGGTGGACTAGATAACCAACGGTCCAACTGCCATGCACATAATGGCCTGTGGAACCCACTGTCACAAGGCATTACTGAGGTCAACAGGTCAGCAACATCCAGAAAAGGAGCTAGATATTGCTCTGAATAACAAACCACCCACAGGTAGAGCAACTAGGATGACACTTCATAAAGGGATGTGATTAGCCTTCATAATTCAGGGCATACACCAACTACTGACTGCTTGGATTCAGGAAGAAACTACTTTCGTTGGCAGATTATTCCATCACAGTCCAAGATGAGGTTTCTTGCACCTTCCTCTGAAGCAGCTGGTGCTGGCCACTATCAGAGACCAGGCTAGATGGACCATTGGTCTGAGAAGTCCTTTGTTCTGGAATTCGGTTGAAACCTTCTTTCTGTACCTGAGAAGAGACCTTCAGTAGAGGCTCTGTCTGTTGTTTTCCCTCCCAGACACCCAGGTGGCTGCTTCCATTAGCATTCATGGTAGTTTTGTTCGTACACAGAGGGGAGCACATAACCCCATTCTACTGCTGTGAAATACAGACTCTCCAAGACGTGCTTCTGTGGTAAAAGACAGTCTTTTGAAATTGGATACCATGGGGCTGTAATGTCCCAATTTCTCTGTGCTAACGTCCCCGGTTTGGTTTTCCTGTCTGCTTTCTTGGCTGCCCGCAAGTTGGCAACTCACATCTGGCTTTTTTCTTTTGGTGAATTTTTTTCCCCTGCTCTCCTTCATGGGCTCAGTTCTATCTCCTTGTTCTGATTCCATGTGAAGTGTCCTAGAAAACTAATTTTTTGCAAACCATAGCCTCCACTGCAAGAAGAAGAAAAAAAAACACCACATCTTGAAATCATTTTCCTGGGAAGATATTTTCCAGAAATCTGCTTAAGCGCACAGTTTAAATCTCTTTTTTTCTCGGCTGCAGCAATCCAGTGGTGATGTCTCGATAGACAAGTATTTCCTTAATCAAGATATCACGTGACCTTTATTACAGCAGAGGATGTGGGCAAGTCTTTGATATGCAGATAAGCGCAGGAAAGCATAAGCTCTGAAAATGTTCCCATTAATGAAAGGAAAATAACCACATTTCCAGACTTTGTTGAAATGACCAGTGCTAATTTTTGTGCTTAAAGGAAAAGCCCCCTTTGATACTTAGTTGGGTCCTTATCTGCTGCTGCTATTATTTTTACTGCCTGTGCCTTAAAACTCATGTAATCTTTCTCCATTGACTGAGCAAAATCTCCGAGTGTTGGCAGATCCATCCAGCCACATGGTTCCTTCCAGGAAGGTCCTCTCCTGGGTCAGTTGCTGGTTAAGATAGGAACCAAAGGGTAGCAATAAACGGTCAGTTTTCAGAAGGGAGAGAGGTAAATAGTGGTGTCCCCCATGGGCCTGTACTGTTCAACATCGTCATACATTATCTGGAAAAAGGGGTAAATAGTGAGATGGCAACATTTGCAGATGATACAAAACTACTCAAGATAGTTAAGTCCAAAGCAGACTGCGAAGAGTTACAAAGGCTCCCAGGAAACTGGGTGACTGGGCAACACAATGGCAGATGAAATTCAGTGTTGATAAATGCAAAATAATGCACATTGCAAAACATAATCCCAATCGTATATCTAAAACGATGGGGTCTAACTTAGCTCTTACCACTCAAGAAAGAGATCTGGGAGTCCTTGTGGAGCGTTCTCTGAAAACATCCACTCAATGTGCAGCGGCAGTCAAAAAAGCTAACAGTGCTGGGACTCATTAGGAAAGGGATAGATAATAAAACAGAAAATATCGTATTGCCTCTTTATAAATCCATAGTACGTCCTCATCGTAAATACTGTGCAGGTCTGGCTGCCCCATCTCAAAAAAGATATATTGCGATTGGAAAAAGTTACAGAAACGGGCAACTAAAATGATTAGGGGGTATGGAAAAGCTGCCATATGAGGAGAGATTAATAAGACTGAGAATCTTCAGTTTGGAAAAGAGACGACTAAGGGGGATATGGTAGAGGTCTAAAAAATCATGACTGATATGGAGAAAGTAAAAAAGGAAGTGTTATTTACTCCTTCTCATAACACAAGAACTAGGGGGCCATCAAATGAAATTAATAGACAGCAGGTTTAGAAACAAACAAAAGGAAGTATTTCTTCACAGAATTCACAGTCAACTTGTGGAACTCCTCACCAGAGGATGTTGTGAAGGCCAAGACTATACTAGGGTTCAAAAAAAGAACTAGCTAAGTTCATGGAGGATAGGTTCATCAATGGCTATTAGCCAGGATAGGCAGGGATTGCTGTTTGCCAGAGGCTAGGAATGGCCAATGGGATGGATCACTTATTTGTTATATTCATTCCCTCTGAAGCACCTGGCATTGGCCAGTGTTGGCAGACAGGATACAAAGCTAGATGGGCCATTGCTCTGACCCAGTATGGCTTTTTTTATGGTCTTGCTTTTATGTCCTCAGTTTAGCACACTGAAAAGTCTCTCTTTCCTTTCAAACTCACCTGGGGCAAGAGCCAGTCAAATTTTTCACCCACTTCTCAGTGTCAGGTGGAAGGTAATGCCAGGCTGGGCTACTCTGGTAGGAGTACTCCTGATGAACCTGCGCCAATAGTACTGAGCTGTAGGGAGCATCCATTTTGGCACATTCTGGATTGTTTACACTTCTATCTCCTTGTCCTTTTCTGATAGTTATTTCTGTCTCTCTTATATCCCTTTGCAAAACTGATAAATGAAAAATGCTTATGAGCTGCTCCCGGCTGCGCTGAATCATTCCGGGTCAGTACTGTGTGGCATTTCCTTTGCAGCTCTTCTCCTCAGAGTGTTTTCTGTTTCCTCCCTGATGCTAAGCTCCAAAGCACACGTCGTAAGTGAATGAACAAGGGACAAACCACTGTCTTCTTCCAAGACAATGTCCTAAAGTCTTCTACTCAGCCTAGTAAGTAAAACCCATTGTAGGACTAGAGAAGTCCAAGCTTTTTAAGGGCGACTCAATCCATCAGAGGCTTTTTGACTATTTTGTACATTTAGATTGTAAGCCGGCTTTGAGCGTGGATGCTCTTACTAGCTGTTTGGATGGTGTGTTGCACAGTGAGGGGCCCAATCTTGAGTGGTGTTCTAGGTGCTACTATAATAGTGATTTTACATGATCTGTGAATTTAGTGAGCATCTTAGAATTGTTATTGAAATGAATATATTGCTCACTGAAGATGCCAGAATGATAACCCTGCATGCTGTTAGAAGCATCAGTGGAGGCATATGGGGCTATTAGACAATCAAACTGTTCTAGAGTTAGCCTGCATGCCAAAAAATGATACTGTTAGACTTGCCACATCATTGCTGGCTGCCTTTACACAGAAAGCAGGGAGTCTGCATCAGAGAAGCCATTCGCTTTAATCTTAGTAAAAGATAGTTTCACTCTTTCTCTTTTGCGTGTACCTTGAGTACAGGGAGTCTGAATTGTTCAGCTGTAGTTAGTTTTTTTCCTTATTTAGCTGAGCAAATTTGTCTGACGCCCGATTTAATGTTCAAGTAGCCGGTGGGAATCATTTTAGCTACTTCTAAAGCAGCCGTAAATGCTGTGTCTTTTCATCTGCTGCTAATTTACATTCCTCCAGCCCATCAATTTTTAAAGGGTGAGCTCGTTTCAGGATCCTAGGTTGCTATTCCATTTCTAGTCCTTTGGTTCCATGGAGTGATTTACGGCTCTTCTAATGATAACTTTCAAAGACATTTCAAACAACTGGAGTGCTCTTTTCCTTTTTGCGAATGGCCCTTCTGAGTGGTAGAACACTTTGGCACAGGACTTGCTAAATCCTGACTGGTAAGAAAATGATGGGCAGCCGAAGTGCTTCAAAAACATTAATGTACAACTTCAGAGGGAGGTTGTGAGGTTTTATAGCCATATCTCCATTAAAAAAGAAGATATGGCTCAGATCCTCAAAGATATTTAGGAACCTAAATCTTACTGAAATCAGGGGATGTTAGCTTCCTAAATAGTTTTGAGGATCTGGGCCATAAATGGGCACTAACAATCAGCACTAGCCCCTCTGCCCTCTCCTCTCATGACTCTGAGGTTCTGATCTTCCTGGCAATGGCTGGGCTCTGGGCCTTCTCTCACTTATTCAGTAAGGGTTTGGTGTCTCTTGCTCTTAACAGACATGCAACCACTCCTGCCGATGGATCTCAAAGGGGAGCCAGGCCCACCAGGAAAACCAGGCCCAAGAGGACCTCCAGGGCCCCCAGGCTATCCAGGAAAACCAGGCACTGGGAAACCCGGACTTCATGGCCAGCCAGGCCCTGCTGGGCCCCCTGGATTCTCTGGTATTGGCAAACCAGGTATCCCAGGGCTTCCAGGAAAGGCAGGTATGAAAGGGATGCCCGGACCAAAAGGTGAACTCGGCATGAGAGGTGAGCAAGGCTTGAGAGGATTACCTGGCCCGCCAGGATTGCCTGGGCCAGCAGGCATCTCAGTCAATGGTAAACCAGGAATGCAGGGCACTCCAGGCCAACCAGGCTTTAGGGGTGAGCCGGGGCCAAAAGGGGAGCCAGGTCCTCGTGGGGAGCGGGGCTTAAAGGGTGAAAATGGAGTTGGGAAGCCAGGGTTTCCAGGTCCCAGGGGAAACGGAGGGCCTCCTGGCCCTGCTGGGCCTCCAGGGCCTAATGGCATTGGGAAACCAGGGTTTGATGGCTTGCCAGGTGCTCCAGGGGGGAAAGGCGAGATGGGCCCACCTGGCGGACCTGGGATCAATGGGGAACCTGGACCAATGGGGCCACGGGGCCCACCGGGCATTGATGGAATAGGCATCCCAGGTGTAGGAGGGATTCCAGGTCTACAAGGCCCTGTGGGGCCAAAGGGAGAACCTGGTATCCGTGGCCTTCCGGGTTTACCTGGGCCCATGGGCTATGGGAAACCGGGTTTGCCTGGCTTAAAAGGAGATCGTGGGCAACCAGGGATCCCAGGCGCCATTGGCGACAAAGGGGAACCAGGCATAGATGGGGAAGCAGGCGAGCAGGGCCCGCAGGGAGTCAGTGGACCACCAGGTGTGCCAGGCTCCATGGGCTTGCCAGGCAAATATGGAGTGCCAGGCCTCAAGGGCGAGGTTGGGCTGCCTGGGCCCCCAGGAATGCCAGGGATGCGTGGCGACCAAGGACCAAACGGCTTTGCAGGGAAACCAGGGGTGCCTGGAGAGAGAGGTCTGCCTGGGGCACACGGACCCCCTGGCCCCACGGGCCCAAAAGGAGAACCAGGGTTCGCAGGGCTTCCTGGGGCGCCAGGGTTAACAGGTAGCCTGGGACCCAAGGGGGATGCGGGAATTCCAGGCCAAGGAGGCCTGAGGGGCCCATCTGGTATTCCAGGCCTACAAGGCCCTTCTGGCCCCATGGGGCCTCAGGGCTTACCAGGGCTGAAAGGGGAACCTGGCCTGCCAGGCCTTCCAGGTGAGGGGAAGCTAGGGGAGCCTGGCATGACAGGACCCATTGGCCCACCTGGAATACCAGGGACACCTGGATTAAATGGGCCCCCAGGACCTCCAGGGCCACCTGGTCCCCCCGGGGCACCAGGGGTATTCGACGAGACGGGCATCGCTGGGCTGCACTTGCCGGATGGAGGCGTGGAAGGGGCCGTGTTGGGGAACGGCAAGCCTGGGAAGCCTCAGTATGGCAGAGGGGAGCTCTCTGCCCGTCTAGCACCCGCATTCACGGCTATCCTGACCTCCCCCTTCCCCGCCTCTGGCATGCCAGTCAAATTCGACAGGACTTTGTACAACGGGCAGAACGGCTACAATCCAGCCACTGGGATATTCACCTGCCCCATCTCCGGCATCTATTACTTTGCCTACCACGTGCATGTCAAAGGGACTAATGTCTGGGTAGCGCTTTATAAGAACAATGTGCCTGCCACATACACCTACGATGAGTACAAAAAAGGCTACCTGGACCAAGCCTCAGGCAGCGCAGTGCTTGAACTCAAAGAGAATGACCAAGTCTGGGTCCAAATGCCCTCGGACCAAGCAAATGGGCTGTACTCCACAGAATACATCCACTCCTCCTTCTCCGGCTTCCTGCTTTGCCCCACATAACAGCTGTTGGGTATGTTTCCTTTTTACCCACTTTAGCCATAAACTGTCTTTTTTGTTTAATAATTTTTTTTTAAAAAATAAAAGAAATACAAAAAAGAAAAAGCACTGGGAAGAACGCGCAAGTCAATGCTGCAGGACCTCGCTTCACACTGTTCAATCAATGAGTTGAAAGGATGAGTGGAAAGATGACTTTTTTGTTTGTTTTGGGGTAGGGGGCAAGAAAGGGAGGTGTATTTGGAATAAATTTTAACTTTGTGACTGCACATCAAACACAGAAACTAGCCAGGGAGGGCAAGGATCTAGCTATGCAACTAAATTGATCATTAAACCAGGAGATAACCTGAAGAATCCAGAACCTTTCTGGTTTGTAATCAAGTGCCATTATTCCTGCTGTTGAGTACTAGTTAAATAAATAAAGCCATTTTAACTGATTGCATATTCGTTAGCCAATGCAGGGGTCCTAAGCATTTAACCCAAATCTCTAGAGGAATGGAGCACTTTGGTGAATTGATGTATCTATCATTTCCCCATGTTTCAATTTCATTGATGCTTGTTTTAGATTGTGCTTTGAGTCAGTCTCTCGGATTTGATCAGGGTTCAGGATGGGTGGATTTAACCATCACAAGTGGAACATTTTGCAGAAGCACCTTTTTATAAGGAAATATTTTTTTAAAAAAATCTTTAGGAATAAAAACATCATTAGTAGCATCTGGAAATAAGATGAGTGCCAAACATACTCCAAAGCCAATGATGAACAATGGTCCTCGACCTTGTGCTAATTCATCCATTGGCAACGCAAAGGGCTAGTTCTATCACGTATATTACTGCAGCCCAGAGACTTGTGTGGGTTTACGAACCTTTTATTATCTGACCATCCAAGGATGGCACTTCAAGCATGGCTTACATTGCTACTAGCCTGATTTAATGGAAGGGTTGGCTATGCTTTCTTTAAAGTGCCATTTATGGACAACTTCCTGAAAGGTAGACATTAAAAGTACGTGTACACTTTTTTCCTTCCCCTTTGGGAATCTTTTAATTAAAAAAAAAAAAAAAACAAACAAAAATTCACTCTAACTTTCCATTAATTCATTTTACAACGGTGCTATTATCTACTTAATGTTATTTACAAGTATAGTGCAATACGTATCTTTTAAAGGTGCACCGTTCTGCGTGCAGTTTTCTGTGACTTGGGGGGGGAATCATTTCATGTTTGTCCTATTGTTACCACTTTGCCTCAATAATGCTTGAAATGTCATTGATTTGAGTATGGGTTACAAGGTTTATTACAGCTTTTGGTATGCACAGCTGTTGACCACAGGGCTGCTCTGGCCTTTGCTAACTGAATTGAATTGAACGCTGTTGCTTTTCATCTTACCTTAAGGTGAGATGGTTACAGATCGTTGCACTTGAGAATTTCTTTAGTAACTCTCATCCCGGGTAGACAGAACGCTGTTGAAATTAAGCCACATATAATATACTGAATTCCTTTCTACAAAGACATGTGCTTAGAGAAAATAGCTGAAATTAATTCAATAGCTCCGTGTTCATTACTCTCAAATGTCCATGATGCCTGTAATATGGCCAAAGGAGAGAAAAAGAGTAAGAATGTGACTTAGTATTATTCTCCAGATTTATTGTAGATAAAAATATTTAAAGATTTTTTTTTCTTAAACTACACTGTGTTTGTGTCTTGCCATCCAGGGCTTTCATTTATAAAAAACACCCCCATCCCTGAATTACAAAATAAGAAACAAAAAGAAAGAAGCTAAAGAAAAAACAATTCAATAGCCCAACATTTCAGACACAATCTTTCTGGAATTGGGTCTCCCCTCCCCTTTGTTTTAGTTTTTATTTGGATTTACAAGAACAGGTTGTGAAGCGGTGGAACTTTTAACAAAAACAAATACGGCCTGGTATTTTGAATTCCATTAGACTTTTTAATTCCTGAAGGCAGAAGAATGTCAGAGCCATTCAAGGCCCAGATTCTATTGGTAATCAGTTCTTTGATTTTCCATCCAAAATAGGAACCATAAAGACAACACCTAAAATTAGAAGAGGAGCTCAGTTGCTCTCTTCAAATCCACACTTGAAAGGACAGTGCCAGCGTGGGGCCTGTGCCTCCTTGGTTTAAATGAATTTTCCTGCGGAGAACCACAATGAACTCTAATTGATAATAGGGCAGACCCCTTCATTTCAGAGAAAAGAGGTCTCACTACTTTTACCATGTGACACTGCCGGAGGCAGAGATGGTAATTTACATACGCTACCTGCAGTAGGGTAAGGAACTTCCACACCACTGAAAATACGCCCAAGGGTGGAAGGTTAAGCCTGTTACTCAACAAAGCAACTTATTTATACTGTGTTCTAACCTAGGTTCAGTCCTGTTTTTCTTTTGTTTTTATTCAGTCTTCTGATTCTGGCTGGCAAAAATAGTAACAGAAATGCACATTATAACCACACTCAAACATTAACTCATTCAGTTCTGTAGAAGAGATCTTTTTGCAATTTCACTTTCCCTTCATGTGCAGAGCATAAACCACAATCAACCTTCTGCAGCTCTATATCCTGTTACATTTACACAGTAGTTGAATGACAAAGATATTACACACACAGAGGCTAGGAAAATTATGCACATGGTGAAATGGGGAAGGTGTTCACTAAACCAGATGTCGGGGTTTTTTTCTGAAATACGTAGTATGTAATATTTGCCAGCAGAAAGACTTATTTTCTGTAGCTTGTGAGAGAACTTGGGATTGTGGTATAAGTCACACACACACAATGGTCGGGTTGGATGACGTTTGTCAATTTTTAACTATGAAAACTACATTACAGTGTGCATTTTTTTATATACAAATTCTTACTTTTTAAAAAAGTTTGCCGCTAGTATCTTCTTTTCTAACTTAGTATATAGAGGATTTTAGTTTTGTAAATACTTACTACATGCACTGTCTGTCATAGCAAAAGTGGTTTAAAATGCACTCTCTTCGATTGTGATTGGAAACTGGCCTCCTCAGAACTAAAACTACAGTACTTGATTGTATTGACACATCAATAAATCTTGTATAAAAATCATCCCAGCTGTGCCTTTGTCCTATTATGATTTATTGTATTGCAGGAGCACCTATCCACAGTAAGAGACAACCCCGGGCCCAGAGCTTGCACTCTGAGCAGATGAAGGAAAGATTAACATCCCCACTGTACTTACGAAGAATTTAGGCACAGAGATGGCCTATGACTCTCTCAGGGAATTGTTGTCAGAGTTCATATTTGAACCTACACCTTTTGTAGCCCCAGCCAGCACCCAAACCACAAGACAAAGCTTCTGTATTCAAAGTACCAGTTCTGTTATATCCTTGTATAAGTCTGGTCACAGGTATCTTACCTGCACTACGAACTCTCCTTTATAATATGTGCAGCTTTACATACTGAAGCCCTCTCTTCCACAACAGGAACACATCCTGGTCACTCACAGTGAAACAGGCTTCCCCTGCAACACACCACATATGTGCACCCAGAGGAAGGGGTATTTAAGCCTTCATGGCCCATTCAGTCCATGGTTTCTCTGCTGAGACTGCCATCGAGTGGCCCAAATGGTGCCAAAGGTGCAGGCTGATTTTAGCAAGGTAAGTAACTGTCCGCTAGGAACTGGAATGAGATTACTGAACTGACATACGACGAGCCTTGAGGGTATCAGCTTTCATTCAAAGCCTCCAAGTTGCCTGCTCAAATCAGACTTAGCTTGTGGGCGTGGTAATAGGAGATGGCTTCTATCCTGCTCCCCAATCAACATTTCCCATAGGAAGAACTTGTTCTATAGTGTCACTAGAGCGCTACCACAGCCCAGCTTATTAAGGGAAGATCTTAAAATCTGGAGGCCTTCCAAATATTGCAACACTTTTCTTCTTCTACCTGGCAATTATCAGTGTGAGGAATTTAAGGCACAGGAGTAGGTGCTGGAGTTTCCTTTCCTTGAAAAATGGGGTTTTGCTAGAGATTAATAAAGAACCCAAAGTTCCCCCATCATGTCCAGGGAAAGGGCAGCATGCACACATTCCATGATGGGGAAGGAGACAGGAATTTTAAGTAACAATGCAGAGTTTCTACTCCAGCTTCCAACAACTATGAAGAGTAACAGCTTGTGCTAGTCCATTATAACCAACCTTGTCACCATGTCATAAATCCCAATATGTACCCTTTCCTTTCCTCCACATAAAAAGAAGCCAGTGAGAATACAGCTTAGCTCTTTGGACTTTAAGCAATTCCATGAGTTTGTTTTTGTGTTTTAAGCAATATCCTTTTGAAAGCTAGTCAATTAAAAAAGAAATCACTAAATGCAGTTTTAGATACAATCCTGCCTCTGACTCTCCTTGCTGCCATTTTCTTGTGCTTTTATAATCCTGTTCCCCTATTTAAAAAAAAATGTTTTTCTCTCCATGGGAGAAAGTGAACGGCTGACTATGCAGGGGAAATGTAGAAAGTGACTATGCACGTGACGTGCTGTCAGTATCACAAAGGAAAAACTTAATAATTTTTTTCCCCCCGTGATCTCTTTCAGGTCTCCTAACTAGGAGCTATTTGTTAATTACAGCGGATAAAACATTTCCAGGCAGAAATGTGAATTTTAAGTTGACATGTCCCTTTAAACTCTGTTACATTTAGGAGAGCAAGAAAAATTGCCTTCTTGGTGCATTTTATTAATACTCCCAGCACACTTTTGGTGCACTATACATACTTAATCTGAAATTATTTTAATAGCAATGCTCTAGCACACAGTTGAGTCCTTACCACTCATTGCTCCTTGTTGCAAATACTTTCTACAAGCAACTCTCTGGCATGAAAACTCCAGTGCTGAAACACTTTGGGACATGGAATTGCCATCCAGTGATGGTCTGACTGATGCACTAAACTCCCTTTATTGTAACAGGTATTACCCACCTTTACCTTGACACTCATGCACTCAGTGCTTGTAACCAAAAGCAGCCATTGTGAGAGTAGTTTTTACAGCAGATTTCTAGAATTAGATTTACTGCAAATGAAGCAAGAAGCCTGGCTCCTCACAAGATGCCACTAATTGGCATGGAAGTACTTTCATCCTGCTTCCCTAAGGAACACTGTTAAGAAACCATAACAAAGCAGTTTCAGGCTGAGTCTTGAAAGAAGCAAAGTGGGGGGGAAATAGCCTAGAGCTTTTCCTAGGACTCCCTTTGTAAATTAGCCTGGAAAATGGTTGACTGCCCCCATACAGGGAAATATGTAGACAAGAGGATAAAACTATAATAGAATTACATCCACTAAACTGCAAAGGTAGGCATTTAAAGTGCAGTTATGGGCTAGTAAAATGACTCTGTAAAAGTGTCACCACATTAGTGCACTTAGGAGTATTTTATGCACGCAGGGCAGTCTCCCCCACCAGAGCTGCTTGGGTTAAAGGCCAAAATCAGCCATGTGAAGTAACCTGGGCACAGGGGCTAATTTCTGAACTGTTATTGTTGGCGATGCAGGAGCTGGGAAAACACAACCAGAATCATTCCCAAACCCCACATTGTGATGGCTTCAGCACAAACTCCTTTGCACTTAACACAGGGTAAAGGCTAAATCCCTCTGTACTGCAATAACTAGCAGCACTAAAATTCAAAGCTGTCTGCAATCTTATAACAAAGAATCCCATGGAGAGGGGACAGATCTTTCTGCTCCTGTCAACAGACCCAACGAGTTCATGCGGTTTCCAAGCTTTACAGGTAGAGCAGGGCTTGGCAAATTACAACTAGCGCCAATGATGTTAATGACTCATCAACACAAGCATTACACAAGTCTGAGTGCAGTTTCTTTGCAGGCAGCCTGTACTGTCACTGGTGTTTGGGACACATGGGAAATGCTGACAGGGGACTAGCATCTGCTCTGGCTGAAGCACATTGAGGTTTTTACAAGTAGATGAATTGTGCTCTACATGAATGTCACACACCAAAGGGCACAGGAAAAGATCAGGGCCTTGTGGCAGAACTGTGTGAGAGGACACAGAAGATGACAAAGGCTTTCTGCAGAAGAATTGTCATTTTCACTACAACACTTCAGGAGCCAGCCCACTGATTCACAAGATTTCTACACAACAAACTCCCATGCCTTTTGAGAAATAAACACCACCGCTGGGGAACAGGCTCCAGTCCAATTAGAGTCTGTGCAAATGTGCATACAAATTTTCCCTACTGGGTTCCAAGTTCAGCTACAGTTGAATGGCCAGGAATTTCTACCCCAGCTAGGAAAGGCTCCAGAGTAGAAGCAAATATAAAGAACATCTCTTTGTTCAAGAAGTCCAAACTTTAGTTTGCTACCTAAAAAGGCTGAGGTCAGTTAAATCTCCAGGCTAAAGACACGGACATAGGCAACATTACTCCTTTTCTTTGATAATTAGCCATTGTTCCTGTATTTTCCTTAAATGATCTTAAGTGATTTGAATACTTTTAAGAAAAACAGCCCCTGAATGTTTTATGGCGCACGTTTCAATCCTGGCTTTGGAAAAGCTAGACTTTATCAACAGAGAACTTGTGCAAGCCCTACAAGTTCCTTTCATTCAAAAGAAAAACAAGATCAGTTTAACAAAAAATTTGATTTTAAATGTCCCCACTGAAAATTCTGAAGTCTCTGGCAGAAACTCTTCAAGTATGTAAGAAATGATGTTCTACTTCTTAGATCTGCAGCAAGTCTATAAATATAGCGGGCCCAGATTTCCACATATTTATAGGGCAAGTAGTCAATATGTATACATGGAAAATCCATTAAAGCTTCCTACAGTAGACTGGCACTCTAGGGAAGCAAACTACAGGAAAGGTGAGGAATAAATATATTACAACCAATTTGTTCACATGTACACTTGATCTTAGACACTCTACCTTTCTGCTGACATCAGCAGGTAATAAGCCCCATATTAGTAACGCATTCATTTCCCAGTTTGGTGTTAAAAAAACGAATTACTTTGGACCATTCAGATTTATAAACCTTTCCACGTGATAGCTGCCTGCTAACGGTATTTTTATTTCTTTGTTGTTTTGTTTTTTAACTACTGTAGACATTTCAAAACATGTCATTTACACACAATTCAGCTTGTAGACAGACGCAGATTGTTTCCTCTCTCTCCTATTTGACTGGGGACATTTTTAAACATCCCACTGCAGAAAACTGGTTTCTAATATATCCTCTACCATTTGTACTGTCTCCAAGTGCGTGAGCCCTTTCTTAACAAAAGTGACTTCTCAACTGACAATGTCCTGTCCACGTTATAGAATCCCAACCAGGTGCAGAGGTTTAAAGCAATTAGAGTTGAATCCTGTTCCCACTGAAGACAATCAGATTTTTGTCACTGACTTCAGTGGGACCAAGATTTGGGCATTAGGTACCACTAGGTTTTATGATGTCTCTTCCCGCTTTGCCAAATGCATCGGACATCAGATGAGCAGAATAGATGGAAGCATAGCCCCACACTGATCAGGCACTGGGCAGAGAGCAAAACCAGAGCAAGAGGAGCATTCTGAAAGGTCTCAATCTGCTGCGTCAGGCAGTGGAGAGTTTAGGGAACTGGGCATAGGTGTAATGCAGAGAGTAAAGGAGACAAAAAAAACTGCAAGATAGGTATGGAGCAACCAAAGCGCTTCCCAAAGGTTAGATTGTGAACATCTGAATGGAAGGCTGTGGAATCTGGAAGCAGATGACAGGGATCAGGTTCCTGGATTTTGACCTCACTTGAATTTTGGACAAGTCGTACGACAGAACAATACACTGACAGAAGGAGAGGCCTCAAAACAAAGCAGAAATTTCATCAGATGTTGCCTCTGTGCTTTGGTAGGACAATAAATTCCATCGTCAAATGTTCCCTGTACAAACACCCTCCGGATAAATCGTTGCAGAAAAACAGGTCCAAGTCTCACTTCTACCACGCAACATATGACAGCAAGTACCACTCTGGGGCTGGACAGATCCATTTGCTATGGATCTGATCAGTGAGGCAGAGGTGGACACTTGCTTTACCCTTGGCAGAAGACACCACTTTTGTGGTTCAAAGTCGTTGGCAGTAGAGCTCGTACAAACTATCTGCTAGCTTCTCTGTCTCTTGAAAAGCTTCGCAGCTCTGCTCCCAGCACGGGGGTACCTGCTCTTCCCCGTAATAAGCTCCTGCAATTGCTCCAGCCATGGTAGCTATGGTATCTGTGTCTCCACCCAGCGAGATACAGTAGATGATGACCCTCTGTAGGTTGTTGTAGTGATCAGGAATATCTGGGTCGGATTTCATGGAGCGCAAGAAGGAGTAAATCGCGGTGGGGACAGACTGCAGAGCAGCAATGCCATTGCCTGTTAATGAAACCAATCACATTCAGCAACAAAGCAGATGTATAGATCGAACCTTCCTCAACAGAATCGCTTCCCTTTAATTCATGAGCTTGTCTTACTGCTGTTTTCAAACTTGAATATGGCTGGTACAAGCGAGGTGAAGCGTGGGTAGATGCTATGCAAGCACGCTCTCTGCTGATCGCACCCGTGATCAGCACCCCACTACCTTTCAGTCATGGTGACACGTACCCAACTATGCCAATAAACAGTCCTGAACTATAACATCTCTGGGCTTCCAGGTGTCCAGAATGAAGATCTGACTGATGGACTGTCATTAAAACGAGCTCTTGGAAAATTAGGGATTATTATGCAAAATGTTGCTCTTGGCAAGGTAGCCCTTCCTCCACCGGGCTGCCCTGGGGGAGGGAGTCGCTGCAGAGTGGCTCACACACTTACTCTTTCCACGGGGCTGAACATGCAGTTTTTGCAACTCATCCAATCCCCGCTGGTCTGGGGAGAAAGAGGCAGAAATCCAGGAGACACAGCACTAACCATGGGCTCCCTAACATGGCCTGCCCCATGGATTCTCCTGAATGCCGGTAGGAGTAAAGGTGCTTACCTAACTCAAACAATACATCTGACTTTGGAACGGTGCTAAGGTTCAAAAATTCCTTTATCTTCTTAAGACGCCTTGAAAATGGTAATTCCTCAAAACCCAGCCTGGAGACAAGACACAGAGATATAACAAATGCTCTGCTCCAGTGACTTCTCCCTTCCTGCCACCAGGGAGCATTCTGCATGATTTGATCTAATACAACACAACCTACAAAGAGGTGTCCAAACAAACAGAGATATACCAGGGAAGGAGACTTTCTGAAAAAGGAACGTTTAGTGGCTATAGGAATAATCTTCCCACATTTCCAGGTGTTTGAACCATGGGCATGTCTACTGAGACCTCCAGTACATATTAGGAGAACAAGCAAGAACCTCAAAGCAAAGCTGTTCTGAGAGCACATCAAACGGAAATGAGTGAATGAGGGCTTCAGAGAAGGAGAGAAAAGGACCTATCTTACCTGTCTGCAGCATCAACTCTCTTCAAAAGGTCAGATATGGGAGAGGAAGAACTGAAGTCCCCCAAATTGCTTACTGAGCAGAGAAGAAAAGCTGGACTTAGCAGCATGCAGACAGCAGAGCAATCTCTCGACTGGCTGGATGGCTTTTATGAACCATAGACACACTCTTCCACACCATAAAGGGACTGGTTTAGACTGAGAGGAGAAGCAGAGGGAAATGGAACCTAGAGGAATTTCCCAACCTCACTCCCAGGACATCCACATCAGGACAGACTGAGAGATGTGCTCATAGCAGCTCAGTGTGCAGCAAGAAAAGCTCTGTAGGCTGCTTTTAGAGAGAGGTGAGGAGTCTGTACTTTGGAACACGTGAGTTCCCCAATCACAGGAACTGCCCTAATCCAGAAAAGCCATGCAGCTAAAATCAAATCACAGCCTAACGATACGAAGGAAAATCTCGCTTTCCCATGCGTGGAATAGCATCCAGAGCTGGGACAGAATGAAATCTATGAGACATTAGGTAAGACAGCCATACAAAGTCAAGACTCATAGACTCATAGGTCAGAAGGGACCAATATGATCATCTAGTCTGACCTCCATAGGAAGGACACAATGCAACTAGTAGAGGCTCTTTGAGCCCTAGCCCTACTTACGCTCGTGCATCAGCCAAAGATTTATCATCTGCCTCCACGCCCTCCATGTGGCCAATCAGCTGCTCCAGAAAGCTCTCCGGACTGAGCTCTCCCTGCAAGGCAAGGTGCACTGCCAGGGCCTGCAGGATGGCTCCGTTATAGCCAAGTGAATTGGCGTGGGTCAACTCAGCACTGAGCTTCGCAAACTGTGGATTAAAAAAAATATCATTAGGAAACCAGAGTGAAAGATCATCATCAAACCGCAACCCATTGGCAGAGATCCGGGAGCCCAGGTGCCTCAACAAGCCCCCTGCAACGCACCTTCACCACATCCTGAACATCAGGGTAAGTCAGCGAAATGCCTGCTACCCTCATGGCGCCGCCATTCCCATAGGACCCTTTCCCATTAAATTGCTCTCGGGCTGGCTCAAACACATCTCTGCACTTTGGGCTCAGAAGTTTTTTGAACACTTTAACGACCGCCATCCCATAGCCCCGGTCTGGATCCTTCTTATGCTCCTCTGCAAATCTGCCAAAGGCAAAACAGCAGCAGTTACATAGGAAATAGAAAAACTACGCTGGAAAGAGACAATTTCGACTTACAGTTCATCTGATACTAAAATCTTTTTTTGAAAGAAACTTTGATGCAAATATTTAATAATAAGGAATTATAAGAGTAATTTCCAGAGACTTCAGTCAGGATCAGGGCCCCGCTGCGCTAGATGATGTACAAATATGTGCTGCAGAAATTGAAAAATCCCTGCCCCAAAGGCCTGGGTTGATGGGGATAACAATGGTTGGACAATGTGGTTGTATAGACTATATATTGGTGCAGATCACTGGTTTCAGCTCTTGACTTTTTGATTAAGATATACTTTAAAATTGGAAACATTTTTATTGGTCACACCTAGGCAGAAATATTGTTTGTTCAAATCCAATGAAGGCAGTTTTTAAACAATTAAACTTTTGCCTTTCAGTGTTTGAAACCCAAACGCTTCAGCACTAAGGATCTGAAAGGGAAACAGACCATAAAACAAACTGACTTCACAGATTTTCATTCCCCAAAGCTCTGGGAAGCATAAAAAAAAGGAAACGGAGCATACACAGCAATAAGTAAACTAGAAAGGAAATAATTTTGAAAAACTGGTGTTTTTAATAAGTAAATAAACTTGTTTGCTTACAACACAAGTGTTAAATTGACAGTGTCTCCTGTTTAGTTTCAATATCAGATTTGAGACGTCACGCTAATGACAGTGAAGTCAAATCTAGCATGGCTCAAGCCCTGCAGACACAGACCGAACTGCAGCACTGGGACCACTGTTCTGTTTATTCTCTCCATACAAATACAAGCCCACTTCAGACTAG
Organism: Mesoclemmys tuberculata; assembly: GCA_007922155.1. Classification (NCBI taxonomy): domain Eukaryota; kingdom Metazoa; phylum Chordata; order Testudines; family Chelidae; genus Mesoclemmys; species Mesoclemmys tuberculata. Next base: position 14,516,634 of record ML675715.1, on the reverse strand, counting down.
AATCCTCTGCCCTATCCTGGATTCAAGGGCCCAACTCAAAGGGGCTGCTTAGCTTTCATTCACTATCACTTGCAGAAGCAACACAGATCTCCCTGTTGTGCTGACTGCAGCTCCTTACCTCCTGGCCATATCAACTTCATCAAACTCTCGCTTGGCTAACAGGGACCGCACCATACACCTAGCCATGGCTGTGTCATCTGTGTAGCACAGCGTTTCTGAAAGAGAAGGCATAAACAGCGGATGACCATCCAAACATCAAAAGATCCCACTGCCCTTCTGGACGTTCAATACCATTTCGTTACTGCCAGGGGGATTCTCTGTGAAACTGGAGTCTAAAAGACTTTGCTCTATTTCCAGCCGTGTAGATCTGTTAGCAGGCCACATATGAAATTAAAAATTGTCACGGTCTGCAGAGCAGTTCAGCTTCATCAAGCATGGCGGTAGAGGGCTGCGCCTCCAGCAATAAGAGGGTGTTTGTTGTCAGTGAGAGCAGCAAGACAAGTGACCTGGGCTTCGTATTAAGGGAGCACAGATGACAAGGAGCCTAATTGGCTCAAACGAGCAAATCTGACCACACCTGCCCCGGAGCCCTGCCAGCACCGCCCAGGGCCCTTTAGAGAGACATTTTCTTTCTTTCTTTCTGTTTTAAAAAGTGCCCCCCCATGCTATGGAAGCCACCAACCTTGGGCAGGCTGGGCTGGGGGTTCGCACCCGGGGAGGGACAGCGTATGAGGGGCGGGGGGTCCACGCCCCCCAGGGCAGGACGGGGGGGGG